>JAWWEV010000001.1:101272869-101369685 GCA_035583235.1 Hafferia zeledoni | reverse complement strand
GGAGGCTTGAACTGCCAGGGGACGGTCCCACTGAGACTCGAACTCAGGTCCTTGGGATTCAGAGTCCGGAGTGCTCTCCTTTACACCTCGGGACCACCCCTTTACATCTTTATGGCAGCATATTTTATCTCAAGACACCAATGCTGCACAGTAACCAAGGTAACGAATATAAAAGAATACCCATTAGTACTATCACATAGATCCATTCTGCATGTTTTTAAGGTCAGCCCCTTCCACAGAGTGGAATTACAGACACTTTTGATATAAATGAGAAGGGTAACACCAGCAGCAGGGCACACCAGCCCAGCCACGTGTATTTGTCAGGAAGCAGCTGGAGCCGGCGGGAGGTGACTGCTTGTCTGGCCGAGCTTTGGGGCCGGACTCAGGACTCCAGCAGCTGAGCATCGCCACCGTCACCTCCATCCCAGTCACCAGCCCATGGAATTCGGTGGGAATCAGCCTGCAAATGTGCCGGCAGTGGGTGGGCCAGCACACACAGTAACTGTGATTCAGAACGCCAGATCCACGGGCACACCGACTCTGTTTTGTCTCCAGATACTTCACTAAAACTTCACAGAATCACAGAATCAATTAGGTTGGAAAAGACCTCTGCGATCATCGAGTCCAACCTATGACTGAACAAACACCCTGTCAACTGGACTGTGGCATTCAGTGCCTCGTCCGGTCTTTCCTTAAACACCGCCACGGATGGCGACTCCAACACCTCCCTGGGCAGTCCATTCAGATGTCTCATCACCCTTTCTGTGGAGAAATCTTTCATAACGTGCAGTCTAAGCCTTCCCTGGCTCCTCACGCCCGTGCCTGCCCAACACCCTCGGCCCCGCCTGGCCCTCGCCGCTCCTCGGCGCCCGCACGGCCCGGGCACGGCAGCGAAAGCACACACGGCCCTCCCTGCCCATCCCGCTCCTCCGGGCGCTGTTGCCGCTGTTCCCCTCGGGCCAGCCGGGGCCCGCACGGCAATGCTGGAGGGCCATGCGGGGCTGGGGAGCAGCGGCGCGTTCGTGTCTCCCGGGGCTCCCCCGCCTCTCACCCCCAGCACCAGGGCAGGGGCAGAGGCTCCTCACCGAGGAGGGGAAAGCGCACTCCCGCGGCCCCCGGCGAGACACACAGCGCTGCTCCCCCACCCCCCGCGCCCGGCACTGGGGCTGGCGCCCTCACCTCGGCAGCGGCGCTCGCCGTGGCACCTCCCGTGCGCTTCCGGGTCCCCCGCCATGGCCGCGCGCGGGGCGGCTGCGCACGGGGACAGGCACGGGATCGGGACAGACAGACACGGGACCGGGGCCGACCGACAGACGGACAGACAGACAGGGGACCAGGACCGACAGACAGACAGACAGATAGGGGACCGGGACCGACAGACAGACAGACACGGGACGGGACCGACAGGCAGACAAGGGACCGGGACCGACCGACAGACAGACAGACAGACAGGGGACCAGGACCGACAGACAGGCAGACCCGGGACCGACAGACAGACAGACAGGGGACCAGGACCGACAGACAGACAGACACGGGACCGGGACCGACAGGCAGACAAGGGACCGGGACCGACAGACAGACAGACAGACACGGGATCGGGACCGACAGACAGACAGAGGCCCGGGGCGGACAGACAGATAGACAGACACTGGCCCGGGCGGACAGACAGACACTTAATCACTGAAGGCTAAATATTCCCTAGCTAAATATCCCCCAAATAAAAATTAACCATCATCGTTCTCTCAATAGTTCTATAACGTGCCCTTCCTGAAGAACTGGGGAGGGTCAGAGAGACGTGTGTCTAACTTTGTTGAAATGAAACTTTAGAGGCAGATATTTGAGAGGTTAATGACTATCAGAAATTAATATCTATTAAAAATCTTTTGCTGTGATGAGCTTTAATGCAACAGTTACACATATGACAAAGTAAATTATTCACACTTTGTTATTTACCTTTTCATTAATATATTGTAATGAGTTTCAATACCTCTGGTACATGCAGGTGTATGACTGTCATTAACAATATAGCCATTATGAAGTAAATTTTCATTATCCTGAAAAATTACATTTGGGAATCCTTTTTAAATATAGAAAAATAACATCTAATAGCTGGAAAATGTTTTTAAGTTCCTTTCAGTTGCAGGTTAAAAGAACCATCTTGTGGGAACATGCCTTTGCATTTCCATATATTCGCTGTTGACAAAAAGAAACATTGTCATTAGTTCTTTTGGCAGTTGAAAAAGATTCAAACCTTTTGTTACAATATTCAAGATGAAGTGATCACATCTGTTGAGTATCTTTTGAAGGATGTAGTATAGATTTAGGTAATTAGCTAGAAGTTCTTTTTTTTTCCATTGACTTTTAGGCAGAGGATAATAATACAGTATAATACTGTAATAATACAGGCTCCAAATTGTATTATCAGACTTAAAAGTTACAAATTATGTTATCAAAGTTCAAGCCACTTGATCATGGTACACATGTAACAATCTCAAATACTCCCAATGCAGTTTCCTTGCTGTCTAAAATGATCAAGCAGATAACGGATTTCACATTTCACAGGAATGGAAAACTATCAGAAACATTTTGAGGCATTAATGACTGTAGGCATAATATGCCCTTTAACTGTTTTTATCTGAAGGAGAAACATGTAGCTTTTGCCCTGAGCAGTTCCATCTTTGGAATGAATGTTGCAAACAATACCAGTTAATTTGTTGATGCGCTGATGTGGTTTATATGAATGTCTATATGGAATCGATTTAGTTTGGTGCTTCTGCAGGATTTTATTCACAATAGATAAATGTTTCACTTTTGCTATTCACATCTTCTTATGCTAGAATTATTTTGATTGTCTGCCATGATGAAAAATGACTTGTATGTGACAATCCATTGCAAACAAATGAGACATAACTTCTGCATCTACTACAGAAAAACTTATGGCAGGTATTGCAGTTTGTACTGATCTGTCCCAGTCATTTTCTTACTTATTCCAGGAAATGCAAACTATTTTTATCTTGACTTTTGGATGGAATACTCAAGACTGTAATGATTCTTAGGCTTCTTAGTATTTAGAGGCACTGTATAAATTATTGCCATTTGAAGCTAGACAATTTTATTTCAATAAAATTGAACTTTCCTTTTCTTAATCTTAGTAAGGGTAGTTCAGCTTTGGGGTCAGACTAGGAGAAGTGAATCCAGAAAAATTTTTGTCCTCCACTGCATTGTCATTTGACTTCCTTTCAGAAAAGATTGAACCTGGATCCTAAACTCCTCTCAAATGTGTATGTGTACAGGCACATGCCCACGTGTGTGTGTGCACATGGGTCGCAGCTTCTGGTTTGCAGGAGAAGGTTCTGCTCACCTTCCTGCTCCTGAGGATGGCAGATAATCTCAATCCCTTTTGTTGAAGCTGGAAGGGTCATGAAGGAATTCAGAACAAAGATTATTTGTTTCAATTGTGTAAGAGGACCTTATTTTGTGGCCACTAGACCATACTATCTCCTGGACAATGAAAAGCATTCTTTCTCACCTCTGTGGGGTAAAGTAGGCCTGCAGTCCAGCAGGAACCCTTTGTTCCTGAAGGTCAGTTATTATGTGAAGTTTCGTGAACATTAATAATGGATCATTTTTTTGCTCTTCTTTTCTTTGCCACTTGGTAACATAATCTGTAATGATGACCATTAAATGCTTATAGAACTATAAAGGGATCATTTCTAAACAATGATTTGTGTGACTCAAAGACAGTAATGACAAACAAGGTGTTTTACATACTTTATTGGTAATGAAAATTTTCCTCAAAGACATGAATCCACTTACAACTTGCTTAGCTCCATCGAGAAGGAAATAAAGCTTCTTTTTCTTCCTCCCAGTTAAGTATATGGAATATTTACCTGATGTCTAAGACAAATTGCTTGTTAATAGAATTTCCTTTAAAGTTAGGGGCTTGACATGCTTCAAAGACTACAGACCCAGAGGGGTAACAAAATTTGGAAGGGTATGCTACTGCAGGACATCCAAGATAAGAAGAAACTAATAAAGCCAGCTCAGCACTGCTCAGCAATAATAGAATACTAAACACTGAAAACCACCAGGTTGCCAAAGATAAGAAGCCAGCTCAGCACAGCTCAGCAATAGAGTAGTAAACACTGAATATGTATTAGATAAATGGAATATATCAAGATTAACAGCATATAAATAGTGGTCATCTTTTCTGATTGGTGTACTACCTTTGTGGTTTGCCATCTAGCACTCATCTTTGCACAAATATGAAATAAAAAAAACCCCCCTCAGCTCTGTGTGTGATTGGCTTATGCACACCGGGTGATGAATCCTGATTTTTGGGACGACATACCCTCTAAGTAAGAAGTTAAAATTATGTCACCAGCAGTAGTAACATCCTCTTAAATACTGCTTTATGTTCTTGTGGAGTAGAAGAAATGAAATAGAAGACTTAAGGACAGGCTTGAGAAGAATTTTAAGAAATAAAAGCATGTAGAATTTGTAGAAAAGCTAGACAAATAATACTTTAGAAACCCTGACCTTGAATTATAAAATACAGTAGTAATACACCCAAAACGTGTTAGAATAAGTCTTAAAAAAGTGTACTCTGCAACTTGCACATCAGTTTTTCTGTTTGCATTGTTGCATTAAGTTCAAGGTACGGTTTTATGGTTTTGGTTTTTATTTTAATAAAGAAAAGGATACAAAAATACACTACTAGTAAGGCAAATATGAAAAAATAGGATTAAATCCAGTACACTTTAATGTCCATTATCATGCATCTTCTGGGCATAGACCAGAAATTAGTATAACATTGTCCACTCCAATTTCTCCGGTTTTTCCCTTCCCGCGTTCTGATTCAAAAGTGATCTGTCATAAGAAAAGACAGGAATTAACAGTGAAAATGTAGTTTATCCAAACATTTAGCAACTCTTAGTTAATTATAAGGCTGTATTTGAGGAATATTTTATCACAATAAAGGACTTAAATCCATCTCGGTTTTACAGCTTCTGTGTATTATTGGAACTAGATTTTAAATCCTCTGCACAGATTTACAATATCAAATGGATTAGTTTAATAAGATTATTTATTTTCATTGTACAAAGAAAATGCAAATTGAGTGAAATCCTCTTACACTAATGTAGTTTTATCACAGTATGTCTTGTTAATGCCGTTCATTTATTGAACACATTAAAACTGTTCATTTTCAATCTGTTTGGATCCTCAGGTTTTGTGTGTATATACTATATGTATTTACTCCCTCACTCGTGTGTATTAAGTATAGTATGTACACTATTTAGAGAGAGGAGGTTCATTTTTATGAATAGGGTGCCTGAGGTTTTATTTTATAGTCTGATTCTGATTTATGTAAGGGCTTTCTACATCATTCCAGCTGTGCAAAGGACCTTGAAAAGGGCTTGCATTTCCTTTATACTCACAGTATTCAATTATACAGTAGAAGCCTTTGCACAGCACTGAAAACATTCAGTCACATAAATGGAAAGCAGGCCCCAGAATTTCAAGGAGAAACTCGCTGAAGTCCTGATTGAGGCAGTTTTCAGGCATACATCAGTGTACAGTACTCCCTGTTGGGTGGGATGTCCTTTTCCTAAGGTGATTGCTCAACCTTGATTATTCATGATGTCTCCTTTTGCTCTAATGGTCTGGTTTAATGTGGTTTGAGAGCATCCTCTTCTATGAAACAGAAAATTTTCATTTTTACAGGATTGTATGTATTCCTCTTTTGAATGTGATATTAAGGAGAGATTTTGATTACTGGTGTTAATTTATTATGGGATGCAGTTTCTTTACAAAATGACAGAATTGGTGGCATCAGTGTTCTAATCAATTGGGGTAATTTGCTTCTGAAATTACAACCAGGGGATAACTTCTCTGCCTCTGAAATGTGGGCTCCTGTTACCCATTTCAGATAAGCCTTTCAATTGCTGATGCCTATAAGAAGTTGGTGGAGCACTTGAAGATTAGATTAAACTCTTGTTTTGGTTGTGGTAATTGGCTTATAAGATGTGTTATACTTACACTGTTAGTTGTCTCAGCCCCCTGAAATATCTCTATTTTTCCAGTTCTCCACCTTTCATCTTTTCCTTTGTTCTGCTCCCAGACAGGAGCAGTTTTCTTGTTTGCCAGGAACACTCGAAGTTTCCCCACCTTCTCACCAGCAAGCCGATAACTGAAAATCAAGCAGTAGCTGCTCTTTGGTTTCAGGTCAGTGAGGAGAAGTTTGAGACGCCCCATATCTTTCTTGTGCCCCACAAAAGCTGGAACTGCCATGTAGTACCCATCGCCTTAAAAGAAAAAAAAAAAAAAGGCAGTATCTTTAATGGACTTGTGTTATTTATTAGCAAATTGAATACATGTTTCCTAAGAAAATAAGAGGAAACTCGTTTACTTGAATAATTTAAAATCAGACTGGAGAAAAGCAGCAGGGAGTGTACTTTGCAAGAAATAAGTTTGCACTGTTGGAAGTAAGATCCCTTTACAGAGATGAGTTCATATTTCACAGGCAATTATAGTCATTCTTCCTTGCACTATCTTTCAAAGGCAAAACCATCTGTTTTTCAAATGCAACAGCCCGAAACATGCTGCTGTGCCTCTGTGGTCAGATACGTCACTATTTGAGCTAGCTCAGTACTCTCTTCACTGGCCTCTGCACTGAGGAAAAACTCGTGAAGCGACTGAGAACTTATTCCCCAAGTCCTGGAGGACCAATGAAGCGACAGACACACACAAAGCAACAGAGGAATAAAACATCTGAGCCTATAAATAAAGTCATAATCAGCAGATGGAAGTTCAAGCAGACAGGATAAGGCCAGGGCAAGGTCTTCCTGGAAGTGACTGCACAGAGAAGGGATTTTGGGAATTAAATGGAGCAGGAGAGGAGTGATTAGTGAAGAAAGAATGGAATGAAAAGACTGTGAGGGAAAAAGGAGAGAATGGGCATGTAGGAACTGGAGCAAGGGACCTGCAGGATGATCCACTGGTCCCTACTGCAGCAACTTCTGCAACATTTCCCATATTGCTCCAGCCATGCTTTTTCAGGTACACTGACACAGTAGTCACACATTGCACCCGTGGAGCTCTTTCTCAGGTTTAAGCAGGCCTCCTGTTGGTACCTGGTCAGGTATTGGTTGTTCTTGAATAGCACCTTGTCCTTGGCTCATTTTGAGGAATTCTGTCACTAGGTTGCGTTGCAGAGTTTGAGACTTCTGACAGTTATCCTGGTGTTTTCTAAGCCATGTGAGTGACTACATTGTGACATCCATCTAAAAGACAGATGTGTGATTAAATGTTCTACCAGTCTTGGAGAGACACAACATGTAGCTGATGAGGTTGCCATTGCCTTGTAGCTTGCAATTCTGAAGTTATGTTCTAATAATTTTTCTGAGATTTTGATCAATTTGTGTCAAAATATGTTGCTGATTACTAGCTGCCACTGGATATTTCCAAGAAACAGTATCCATGCCCAGCATCCCCTGCCTCCTTTCTTCTTTTATAAAGATAACCCACTGATAGAAAACCTAATTTTTGATTCTGATTCCCTCATGCATTACTTTTTGGAGGATGTGAGCTATCGAGTCAAAGCCTAGATAGAGGACAGGTATTTAAATACCTCTATCACGATCAGCAGGATTCCAATCAAAGTCATCATCAGCATCTTGTTTCCAGTCACAGACCCCTCGACTGAAGCTGCAATCAACTGAAAAAAAATCAGCAAAAAAGGGGTAAGAGAAACACTATGTCATGGGTACTGTTAAAACACTTCGCTCTTTATTCACACAGTTATTAATGTACAGGTCATTCCAAAATTGTCTACAATCTGAGTTCAGATAGTGTTGACCTAGATTAAAGTGCAAAAAAGCAAACCATTAGAATTTATGTAGTAATTCTTTCTTTAGCTCACAGGAAGATCTGATGTGGTTTTTTAGTGCCAATCTCCCATCTGCACATGAGTTCATATGCTGTGACTTCTGTATACTGAGCGCCTGCTGATCCCCAAGTATAATTGGAGGTGTTAGTTTTGAACTACAGCATCAGAAATGGTTTGGGATCTGCCAGCTTTAGAGTTCTCCTCTCTCCATTTGTTACACTGCTGTAGTTGTAATCAGCTGAGATCAGCTCCAGTTTTATCTGTTGAGAGAAGCTGACCTCCCATGAGAAGAATTCCTTACATCAGCAATTGATCCTCCTTCTGCGTGGAGGTGGGAATAGCCAAAATTACTTGACCTTTAGAGCACACCACAGCCTTCATGACTGTGCAGATAAAAAGCATTACATACACAGAGAAACACTGTGCAATGCATTCATGATGGATCAGATTAAGAGTAATACATCAGCCAGCTGAATTTCCTCTGAAAGATACATCCTTCTTGTAATGTATTTTATCATGAGGCATTCAGTACATGGCATTTAGAGAGCTTTGCTGTATAAATCCATTGTTTATTTCTAAACTGGAAAAAATGTCAGGCAGCACATCTGTCTGTTTTGGTTTGTTTAAGATTTGGAAGTATTTATGGATTGGTTTTGGGTGAAACCCATCTTGTCCTGAAAATAATATCAGCTACAGCCCATCTCTGTCCACTTGCTGGTACCTCCCCAGTAAGATCTCTCAGCTCCTCCTTATGGATTCTGTTTTTTAATCATGGTTCTCAGAAAGCACATCCTTATAGTCGGCTTCATGATTCTGTCCATCACAGGGAAACTGTTTCCCACTAGGAGAGAGGGAGAGTGCCCTTTTATCATACAGTCATTAAGGTTGGAAAAGATCTCCAAGACCAAGTCCAACCTGTGACTGAACACCACCATATCAACCACAGTATAGTACCAGCACCAAGTGCCCTGTCCGAGTCATTTCTTGAACTCTTGCAAGGACAGTGACTCCACCACCTCCCTGAGCAGCCTGTTCCAATGTCTGACAACCCTTTTGGTAAATAAATTCTTTATGTCTTTATGCTCTGCGTTGACCAGAACTACACTGCAGTCTTTTACAGTTCTCAACAGGTAGTAAAGATTTCTGTTTCAAAGTGCACAAAGCCATTTCCTAAGGCATGGCAGAAGCTTAAGTTATGTGTATAAACTGACAGGTCTTGGACCTTCTATTCTCCTCTGACTGATTTTGCAACAATTTTTTTAATGTAAGAAAGAGCAGGTAGTACCATCTTACTGTGATATCCATAGGTCTCACTGATGAATAGGGAACTATCATAAATTCATAACCAGACTATGTAAGATTCAGGGTATTTAAGATTCAGGATAAATATTTATGCAGTCTTGTTCAGGGGAAATTCCTGCTGAGTTCTAACAGAGGACCAGGAGTAAAATCAAGAGGATGTGGCAGACACTTGTTGGCATATTATTGTGTGCTATGCAACGTGTTTTTATTTTTTGGATGATAGAAATTATTTTTTTACAACTATGAAATTATTCAAGTGAAATTCAATTGCAAGTCAAGTTCCAATGTGGGGGAACATTCTATACATGACTTATAAACAGCTACTTATTGGAAAAGGACACAAACCCAGCTTGTCACATAGGAACTGGCAGAATTGTTTGGCCAGATACTGTCTCTAGCATGTTCACCAAATCTTTGTTTTTTAAAGGCTTTTAAACTGGTTCTGACTTGGCTGATGTAGGTTGTCATGAAAACATAAAATACCCAAGAAAATAAATACTGTAAAAAAAAAAACATACCTTCTTGCTCTGGTCTTGACATTGGAACTTTCCTCTGTGCCAGGTGAGGGCCAAAGGCAGCTGCTTCTTTCACCTTGGGAACTAGGGAAAACAACTTGTCAACTACTGAGTCATCATGGGAACAGAAAATGGAACTTTACTTCTTTATACCAGTTGTCAAAATTTATTTAAATAAGTCAATGTATATATTTCCTAGTCTGTTACTAAACTCCCATTCTTAACCCCAGTTAGATACTAACTCTGAATTTTAAAACTTAAATCCCTGATCAATTCTTTTGGCAGTTGTGAAGGAGCACTGTGGTGACCGACTTTCCTCTTGCTCACCCTCCCTGCTACAGCTGGTAAGCACAGCCTGATAACCAGCCCCAGTGGAAACCCCTGAGCAAGTTATTTTGTAAAAATGAGACATGTCTTGTGCCAAACTGGAAGAGTCAGTACAGCCAGTAAGTGTCAGGTGCACTCTCTAAGACACTGGCCTGAAGGAGGTAATTACTCCAGAAACATTATTTTTCAGTAACAGCATCAGAGACCAAGGGAAACCCTCTCCTATCTGGTGACCTACAAAGTTATAAAAGCTTACATATCCTTGTTTATGCTGAATAATACTTTAAAATATTATAAGTATACTTATACTTTAAAGTTCTGTGATTAAGCTTGTTTCGTACTATTTTGAGTGACTAATAGAGAAGTGCACTCACTAACAAAAAATTACAGTGTCAACTTCTTTATGCATATGCGGTGTAAATAACACAGGAGATAAAGGGAAGATCTGCTTTCACTGGTGGAGGATTCTATCCTTTGCAAACACATAAGCAGATGACACCTATGATATATGCATGCCCACCTCTGAAAACAGGAGGAGTGTAAATGTGTCACTTCAGAGGAGGAGTGTGAGGGAGGATCCTTTGGAGGTGTTAGTGAAAAGCCCAAAGGACTGAAGTTCTTTTCAGCCACACCCTGTGGGCCTCTCTGCTAAGAAAAGTTCATCAATGCCAGATGATAGGAACTATGGAAATTACTTTTCCCTACTCAGCATTGTATCATATATGTAAATGCCAATTTTTTAAAAAGTCATTACTTTCACATGCATGTGTATTTGTTCAGAGGGGAGCTTTTTCCCATGAGTTTGACTGAACTAGTGCTTTCCATCTAAATACTCCAACATACAGTTGTAAACACATATTTAGTTTAAAAAATAAACTTAGAACCCAATGCAGTCCAGAGCCTCCTAGCACCATAAAGGCTATGACATCTATTAAACCTTTCTTTTCCTTTGAAAGTGTCAAAAATTGCTCTGCGTACACCGGTGAAAACACACACTAATGAAGAGGCCCTGGAGGTATTTCCAGAGGGGCTGAATTCAGCTGAGAAAGGAGACTCATGCAATCTTATGAGTGTTCTGATGAATTGCCAGGAGCGTGTCTTCTCTTGTTGTCCTTGCAGCCTTCTCCTCACCCAGACCGTTGCTTAAATCACCTGGATAATATTCTTACTTAAGGCAAGGATTAATATATCTTTCTCCAAAATAATATGTCTACATATACACAGCTAGGAATAGGCACATAGAGATGAGGTGTTAAGTTTACTGTCATGCCATAAACTTGGCCTCATACTTAGTGAAAGAGGCTCAAACGCTGAAAATCATTGCCAAAATGAAGAGAGTTATTAAAATATGATCAGTTCTGGAAAGAGTGATTTAACAGAAGACAGCAGCTGCCAGAATGATTTATTTGTGAAGTTATTGAATTGCACTTGAATTCACTTGAGGGATATACATGCAGGTGTAGCTGTGTGCTGTCAAGTGAAGAAGTGTCATGCAAAGAAAGAGTCTGGTTTTGTATCCAGATCTATGTTTGTTTTCAATCAGGCGTGACAGTCAGGTTTTCCACTTACTGAAAGATATCAACTGCATATAATGAGAAACTGTAAGCTTCAGCTTAGAGAAAGGTTTCCAAGAAACCTTACTGCTTGGAAAGGGTCTACATTTTACACCAGACCATCAGCACATATCATCCAAATTTTACCCCCTTGTAAGCAGTAGCAGGAGTAAGGATTACTCTTTTTAGCTCTCCTGCTGTCCGGTAGTCTTGTAGAAAGGCCTCATCTCATGTTCCCTAAGAACATACTGTCACCAATGTAAGAGCACATAGTACCACTTTAGGCACAGCAGAGTCTGTCCTTGTTTCTGTACTGCTTATGTTCCCCCATCTACTTCCCTGCAGCACTAGTTACTATATAATGTCTACATATAACCCCCTTCATATCATGGTGCCACACATTCTTAACCACTGATGTCATCATGATACTCTTATCAGGTAGGGTAGGTTGATCTTATGAGCAGCAATTAATGGCAGAGAGAACTAATGCCCAGGTCTATGTAACAAACTACCATCAATTTCCATAGGAGTTGTGTCTATGAATGTCTATGACAAGCTGAGCATAAATAAATTGGAGGTGTTCTGGTCCTGAAAACAGCCACCTTGTTGCTGGCACAGGTTCTTGCCTCAGCAGAAAATTCTGTGGTGCTATTTGCGATATATATCTGAGTATTGTCCTTGTTCTTAGGAGGGGGAATCTCTTTGAGCCATGTCTCAGGTGCAGTTTGTCATTATACATCAGGAAGCATAGCAGGGAAGGGGACTTTCTGCACAATAGAATGGCCCCAGCTGGGTCTACCTGGCTGAAAGTACTTCCCTAAAAAATAGTAAGACTTACATTAAACAACTCTGGAATTACTGAGGCTGTTTGCATTCATGGGGACACTTCTTAGAAAATAACCTAATAAAATGAGAAAATAGGGCCGAAAAGAAGCATTGAGACTTTATTCTAGTATAAATGTGACTAAAGAGAGTCCCATGAAGGGGATTTAGGAACAAATTTATACATGAAAATAGAATTCCACTTTAAAAACACCAGACTTACAGGGAGCACTGCACATAATGAAATAAATGAAGATTGAAGCCCATCACTTAACCACCCCTGTCCAGGGACCTTTAGATAGTAAAGAAAGAGACTGACACTGAAAGATACACGGAAAGAGACAGTTAGATTCAAGTACCTCCTTTTGCACAGTGCACAGCAGTGCCCTCCTAGAAATGCAGGCAGACACCAGTTCAGTCTGCCTGTCAAACAGGTTTGTTAGCACTGGTCTGCCAATTGTGCCAACTTGAAGAACTTTGAAGCTGGCCTGCACCTGGCTTGCTTGGAGGACACCTTGAGTGAGCTCAGGTCTTTCTGAAAAATACCATGTAGACAGACCCTCAAGTCAGTCCGTAAGTCAAATAAAGGCCAGTGAGGTCACAAAAGTGATAGGAAGCTTCGGGAGCACATCTGGAAAAGCATTGCCTGGAGTAAACAGATTCAAAGTTAAAAAAAAAAAAAAAAGAGAAAAGAAAACAAACAAAAAACAAACCCAAAAGCGGAAACCCCAAACACAACAAGCAGAAGTTCAGTAGAACAGGTCTGTGTGGCAATGGTTTATGGACATCTCTCAGAAACAGCACAAAAACACTGTTAAGCATCTGGTAAGTGACTGGTGCTAAAGGAGCTTTCTGAAAACACTGATAGATTTTCCTTTCTGTGCACTTAGTTTCACCTCTCTGCTTTGCCAACTGCTGTATGTAAAGTTACTTATAGTGCATTTGGAAAAGGTATTTTAGTCTGAAAAAGTATGGCTTTGTTTATAGCCTGGAAATAATTTTCTATTTGTCTGCGGTAATGCCATGTGCTATCCTTAAAACTTTGATTCCATCTCCCCCCCTTCCCCCCATTATTGTGACTGTATTTTTATATAAATCACCTGTGGCATCACATTGAACTCTTACTGAGGCAGCTATACTGGAAGAGCAGATATATAGCAGAATATAAGCACCCATGTATTTAAGTGTGCTAGTTGTGGGCAATGCAGTATATTTTTATTTCTCTTTACTACTGTTTGATTTTTCTCTCCCTTGGAAAATGCTGGTGGCTGGTTTTGCCTATGTAGTCTAGTCAATTTAATGTAAAAACAACACAATAAATTTGGGAAAAGTAGCTCTTGGTAATTCTGGCACACAGAATCAAAACTGCAGCATGTGGGAACTGTCACAAAAATGGTACTCGCTGTATTTCTAACGCTGTTCTCTAATGTTCAAAGCTCATTAAAAAACAAAACCCAGAAAGCCAGAGTGGGTGCTGTAAAAAAAATCAAGCAGAATATAACTAGTAAATTTAAGACTAGCTTTCTATATATACAGTATATCACTATGTCAAACTCAAAGGAATATACCATATCTCTGCTACCACATCCTGCTCTGAAAGAATTACATTTGCCAGATGTCTGATGTCTACAGCACTGGACTGAGCTGTGGTCTGAGTCACTCACAGAGTGGTGTAATTATCAAAAAAGAGTCAGATTAAGAGCAAGCATCATGATTAACTGAGAGAGTGCTCTTGTTCAGAATTAAGAACCCCGAAGCCATATGGGAAACAGTGCACTTCTAGTATTGCCAAATAAACCAGAAACCAAAACCTCTTGGTGCTACCAAAGGAAATGTCACTGTAATAACATAGCTGGCTACGTGATACTATGGGTGTTTTAAGAACAATATGAGTTTCATAAACTGATAAAGTAGAGAATTCAGTTGCAGTCGTCAATACCTTTCGTGATTACCAATGGTATCTGGAAAGCAATGAAATGTTAGAAGCTGTCAGAATTAAGGTTGTGATTAATTAATTAAGTGTAGCATCTCTGCAATAATTGCTTACACAACCAAGCACTTTGGTCTGGCTCTCTGTGCCTTCTTCCATATGCAGAAAGGACATTTCTCACATAGTAAGGAGTTTTCCAATACTTTGGTTTGCTCTCATTTTCTATACATCGGCAAATTTTGCAATCAATAGGCCATGTTTATTGACCTATTTAATAATTATTAATAATTATTAATAAAATAACATTGATAAACAATTAGTATATTAATAAATAAATATTCCTATTTATTAAACTGCACCTTTCACAACAGGACAGGTCCTTCCTTCACACTGAACAAGGTGAAGATCCCATGGAAAATAGTAATTTGAAGCCATTACAGACTGTATCGTAAGATAAAAATATAACAGCAAAAAAAGTTTTCATAGATGACCTTAATTTTGATATTTCTCAAATGTTGGGGGCTTCACTTTGGTTTAACTATTGTGTTTTGTTTGTTTAAATGGGAGTATCAATTTTCATGAAGGTCGAATATTTTGACAGTTGGCCTGTTTTAGTAATTTCCATCTCTGTATAATAATTCTTTTTCCTCCCCCTACAGTATTTTTCTGTGGCTCCCTATGTACTAATTATGTGGTAAAACTACTATGATAAAATAATACATCAATTTAAAAATAAAAATTAGGATCTCTGAAAAGAGTGACCTATCTATTTTTCCTAGTTAACTACTCTTCCTGGAAGACAAACAATACAAATATTAATAATACAAGAGGCAGATGTTATGTGAATACTTGAGGGGATTATATGGAGGAACTTAATGTGGTAGTAAAGGAATCTGCTGAATAGACATTAGCAAAGAAGGGAAAAAACTGATGTACAAATTTATGAGCTGTAAATTTAAGCTAACAATGTACCCCAAAGTATTATTCAATATCATTAAAAATTAAAGTGTTTTTAAAGCCAAATGTTGAAACAATTAAGTGCCTAAATCATGACTGAATTTTTATTAAAAACAAGGATCAATTCTAGCACATGGAAATTTAAAAGGAAAGGAAATGCAATTAATAAGCTACCTATCCTGAAATGAAAATGGAAATGACACAATGCCTTAAGTCCTAGAGTCAGTTGATATCAAACAAGAAAGCCATAAATAATACAGAGTTCACACACTTAATGGAACTACATCATGAGCACACTGCTATCTCTGTCACACAGCACAGACTTTCTGCCAGTATCCTCTGGCAAAATAAAACCTCTGTAGCATGTTCAGCATATAAATTCCTTATAGTTACAATGGGAAATTCCAGCCAAATGTAACTGGAACAAAGACAGTATAGGCAAAAATACAGATAAAACACAGGACTTCAGTATTTTCAAGCGATAATATTCATTGTCACTGCTGTCAGCTTAGTGATAATTTTGCAGAAACAAGTAGTCTCTGTCTAGCCCAAGTATATGGTGTTCAAATGTCCTGGTTTAGTTGAGAAAGCCCTTGAAAAGAATCTCACCAATCATCATGACAAAAATCTCTTTTATAGTGTATAGCTTCTTGTACGGACAAAGGATTTTCCCTGTGTGCCCTAATTTGAACTGAGATCTGGGAAATGAGTGCATTCCAAATAGTGTAGCACCAAGTACTCAGCTGGAAGGTTGCATGATCCACCCTTTGCAACTGCATCAGGTCGTGTAGCCTGGTATGGGAGACCATGTTCCCCTTGCATCACCAGCCATAGAAAGCAGAGCCCTATGTCCTTATAAACAAAAACAAACAAACAAAAAAAAAGGTGACTCCACCCTAGGGGCAGTATTTCTGGCAATCCTTCCTGACCTGTCTGAACAGGTTACAGAAGAAACCTGTTGAGATGTCTGAGCTACTTCCCTCCCTCCTCCTCTCCATCCTTCTGTCCCTTCATCTATCCCCAAAAGACAGAAAGAGATAGGAGGGCTCACTTGGTTTTTCTTTCTTTTTTTTTTGTCCACTTATAGTCTAGTCTGCCTTGCCTCACAAGGGAAGAAGCAGAAAAGCCCACAGTCCTTTGTGCCACAGAATTTGGAATAAATGTACCTATTACTAATAACAGTATTATTTATAAATATTTATTATTCACAGTAACTATAATCAGAACCTATTAGTACTATGCCCTTAAAAGTGATTGAGTAGCAACATTCCCACTGTTCTGTTCAGAAAGAAAAGCTTTTTACTCTACAGAAATCACAAGTCAGGGGAAACATCCTCTTGCCAAGGGTTAATTTCCCTTCAGGTTCCACAAGCATTTTGCTGTTAATTAGTTAATCTTTTTGAGTCCTCCTCAGTCTAACCACATTTAGCCCAACTTATCTGGTCAATTCACACCACCCTCTTGGCACACAGAAGCTCCTCATTAATTTAACTCCATGAAGAAGCTTGAGTACAAAAGAACCTACTCTTAACAATACTGCAACTATCTTCTGCTCACTTTCTCCATACTTTCTGCAAAATTATGGCCAACTTTGGATTAATTAGCATGACTGGGAAGAGTTATGTCCTTCTTTAGGGCAGTATTTTGGCAGAAATGTGATGAAACGGAATTCTCTAATTTTAAGAGTAAAGCCATCAGAAGACCTGTTTTTTATTGCTTCTTGTGAGAGAAAAAAGACAAGTCACTTAATCCTCTGTTCTGAGACTCTGAAATGCACCTGGCAGTACCAGCATGGCAAGGCCGAACCCCAAGGGTAGTTTGCCATCTAGTGAAAACTTCAACACAATTTGGCATCAGCTCCTACACCTGCTGCCCCTTTGAGGTAAGTAATTTATGAAGGGATCCTTAGAAGATGGATAGGAAGTGGCATAAGCTACTCAGGAGTGAAAGGCTGAGAGTAACACATGGTCTTGAAGCCAGATTTTTTTTAAAAACAAAGAAACTTACAAAAGACATCTCCTCTAAGGCTTTGCTCATCGTCAATTTGATTCTCAAAATCTTCTTTCTCCTCTTCATCTGACTCTTCTACCTCATCTTCTGTAGTAGCTTCTATTTCTTTCTCTTCCTCACTGTAGCTCCCACCAAGATCAATACCACCTTTATAGTCCAATAACTGCAAGTGGGTCTTAGAAGGCAGTGTTACAGTTGCTTCTGGGATCACATTCTTGATTGTTTCATGCTTTTTCACACTATTTTTATGTGCAAGAAGTTTTTTAATTGTCTCCTTAGCTGTTCCAGGGATTCTTGCAATTTCCTTCACAGATTTTTCAGGGATAACTAGAACCAAGAAGAAAATAGTAAACATTCATCTGAGGAATCATTCAGCAATGAAAACATTTTTAAATGGGACCATGGTGTCCTTTACAATGTCCAGAGACCCATACAGCTAAATTCTCTGCCATGAGCTATAAGTTCAGCTCAGCACAGAATCAAACACACATGCACATGTGCCCCTCTACACATGTTGTATAGACAGCTCTCTAGCTGAGTTATAGTGAAAAGACCAAAGGGATCCTCTGTCATAAGTGTTTTGGACTCCTGTCTAACACAGGCTATAGAGGCCCCCTACATTAACTATTTCTTCTCTGCAGCTTGGGTTAAAAAACGAAAAGGAAAAAAAAAGATAACTGCTGCTTTGATTTGTGAGCTAATAAAAATTGTCCATGGATGTAAGATTCCATGCACAACTGTCAGCCTACCAGTAATAAGCATTTTTCTCAACTATCTTTCATGGACTTTTCTGGCCTAATTTTCCTTCAATGATAGGCTCAAAGCCACTGAAATGGAGCATATGTTGAGAAGATGTACATCAAACTGCTGCATCATATTTCATTCTGCTCTAAGGGATATTTAGCTGTAAGAGGTAAACTCCAAAATTCAGAGAGGCATCCCAGAAAGCCAAATTATTATTGTCTGGTAATTCCAAGATGGACTAGAACATAAAGGTAAAACTTCCTGAGATTTTTACTATTTTATGATTCCTCTTGGCCATGAAATGCTATAGGTTATCCTTTTGGATAACCTGGTATTATCCTTTTAACTATCCTGGAATTATCCTTTTGGGTAATACTGGTTATCTTTTTGAATAACCATTCTTGTAGTATCTTCCAGCATTGGATCCTGCTCAGAAACACAAGGGCTGCCAGAAGTGAAAAATTAAAGAGCAGGATAAAATTCAATCAAGATTCCTCAAAGCTGCAAAATAAAAGGAAAAAAATCTGAGTTTGGAGTTTTATGTATTATGAAGTATAATGAAGTCAGTATAGTCCATATCCAGGTACAAACTTCAAAACATCAATTGGTAAGGGACATTTTCTGATTATGATTTCTTTGAGTTTCAAGACACAAGCCTTTTATTTCCTATAGAATTCAATTTTTTTTTTCTCTCTACAATCATTAAACTATGTTTGGATGCTTGAATGAGGGAGGTTTTTCATAGGAATGCATTTGGAGTTGAATTTCTAGACATGTGGGGAAGCAGCATTGATTTTCCACCACTGGTAGGACCCAGTGGCAAAACAAATTGCTCCTTTCAGATAGGATGTTGGGCAGCTGTTCTCCTTGTTCTCTTAAGATGGGAAAATTATCAGTTTACATGAAATAAGGTATTTTAGTTACATATTTTGAAAAATTTTCTTACTATCCTTGCTATAGAAGAGTGAAACATAGGAGCAAACCGTGTCACTAGAAGTTTTGAAAATTTTTTAGGCTACCATCTGTCATTAATGTGCTGGATATGATCTGCTCAGAGCAGAAGAACAGCCTAACTCATCTTTTTCAGTCCCTTCCAAATGTATTCTTCTCTCATCTGACAAAGGCTGATGGCTCTCTGTGCTGATGGCCAAATCATATCTGAGGGTTAAAGCCAGGACTACTTTAGATCAGTTTGTTCAAGGTATGTGTACAGTGCAAAGCAAATTCAAAGGAGAAATTATGGCAATACTACAGGTGTTGCTTTTTATCAGCAACATCAGTTGCTGCTCAGCATCAGTCAGGAACAGTGCTGTGCCAAAACAAAGTCTGGAAGGATTTGTGTGACAAATATGCAAATTTTAGAGAAGACATTAATCTGAGGAGTTATAGTTTATGAGACAATCCCATTCCACTATAAGGATTCTACTAGACCTAGCCAAGTTTTTTTCTGCCATAGTACCAGAGCTACTGAGGAGGAGCATGTCCTTGGGGTTTAAAGTCCATAGCAATGGACTTTGAGGCTTGAGATAATGAGGTTTTTGAAACAACTCAGGACTTCATAACTGCTATGACATGACCAACCAGTTTATAATCACATTCTCAAGTCCTCTAGTGCTGGGCACAGCCTGAATCTATGTGAGTGAGGAAGAAGGACTGGTAAATAGGACAGCTCAAACACATCATAACCTACCGACAGCCTTCTGCAGTCTGAGCCCTTTATGTGAAGTACCTTAGGAAACAATGAGAGCTGAGCAGTTCCAGTGTGCTCTACGAAAGCTCTTCCATGGAGAGGGACTATTTTTACAGGTGGGTCAGAATAGCTTTATATACTACCTTCTGTCTTCAATTCTTGATCAGCATTGATGCTGCAGTGCCTACAGTCTTTTTGGATTGAAAATAGTGAGGTAAGTCAGCTATTTTTGTTCCCTTCTGCTTTTGCTGTCTAGCGATTGTATTAACAGAGCAGGAATATATTCCTATTTTCCTCCTTATTTTGTAGTAATTAAAACTTCATAGCAGCCTTTTGGGACAGAGGTACTGGACTTGTAACATTGGGTAGTACTTTCTTCTGTTTCTTTTCATAGAGACATAGCAGAAGAAAAAACACCAGTTAATAAAATATAACTGTGGTCTAGTAGGAAAAGGGGAAGGTTCCCTGAATTTATATTTAGTCTTTCAAAATACAACCCTATCATTGTGATTTTTTTCACATTTTATTTATGGTAAATGCAACTACATGCCATTTAGTATCTCAGGAAAAGAAACAGACCCTTTTGGTGTGCTCATTGGAGCATTAAGGTTTTTTTGAGGTTGCAGTTAGAGTAAATGGATGCCAATAAAATAAAAGCCAAAACTGAGGTGGGTTTTTTAATCCTTTGGATAAAACTTGTAGCCTTGCTTGTCAAATACTTGCAAGTTCACTTTTACTAATACTCCACTAATGTCCTCTGGAGGACATAACGAAGGATGTAAGGTTTTCTGGGTCTAAACTCAGAATGCAGCAATAAAAATTAACAGGAAAGCTTAATTTCAAACAAATTTCCCCACGACAATCAGTAACAAGAAACTTCATGCTGTTAATAAAGAGGCTATGGGGATTTTCAAAACAGGACTGACTGCTCAGCAAACATGAGCACCGGCTTTCAGTTTCTGCTTTGAAGTCTTCGTTGTGAAAGGACAAATTCTTACAACTCAATAACCTCTGTGGTGTGAGAAAACCAATTTCCTTGTATGTGCAAAATTAAAAAGTGCAGAAAATCAAATTATGAGAGTGGCAAATACAGGGGTATGAAAATGTCTAAATCCCCATGCACTTGCAGACTCCAGTTTGCTGTGGCACTATGAAAATCTGCATGCTCATGGGGACAAAGAGGGACAAGACAACAAGCACATTTCAGGATATAGCACTAGTCCCCTTCTAATCTCCAGTCAGTGTTAGAGTAGCTGGAGATGTGGATTTAAGGCTTTTTTGTCTACATATATATTGCAAGAGGAATAATACAGTGTAAGGATATCCCACCTTAAAGTCAGTCTGTTCTTTTGAACCCACTGCCTGTGGACTTGCCAGAAAGAGCAGCTCACCTTCTCTGGCAACTGGGGGTGCTTCAGCTGAGGCAGTGATTCTTCTGGGCCCTTTGGCCCAGGACATGGAGATAAATGCAGAGATGTTGGTCATAAAAATTTGTTCACATGACTGCATAGAGAATTTTGGAAAGTGAAAAGAATTGTAATGCATTTCATTCCAGCTCTTCCTTATGCACTTTCCATCAGGAAGCATTCAGATTAATACCTCCTGCTCCTACAGTTTGTGTTTATTGCCCTAATATGAAAATATCTCAGTTTTCAAAGGTATTTTCTTTCTTTGAATTAGAGAGAATTAAAGCAAGAGGTACAAAAAACAAAGGCAAATGGTGGCTGAGGGCTAAAAGTAAATATTTTCTGTCATCAGTGGCTGTACAAGATTATAAAATCACAGGAATAGTTTGGTGTAGGATTCCTAATGACCCAGTTGTGAAAGTTGAGTTGAAACAAATACATAGAGAACAGATGCCAACCCCTTGACTCTGTGCTACATTGTGTAAAGCGAAATGGTCAGGGCGTGATATGGGAGAGGGACAGACAGTGATCTGTTTTCCTTCCACACACCCTGTGACTGCAGCCAGTGCTGGCCAGGGCTCTGAATGTACAAGGGATGCAGGAGGAGACAGCTTGCTGTGCACTCCAGGAGGCTCCCCACTGCTCCCACCTTCACATCTAGCAATATCTTTAAAAACTTGGTGAGAGACAAGCCTAGGAGATTGGCTTACAAATCCTTTTGTAGCTCCCTTTGTAGCTTCTCTGTACAAGAGTTGGAGAAGTGGTGAAGGATACATACGACCATTTACCACATTTAGGTAGAGTCTGTAGATGTGATTAAAGATTAGATCAGCATGAGACAGTTTCAGAGATCATTCTAAAAGTTCTCAACGTCTTTTATATAGTTAAGAGAGTCTGAAAGCTTTTGTAGGTAGATTCAAACACAGATTCTGGACTATTATTCTCTTCTAAGCACCACAGAACGTCATCTACCAATATGTATTCCTACCCTGTTTCATTTCTAAAGTTTTTACTGTCTTTTTTAGGGAAGGATACTTGGAGAAATCAAGGGAAGTTCATCATGCTGGACTGTGGTCATTACTCGGCTACACCAGCAGCAACGCTTCGAGTAGGAAATGTGTGATGAGAAAAGCCTAAGTGTTATTTATTGAAGGATGAGAGCAGTATCTGACTTCATACTAAATTGAACTGTGAGAATATCACCAATGATATAGCCTCAATCCCTTTTTAAGCTTTGAAACTTTATTATGTCAAACCCAGTGTTTCTCAGGACTGGCAAGTTAATAAGAAAGCAAAATCATATATAGAATTTGAGGGTTACCCTATTAGCAAAAAACAGATGAGTAATACAAGAGCCACAGAGAGAGGTGGCATGAATTTGTACGGACATTTAAATATTCAAAAAAGCATAATAAAGAGTAGTAACCACCGTCTCCAGCCGAGCAATAACAAGAGTGTCATTGTTGAGCTCCTTAAAGTAGTGCCCGAAGGTTGTAGACTCAAGTTAGTAAAGCTTTCTCCTGTTATTTTGTAGTACCAAAAAATTGAATCAAAATAGGTTCATTTTTCCTCCAGGAATCTTAACTGCTTATTGAACCTTGTGAGACTCTATTTTTACATAATAGCTGAAATACACATAGAAGTATGTGGTGGGGGAAATGTGTTTTTCCAATGCACAATGGGAAATCAGGAAACACATGAACCTGAGAAACAGATTGCAGCAACATAGAGGCCAGACGTGGAAATGACTAGGTCTTTTTTAGGAATCATTCAAAAGGTTACATCTCTATGGATTCTCAAATGAAATGGGGGCTAGAGACAGTTCAGAAACAGCCTCTAGTGTTTAATGCGTACAGAAGTGTTAAATGGCAAAAGGGTGCCTGAACAATCACAGGTCATATCCATGCCAGCAGCAGTATTTGCAGTCTGATATTTCAGCACCTTTCTCCTAAGTTAGTATGTTGACATGGAAATTGAATTAAAGAACTTACCCTGCTTATGTACAAAGTTGAATTATACATTACCTCACTTATTGGGTTATTTGGTGGCATGAGGAGATGTAGCCATAGGCATTTCATCATAAACAACGTACTTAGTTACTCTCCTTTCATACTCCAAAACTTAAGCTATATATTAAAATATTTTTCATTTGTTATAAAAAGCAAATACTGCTGCCATGGTAGCCAGTTTGTTACATACTAGAGGCAATTGCTATAAAGAACTAATGTTTCCCTGTGAAAACAGGATTCCAGCCCTGTGGGAATACCTACGTGGAGTACTGAGGACATATTTAAGAAGCCTTTTATTAAAGTACAGCACAACAGCAGGCCCATCTGTTGAGAGCTGGGAAGGGATTCAGGAGCTGTAGCTGCTCTCACCAAAAGAAGTGTGAAGTCCCTAAAAAAAGACTTAACCCCCTAATTTCCCAGGGTAGTGTCCTCATCCTATTAAATCCAATAGCAAAACTTTTTGGCTTCAGTAAAGCCAAAGCTTTTCCACAGTTGCCATATGACATGGAGAACACTTAGTGTTTCAGTGTAGACTGATACATCGAATTGGTGTTTGTGTCACCGTTTGAAGAAACATTTTCCCCAGTAGCAAGACACATGTCCTGCTCCCATCAGTTACACTGGTCAGACTTTTTTGAGGATTGCAACAAAAATCAACTAGGCTTAAAGAATCTCCTCCTCTTCCCTTTAAATAAAAGGTCTATGTGGGGGAATTACCATCAGAGAAAACAGTCTGTCTTAAGCACCAGTGCTTTTCAGGTTTTACCTATCACTGACTCTGTATTTTTCTCCTCTTCAATTGTTCTATAGATTTTTCTGGCCAAACACTCAACTTTTGACTTTCTGCCTGTGGCTCTGATTTCTCTTATTACTATGTGTTATTCCTCTATCCTCTCATGTAGTAAATGTCTTTTCCATTTAGTGCATTTTACTAAGTTTATGAATGTATGTCTCCTTCCTCTGCTAAACAACTAACAGACTAATTGGAAATATGACGTGACGAAGTAGGCAGAGGGTGGGCAAATTATGTAAGAGAAACACCAGTGAGAAGATAGGAATCACCTGACTTCAGGACTGATTTTCTTTTCAGGACTAGATGTTAAAAAACTGCCTCTTCACAAACAAAAAGATTTCCATTGTTCATATATAAGTAATCATTCCTGCTGAATCTTTTCAGCTTGAGGAGGGAATATTTTCTACATAGACTTAGCTGAAAGGAGTTTTTCCTTGCAGATTGTCAGCATCTCAATAAAGAGAAAATAAAAGAAATTTAAAAAAACCCCAAAAAAACGCACCCAGGTCATTTTGCTCAGAGATGTAGCTGTTTAACATTTCATCAGTGGTACATTTTGTTTTAACAGAACCATGTTGACATGTGTCCTGACAGCTTGCTGTGCTGTTCAGTCAGGTCTCAATCCTTACTGCATCCTTCCATTGCAGTAAGCTGCAGTGACATATCACAAGGGATGGGGTCTAGCAAGGAAACAAGCTCATAACATTGAATTTGAGCAGAAAAACCTTCTAAACAGCTCTGCTGTGGCAATCTATGTCAAAATCAAACCTTTCAGTACCAGTCAGGTTTTCGTGTGTTTATTTTTGCTCATTAAAAATAAACATTTTTTACTGGAAGTAGAAACTTAACAAAATTGTGTGATTCTTGGGGCTGTCCTGTGCAGGGCCAGGAACTGTACTTGGATGATCCTAGTGAGTCCCTTCCAACTCAGAAAATTCTGTAATTCTGCAAAAATACTAACTTATTAATGTGTATTGGAAGTTTCAATTACTATCGTTATGGGAGTAGGAACACGAATAATAGAGGGACTCATGGAACATGTGACCATAAAATATAATCATAATACATATCTGATCAAGGATTACTTGAAAATGACCCATGAAAACAGGTTTATATATTATGTAGTGTTCATCTGCTATAGGCAAAAAATTTTTAAAAGTTTGGGCAGGAGACCAATGTCCTCCCAAGGAAAACACCTCTGATGATATTGCAGGAGAAACATCTGCCAGGTTTAATTAAGATATAAATAAAAAGGTTCATTTTAAATAGAAAGACAAGAACAGCCTTTATTTTTTTTCTTCTTGGAGAGTCAAATTCTGTTAGAACTGGGCAATGGCATTGTTATAGGAAATCTTCAATATTCAGTAGACAAAAAAAAAGCATAACTTTAAGGGAAAATAGTTTAACACAGAAGTCATGGATTTCTTCCCCTTTCTCATTGTTTTGCTAAGTTAGCCTGAAACTCTTCTGGAAGGAACTGAACAGTCCTCCAAGGGGCTAGCCTTGGGAGGTCATGGAAAATTCACAGTATGTTTTAAAACTTATGTTCTCTGTTTCTTCATGATAAACTCTCTTTCCTGTTCTACTTGTGATTCCTAGAGATACTATTAGACTTGGAGTCACAGGCTTAATCTGAACAACTAATACTTGTATTAACCATGCAACAACTGATACAATTAATATTTCTTTTTTTTTTTTTTTTTTTTTTTTGAGAAAGGTCTTGCTTGTTTGGTATTGCAGCACCGTTTAGGATGCCATTTACAAGAAAATGCCTTATAATGGTCAATTATTGGAGAAAAACAGTACAGCAGTATACCTGACATTTAGTGGTACTCACCAGCACAATCAAATCCAGTTCCTTGGTATCCCTGTTTACATTTGCACTTGAAGGATCCTTCGGTGTTGAGGCACTCTGCATGGAGGTTACACCCGTGTGTATTTGTCACACATTCATTCACATCTAAGGAAAGATATAAATGCTGCAGTGAAAACCCAAGGTTCATAACAGACTGCTTTTGCCATCCATCCATTTCCCGATATTGTAAGTATTAAAATTAGATCAAGACAGTTCAGCAACCATCAGAGGCAGAAGAATTCATGGTAGAAGAGAATGCTGAATGTCAGCTCCAAATGCCCAGCTACTGGCATCTGCATTCATGGATAATGTAAAGCATCCCAGTAAAGACAAAGTGAATGTAGTGATTTTATGACTGAGAATAGGATTCAAGCTATAAGTTGAACACACTCTTCTATTAGCAAAATGCAAAAGGCACCAAGAGAATGTGTGACATTAATTGTAGAACAGCTCACCAAAACTTTCCCAAACTTTCATTCACTGTAGAAGGAATGCAATGAAAAGTAACCCTTAGCATGCCAATATGTTGATATCTTTAATCTACCTCTAACATTCCAGCATACATATAATGCTGTATGAAAAAAGTATAATCGGGAAAATTCAGTAGAAAATACTATGTTCAACTCACAGCAGAATGTACAGGCACCAAGAATATTTGATTTTGTTCTCCTTTCTTCCTTATTTTTCTCCATCACAAAGATGTTTTTGATTTCTCCCACGAGGGAGTCAAGTTGGTGCTCAAATGTTTGCATCACTGGCATTTTTGCCAGATTGCATCACCTTTAGCAGATTACAGGTCCTCTCATGTGTAAGTCAGCAAACAGACAATAGCAGGAAGACTGACTCAAAAATCTGGTATGTCTGAGAGTGAAATTTACGTTTGCAGGGGAAATCCTAACTACTGTGACCTCTCCAGTTTCCCCTCCATGCATGAATATTGTATGAAAAAGAAATTTTTTTTCCACTATAAGACTTTCAGGGTTTGCAGACAACAGGAAAAGCAAATTTAAATCTACAAAGTTGCCTTATGATCTCCCTCCCACCCCTCACTCAGTATCAATCAAATATAAACAAACCCCATGAATTCTCTTTTTTGTGCATTTGTAGTAGTTCCAACCATTCCAGGCCCTTGTGTGGTCAGAAGCTTGAACAATGCTCAGTGCTCCTGTGGCACCTGCTGCAGTAACTTACACTTTGCTTGTTCTTCCATTATTCAACTAATGAATGGAAACAGGAGGAAAGGTGTTTCGATGTTTGTTTTAACACCTGAGCACGTCAAGATAACTTTTTGCCTGTATTTATTTTTGTTAGGCAGTAACTTTGGCATGGAACAGAGACCTGAAAAGTAATTGAAACCTACTATTGTCATACTTCTCCCCAGGTTCTGTACTGTTCATCCAAACAACTATTTTTAAAGTCACAAAGGCATTTGATTAACATTCCTCAATGACACACAAAAAAGAAAAGAAACACTGAGGGACTGCTTATTCATCACAGTTTGAAAGCCAAGATGACAAAAAATGGCTCCTTAACTAAAACTGTACTAAAAGTGGCATTTATTTTAGTCCACTGTTGCTCACTTACTACAAACTCTTGCACATCTTGACTTGGTACAATGAGGCAATTTAAATTGCAATTGCCAGTGGTTAAGTTTTTCATAAGGCTACAGAGAAAACTCAGAGGAAAATTCAAAGTGTCATCAAGAATATTCTTAGTGTGACATCTTTGATCCATTTCTGAGGCAGTATCCTCAGGCTAGGCCAACATGCTTCAGGCAATGACAGGGAAGATGCACACTGTGGGAATAATAATAAAAAAAAAGAACGAAAAAGGAAAACTCATTGGACTAATTCTTACCTACACAGTCATAGTGGCCACTGACATATTTCAGCTCATAACCAAGCTGGCACTTGCAGTAGTAGCTTCCAAAAGTGTTGATGCATCTGCGGTTGTAAGAGCAGAGAGCTTTGCCAGAGGAGCATTCATCAATGTCTAGAGGAGAAGGGATGCTGGTCAGGTTCATGAGAAGGTAAAATGGGAAAGTGAGAACTAGTTGGGATTTGCATGGAAATGGTTTGGTCTTGACTATCCCAAGTTGTTTAATAAATAAGTCCTGTAATTTCACACTGGGTGATGGCATTTGGCTTTTGCATGTGTTCTTACTAATGAAGCAGCAAAATGTGAACATAGTAAAATACAGGGTAACTGGCAGTGGGGATTCTCCTCATGGGGGACAGTGATTTCCCCAAGGCCTTGGAGCAGGGCCAGGAGGAACTCCACAACTTCCTTTATTTCCCTGAGAATGGAAATGTCAGAGAACAGTTTAAGAGAAAGTTCAAGAAACAGGAAACCAAGAGCAGCAGCAGTTATTCTACTGAACCTCTGCACCTCCGCTTGCTGGGCTAAGGCAAGACATGTAACAGGGAGAGGGTTTCCAGATTGTGAGTGCTCTGTCGAGGAAGTCAGTGACAGGGACATATATTTTGAAGAAGGAATCTTGGCATGGGAAGAGCTTAAGAACATTATATTCAACAATATATATTCAACATTATATTCAATATTGTAATTGAATGTTATAAATTTAAATTTGTTTTGTTGCAACATCAAATTTAAAATAGTGCCAGTTCTGGTATTTGGCCTTTGTCATTCCCTATCACATTTTAGCACATAGTAGTGACTTTGACTGTAAAATAGTTTAGAACTGCTGTGATGTACTGCTGGACACCACAGTCAGTCTTTTTTTAATTTCTACCTTGTTTCCATGCTTAGGTGATCAAAGGGAAGTGGACAACAGAAAAATATTTAAAGAAACCTGTAGTCAAAATCCCTCTGTCTGCCCATGTTACACATTTCTGTGGAGTGTCTCCAGGGCATTCCCAGACCTCTCCAGGTTCTCATTTCCCCATGCCTCAGCCACTACTAGGATCTGTCACAAACTAAAGGACAAACTTGCTGCACCTGATCCTAAGTATGAAGCTGATTTCTGCAGTGAATTTGGAAGACTCATTGTACTCTTAGAAGCAACAGATTTGGAGTTTATTAAAATTTTTGCTCTATAATTGTTATTTATTTCTTTCACCTATACAAATTTAGATGAGAAAAAGTGAAGCACATCAATGTATTGCTCTGCAGGTCTAGCAATAATACATCTTCTTAGGAGGATGAAGGTAAGACTAATAGCCAGAAATCTTCAAATGCTTATCTGCTTATGCTGTTTCTGTGGCTAATGCCCAAGTATTAGTGTATCTTACAATACCTATCAGTATCTTACAGCATCTGTTCTGCTATCCTGCAGGAACATGCTATATCATTTTAGAGCTGGAGAATTGTGATATATCACATCACGCAGAAAGAAAGGATCTAGTATTTCTAACCACTGGACATACCTGTTTGCCTGTTGTACCTTCTATCATTTGTATCAGCACTCTTTCAAATCCATTTGAGCAGGCAAGGTAAGTAAAAAAAGCTCAATACAAAAGTAAAAATAGTTACTTGAATAATTCAGTAAGAGATTTAAGAGAAACACTCATATTGTGTCTATTGTGTTTAAATACATATCTACAATATTCACCTCCACATAGCTTTTAATAATTCAGATAAATGTTAACTGTGACTGGTGGTAGTCCAAGAGCCTTGCTGATTGCTCAGGGCAGAACAGTTCCAATTACATTTCATTTGAAAGACAGAAATACCATCCTCATGTTGGAGTCTCTATACTTTGGAAGTTGAGCCAAGTATCTCTGTGGGCTTATTTGATAGCTCCAAAAAGTGACAGAGTAGTTCCAGGTCATACAGTCTTCATATGTGACTTGATATTACAGTTGTGTGTTAAAGAGAACATTTCATTTAGTAACTGCTCTTCTACACAGCAATGAATCTTGGTTGATGCATTTATTTAATCTTTAGTTTGAAATGTTAGGAGTAAGAGTGTTTTGGCCATTGGAGTTATGATCTTTAATTATTTTATTATTTTAATTTTTACTGTGACTACTACTAATATTGTTGTTGTTGTTATTATTAAGTGTTAAACTCCTCAACATCTAAAACATTTAGCCAGTATGTAAGCAGTGCCTGAAAGATTAGCAAATTATTCTTCTTTGCCTCTACGATACCATGTTAAATAATTTGAAGGACTTGTACCACTGAAAGAAGAAAAAATATGTGGAATTAGTACTATTATTAGGTATGTTGATAAAGAATTTTTAGTTAGGTAGCACTTTTTGCAAATTCCACCCTCTTCTCCCCTCCCCCCCAAAATCAAAAGCAGTTGAGGTAGGAAGGGTCCTCTGGAGGCCATCTGATCCAATTCCCTGCTCAAGCAGGGACATCTAGGGATTGCTGCCTTGCTCCTGCTACTCCTTGACATGTACTTCACTGCCCCTTCTCCTGTAGTTGTTGGAGTGGTCCCTACTTTGGAGGGTTTGTGTCACATCTACTAGGTTTCAAAAGGAGCTAATTTAGCTTCAGTATTAAAATGGGTACAATTTCAGCTTTGGATTGCACTGCTGTAGCACTGCTTTATCAGATGACAATGTAAAACAGTATCACAGAACACAATACCAAGTGTTATAAACAATGCTTTCTTCATCATAGGAAACTTACAGGTAAAGTAATGTTGAGGCTTCTGGAGAAAAATTAGAAGTTTGTATTGTGGGTCATCACAATAAAAGAAAACCCCATCCAAGCATGATGCCCAGATCCTATAATACATTTTGTTGGTAGGGCAGCTTCCTGAAGGCAAAGCATTGTATTTAATGGCCTCATAGCAACAGGGAGAAGTTGAATCTGTTGATGACTGTTAATTGTGTCAAAACATTCAATTGTTTCTTGGAGATAAGACTTACCTGAAGAATTATATGGCCAATTATACAGTTAATAAAAAAAGCATGAAAACTTTATGTCACATTGTGACTAAAAGGAAGGATTATTCAAGCCAGCATGGAGGATTAAATACTTCCTAACCTTTCCCCAGAATCTTATGGTTTCATGGATCCTACAGAAAAGAAGCTGAGAGTGAGCTCTCTAACCATACCAATGCATGTCCTTCCATTTGGTCCCAGCTGAAGGCCACCTGATGGACAGAGACACTGCACCTCCCCTTTCACTTCTTCACATCCATATTGGCAATTCACCATGGCACATGTTCTAGAACCTGAAAACAATATTTAAAATAACAAAAAGAGCAAAATTCTAGGCTGGGATCACACACTTAAAATTAAGTTAGATCTGGATGAACACAGAAATTAATCAGAACAAAATTCCATTCATTATAGATAAAGCTGCTTATACATTAACATATTAACAACTCAGGAGTCCATGAGATAGATGTTATGCTCCCATCTACTTTATTCTTTCCTTATCAGCCCTTATTCCTCTTTTTTTTTTCCACTGATCCCAGTTCTGTGACTTCTAATATTAGCCTTTAGACTCCGAGACAGAAATGGAAGGAATAAATATCCATTTCTCAGGGATCTCAGGGCCCCACAGGTGTCTGCCAGTAATATGCACCGTGGTTACTAATGCTGTGGCACGAACTCGAGCTGTGATGTATGGAAGGGAAACTCTCCAGAAGATCTGCCCCAGGGACCTTTTGTGGCAGTTTCAGTCTCCCTGCAGTAACTGAGAGAGAGTAGGAGCTCTGGTTTCCTGACCTGCTCTCCAGCTGCAGACCCTGAACTCTTGTTAGTAGTTGCCAAGGCTGAGTATTTTTCCAATTATTCTAAGACAGACTTGGCAAATGGACACCCTACCTGGTGAATGGTTTTCTCCAGGTTTTGGAGATCAAAGCCTTTCAGAGTTTATGGTTTTCTGTCATATTCATGGGAAAGATTATGCTGCATCCCATACAACTAGGTCCATTGGTTTAGAATAGACCTCTCAAGAAGACTGTTCTGCTGCTCAGATGAACTGGATTCTTTGTCCAGCTGAAGAATCTGCTCCATAAAGGGTTGTCACCATGTTACTTGGGTCTTGTGAAATTCAAAGCCAAAATACCTGTGTGGAACTGCTCAGGTGAAGAACAAAAAGGTATTTTCTGCAAACAAAACTCTGTTACTGAAAAACAAGATGCTTCCTCAGGTCTGAAAAATCAAGTTGGCTAAAACAGCAGAATGCTTTCCATTTCATGCTGACTTAAAAACAAAGAAAATGGGTAGAAATATCTATTTTCCCCAAAGTTTAGATAAGCCTTAGGTCAATGAACAAATGTTTGCGAGAAGCTGGCAGCAGCTGTGGGAAACATATCAACACAGATAAAATACATAAGTCATGGAGCACAGAAAGGTAAAGCAAGGAATAATGGCATGAAATTCAGCACAGTAAAAAGTAGTCTGTATTGGTGCTTTGCTTCAATAGACTAATTCATCCCTATTCAACAGATGAACTCGTAGGACTATGCACTGAGGTTGTACTAGCTGTCCTTCATCTGAAGTAACACTAACAAAGATTTTTACTTCTAGCAGGATCAAAACTCATCCGAACACCAAAATACAAGTATGACCTAGTTTACTTTATCCAGGAACCACCAAATAGAAAAGTGTCTTTCAGCTGTGACAGTACCAGAGAGCTGAGGCAAAACCCCTATCCTGAGTAAGCTAAATCTGTTCATCACAAGAAGAAAATCTACTGGGATTAAATGGGACTAGATGATTTTGGTGTGCCAGTTCTATGAGCTTTATTACTTACTTGCACATGTGCCATCTGGCATAAGCATGTACCCGTTGAGACAATAGCACTTGTAGCTGCCATGTGTATTCATACATCTGTGCTCACAGGGACGTGGCTTCAGTCCACATTCATTCAGATCTGCAGAAGTCATTGGGATTAAGTGAGTGCTGGGTTTCTATACTTATATTCATACATATAGGTGGATAATATTGCCTAAAGTGTTGAGTTCCCCAGAGTAAAATCATTTGGATGGAAAATGAGCCAGCCCCTTGCAAAACGAGAGTTTAGCAGACCATCTGGCTGAAAGACTGCTAGTAAAACCAACATGCACACACTTCTGCACTTGAAAAACTAATGCAAACTATGGCCACATCTGGCAGCTTGTCAGGAAGAAGTGGAAGGGTGGAGAGAGAATTTAGTTAGTTTCTTTTTGGAGTTATTTGTCTGGATTTCTCTGATTCTAGCTGGAGATTTTAGGCCTCCAGTTGACCTCTGTACTAGGAAGGCAAAAGCATTAGAACTAATAACAGCAAATAAGTTTGACATAAAGTGAAACAAAGCTTTTACTTTTGTGTTCCTGAGCTAGACATTAGCACCAATGGTATCAGTAGCAGAAATGAAATACAATATATGATAAGAATTGTGTGACTTTAAAAATAAAAGGACCAATCTCAAAAATCTCAAAATTCTAAGAATAAATGCATCCTAAGTCTTTCTCAAAATCCAGGATGTAAAGGCTTTTCAGAAATTAATTCAATTTCAAATTTCCAATAGCTGTCCTTCACAGGGAGAAAATGAGAACTCTAAAAAGTTTAATTTGTGTGGTATAGGCTGAGCACTGTCCACAATGATATTTGGCCTATGACAAGGGGACAAAATCTGTGCTTGTGACTTCTGTGAATGATATTTCTACCTCTTGTAGTGATTAGTGAGCAGACAAAACTTGTTAACGAAATGCTCCAGCTTATGCAGCCCACTCAACATATGTTTAACAGCAGTTAGGACCAAGAATATATTTTCAGTAAAGATGCAGCTCTCCATGCAAGCACTGAGCTTGTGCAGCTCCACTTCAAATGGGAGAAGCATCTGTTCTTGTGTCCATGTGCCCTGCAGACCATAGGAAAACTCTAAGCCATTCAAAGCATAAACTTTGTGGAGGGCCAGAAGTGTTTGTTACAGCTCAGTCCAGGGAAGAAAGAGGGTTGCATTCTATTATTTAAATGTAGGGTGTGTTTAGAAAAGGGCAACCTATCTGCTCAAAAATCACACTGGATTTTGTGCTACTGTGGCTCCACTAAATAACCAAGACCCTCTTAACAAAGAAACTAGGGAGGAAATTGGAGAACAAAAGTTATTCCACTTAGACCATACATTTTCAAAAGTGCTTATCTGCACCTATCTCACACAATGCACAGATAGCATACACAGCTCCAAAAAAGAACCTTTGGAGGTAAGGCTAATTTGGCTCAGACTTGGTGGCAGACTAATACAGTTCCCTTATCTCTGTTATTTTAGTTAGCTCATGTTGAGCTTGCTCAGCAGGCCATTCTGCTGTAAGGACAGACCAAGGCTACATCTGCCAGTAAATTAAAAGTGGGTATGAGCAACCCTGGCTACTGGAACATGACCAACCATACATCTATACTGTTGAAACAGCTCTTGGACACTTCTGGCCTGTGCCAGACACCGCTGTACTGAAACAATCCTGACTGTCCTTCAGAGGGTAGAAGAGCCCAGGAGCTAAGAGGTGATTTGCACACATAGGTCTGTGTAGTGCTTCCACCAAGCCTCAGACTCTGAATTTACTGCAAGTGGCACAGAACTTATCTGATTGCCTATACTGGTCATTTCAAATGCAGTTGGAATTACTGCATAGAAAACACCTAAAAGCTGGGGCTTCTCTGTTGCCTTTTGGTAGCATTTAAGCTGCCAAATAATTTTTGAAGTTAATCTTTTAGGTTTAAAGGCTGAAGTTGTAAGTAATACCTACATATCTGTTACATATAAACATAGCTGCTGTTTCCCTTTCCTCTCTAGTGGTACTGAGGAATTAACTTCTTTACCTATGAGAAACATCAAAAGTGCAAGAGATGGAGTTTTCCAAAATGCTTAACAATATAGTTTTATGGTATATCGTTTGAAAGATAGTGTATAATAAAAGGGGGTTTTTGATTATAAAAACCGTGTGTTTAGCACATCAATGCAACATTTTCAAGCAAAGGCAGCAGGAGCTTGGGAAAGTAGCAAGGACAGACCCATCTAATTACGTGGCCTTTATGTCATGTTTCCACCATAGCACCTGCAGTTCATTCATCTGCATTGCAGTAGCATGGCCTCTCCATGCACAGTGACCTACTCCTTTCGTCTGATCCAACACAGGGGTCTCATACATTGGAACAGGAAAAAAAAAAGTTCTTACCAGTGTGTTATCTGAAATATTTCCATATTGAATTGCTAATTTATGGAGGGAAAGTGGTTCATTTAAGGTTTCTGAAAATGTAATTCTAAAGACTCCCAATTCTGGTTCTCAGAAATACCAACCAGCATCTGCAACAGCCCAGGCAGTTTGATAAATTACATGTCTAGCATATAATTGCATGCCTTTCTGATTAGAAGGTCAGTTAAAAAAGAAACATGAGTTGCTAACTAAGAAAACAACATGGGCTCTGGAACTGACTTCCATCTCTTCTCATACTTCCTTACATAATCTCTCTATGCCTTAATCCTCTGACTATGAACATGACAGTTTGCCCTTGTCATCAGCCTGCAGGAGACAACACAATTTAGGTTCAAACTTCTGTCTGCTGAAGGAGGCTTAGAGCTTGCCTGGAATGCTGGAGATGTAAGAGCCTTAAACTCTCAACATGAAAATAAACTTAAACATGAAAATATTCTGGTTTACTATTTTGGAAGATGGCACAAACCATGGTACAAGATAAAGAGACAGAAAATCAGCAATCTGCTTTCCAGAGCATATGCACAAACCTTGATTACAGGATTTTCCTGTAAATCCAGGGAGACATTTGCATTTGTTTGGTCCCATGCACTCGCCATACTTGCAACCATGTCCACAGGTAGCTAGTGGAGTCAGCAGAGAAAGGAGAGAGAAAAAGTTAGAAATACTCTGTTTGAAAACTTTTGCCCTGCTTCGTTGCCTAAAAATATTTTGTGCAAGTCAAACACCCTCCATACCTCTCCCTCTAGTCTGAGCATGGTAGCTACTTATCAGCACTTTATTTCTGCTTGAGAATAGTGACACTAACACAAATGACAGAAGTTTGACTTTTCCCAGGTTTGTAAAGATCTGGTAAAGAAGGGATTACTTTTGGGTCTCTCCCTCATAATTTTTCTGCCATGCTTACAACTCACGTTTAGTTTTGTACTCTTGCCTTTTTCCTCTATTTAAGAGGCCTAAGTAAGAAGCAGCTGGCCAGCAGCTTGACTTGCTTTGCTTGGCATCTGGAGTAGGAAAGAGGCAACAGCACTCTCCTGCAACCAAAGGAGACACATGATCCTATAGCAGTTGTACAGTCTTGGACCTTCTCAGTTACAGCTGAGGAATGTGTCTATCTCATGGTGGAATATCCAGAGCACATCAGGCAACTGTTCATACTACACATCTCAATAAGTATGATTGCATCAGGCTTACAATATTTTGAGGTGGCTATGCTTAACCTGGATGCATTAAAAATTACAATTTTCCAACTCTCAGTCCTCTGCATTATCAGAGTATGCACCAGGAACCATATCTCAATACCTTGTATAATTAGGCTGATCTGCCAGCTATAGGAAAGTCACAGTGTTAGTTTCTATGCAGTGAAATTAATAATTAAAATTCATAGTCTGAATTCAAGTATCTTCCTTACATTTACAGATGCATTCAGATGTACTGACCCACTAACTCTACAGACTGAGGCATTTTTATAACACTACTTCTACCCATGAATGCAGAGTGGCACACTGCAAGACCAGCTTGTTCACTTGGGATCCCATGCATCCCTGCTTGGGATGTTCTCCATGGGTTGGACACATTCTGCTGCTGTAACTGAGGAGATCCAAGACTAGAAAAGACCAAATTGCAGTGTTAGCATCGAAGCAGAGAACACTGCATCTGGATTTACAATGCAGAACTACAATATAGGTGGCTTAAAGTACTTTGTCAAAGAACAGCCTTCAAACTTTATGAAAACCTATTGCTTTAAAACAAGACAACCTACTGTAGTGGTTGATCAAAGCTATTTTTGCCAGTAGGCCCTCCAGCTATTTATTCACTTCAAAACTAAGGTCCTATTAGGCAATGCAAAAACAATCCCTTTTCCCTTTTTTAAGATGACATGTTATATGCACACAGCAGAGACATTTTAGCATCTTTCTCTTTTAGTATATTGTTTTTCAGCAATGAATAACCCCAAGCCTCTATACAAATTCACCAGATATAAAATGCCAACCTCTCTGAGACAACAGCTGCGAAATTTGAAAAAGATTTCTAAGCCAAGTATTCCATGATTTTGTTGTGTTTTGCTCAAGTACAGTTGGATAGAAAGACTCCATATTGCCTTCTCCTTGGGATCTGTAGATGTTTTACACATTAGAAGTGTCTTAAGAGTCATTATCTCTTCATCAAGCCAATGGTCCACTGACCAGAACACTGGCTGACTACCCAAGCTCAAGTCAGGTGCACTTACTGCTTGAGTTTTGTTTGTGTTTTCAGAAAGTTAAAACCTCCTGGTTCTCAGAGGCTGTGTATGAAGATAAAGGATACCAACTGATAGAAAATTATTTTAGGGGTCCTTATGAGGCTATGGAAAACACTGGGTTTGGCATATACTCAACAGCTGTAACAGTACATGCACCCACCAGGGCTGTGCAGGAGATTAGAACACATGGTCCCTTCTGGATCTAAGAATCTCTGAATGTGCAATTTATGGTTTGTTGTTATTCACCCAAAGCTCGGCTTTTTTTTTTTTTTTAAGGAGATGGTCTCTCAAACATGTTTTATTCACTCTCCCACAGAGTTCAGAGATTTCATTCCTCAGAAGGTTTCTTTCTGTAACTAATGGCAGACATGTGTGAACCCCCTTTATTAGTGCCAAGTAGGCAGCCACAGAGAGGAAACAAGCATAAAGTTATGGTTACCTTCACAATGGCCCTTGTTCTTTTTCCAGCCATAACAGCAATCCAACCTAGAACCATAGCGACACACCCCAGGCTGGCTCACAGCCACCAGCTGCCCACGAGCTCTCGAGCTGCATAAGGAAGGACAAACACTTGCTCCATCAGGCAAATGCGCTTTAATTCATTCTTCTGTATATTCCATTGCACATTTCCCTTATGTTTTATCTGCTGTCAGGCGTTTTCATTTCACCAAACCTAGGGCAGTGTTCCTAGACAGGAATGCTAAGTTGCATTTGATTGGAGAAACAGGGGATATGGGAATGTTTCACCTGCAATAAATTAACTGTGCAACATAAATCCTTTCTAATGAGAAACACATCAAAGTTAGAAAATACAGCCAGGTCTCTTGCTAGAATGAGTAATTTTTAATATCGGTGAAGTCAACGGGGCTGCCTCAGCTTGTGTCACGTGAACAATCTGGATCTGATGCCATACCTGACAGCACTATTGCTTTGGATGATGAAATACTGATTCTACAGAAAAGCATGTTCTGAATATCAGGCAGCCCCATAAAAGCTAGTGTGATGGTTAGTGATTTGCAGGGTCATAGCTAGTGCATACATGCAAATTGATTGCTTAAGTGCAGACAGTCCTGAGCACCTCTGTTGCTTGTGACTCCTTGACCACACAAATTAATGTTTCACCTGCCGATAAGCCCAGGGGGTTTGAAGTCACTGTGCAGATCAACAGCTGCAAGAGTAGGAAAAGCTGCCATATTAGTCGCCAAAATTATAAATCTGACAGAACTCCACAACACTGTAAATCTTCTAGACCTACTTACTCTGTGTTGCAACTAGTGCTATGGCTTTAGTTGTCTTCTCCCTCTGCTTGTTGTTAGGTAAGTTCTCCATGACCACATGCCTGTCCCCTTCATGAAATTCTAAGTGGGACCCTCAGGTGTTTCAGTTAAAATACCAGGAAAGTTTAACTGCTGCTGTACCAGGTTGCATGGTTGTCATGGTTTTGGAATGGTACTGCCCAATTCAGTGTCCCAGCCAAGACTCTTTAAAACCACATGTCCCTCTCTCTCGCTGCCCCGTTTCCCCCCTTCACACTGCAGTGGGATGGAGTTGAGAATTGGAGTTGATAATTAGAGGCACAAAAGGTAAAGATCATGGGTTGAGATTAGAACAATTTATAGGAAACAGCAGACATAAGAAAACAGTAACAGCAACAATAGTAATGACAGAGGGTATAAGAAAAGAAACGATTCACATGAAAAAAGCCCTGATAATAGACAATGCCAGATAGCTCCCTCTGCCACATTTTCTGACATTTTCTTCCCTTCTCTCTGGAAGACAGTCCCTTTCCTCCACCCCCAGCCAATGATGTGAGGTAGTCTAGAATAACATCCATGTCCTGGTGATACCCCCTCCCAGCTACTGCAAAAAATTCACCCTATCCTGGGCAGAACCAGGACGATTGTGTACAGATCTTAATTATATATGGTATATACAATGATAAAAGCTATGAAGAATGATGATTTTACAGAGGATGGTAAGAACTTTGCTTCAGGTGAACAAACAAGAAGCTGAGAAGGGAATTTGATTGCTTCCAACTGCATGTCAGGCAGCTCCAAAAGAGAAAGAAGAGCTCATTTAGATAAAGACCAATTTATAACCATTTACTCTTGTGCTACCATCCACTAATACTCTGAGAAAAAAAAAAAAAAAAAAGATTTGAACACAGTCACACAAAGGGTGAGAGTGCTGAAGAACTTTGAAGAATCAGGAGAAAAACTCCTCACTAATTTTAAGATACACAGTCTCTTTCACAAACTGAGTAAGACCTAACATTGCCTGTAATGATGCAAACATAGGCATGAATGAAGTTGTTCCTCTCTGAAGTAATATGAAGATTATGAATCCCATCCCAAAAGAAATCAGACCAATTCAGAACAAAACATTCTGATACTGGCCAGGATCAAGTAAATATGTTACTCTATTCCTACAGTTGTGTGAGAAACAGACATAAATTGAATGTATGATGTGAGGACAGATGTTAAACTGCTACACAGGAGCTTTGACTTCTTGCAGTGATTTACTCAATTTGATGTTAAACATTATTTACAATAGCACATGTTCAGAAAGTTCACCTGCTCCACTGATCAATTGGCTGGGTAGACCTTTCAGCAGAGTGAAGCTGATTGATAGGATAGGATTGATACCCACAATACCGTAAACACAGAAACAATTGCAAAGAAAAATATTATAAGTACAATCAAAGGTGAAAGGGGGGACTAAAACACACCTAAATGTTGGGACTTGCTTGTCCAGCAGAATGTTCCTACTACTCCTACCCCTCTTTATTGTTTTTTCATTCCATAAAATAAGGAAACAATTTTTCATTGCATAATTTTCTCAAAATCAGTTTATGACCTAAGCCAAATCCAAGCTACTAAAAATGTCTGTATACCAATGGGCAGTTAAAACTTCAAATATAATAACTGGGCGGATAGCTGTGGTAGACCATAAACTTCACTAGCAGCCATTTTACCTGTAATGGCTAAAATAAAAAAAAAGTAAAAACCCAACAGTGAAAAAAATATACTTGTCATGTTCTCTTGACCAGTGATCATTTGCAGTGTAAATCCTGCCTGAACTGAGGGATGTGACAGTAGCAGCTGTGGAGGACGACCAAGCAAGTTTATCAAAGTCTGATTTAACGAGGTGGGTAGATAACAAAGTTAGATATAGTTTGAGTTAGTGTAGTCCTATTAATATTGTCTTTTACTAGACATTTATCTGGGAAAGAGGCATTTATGAGCTTTTGGCTTTGTTGTTTTTCTTTTTTGTTTGTTTGTTTGTTTTTTATCAGCTGCTGAATAGATTAATGCATCATTTCCATAGGATCTGTACAGAACACTTTTGGTCAGCTCTTGTGCACACAATAGCTGCCTGCTGCTGGCGGGGGAAGATCTTCATGATATTATTAGCAGCTTCCAGTTAACTTAAAGACAGGGTATTATCTCTTTATTTAACTTTTCTCTAAAAATATTTCTGGACATTGTTGCTAGCAAAAACTAGCACCAAAACTAAAATTTTGACCAACTGGTATATTCAGAAGGAGAAAAAGATGGTATTTCACATTTTAGCAATTTGAAAGAAATTCCTAAAAACTAAGTGTAGGCAATGCAGAGATACTTTTGAACACTGTGCAAAATGAAGGCGTAGAGTGTTTTCACTGTGTTGGTTGGTTGGTTTTTTGGGTGTTTGTTGGTTTACATGTTTTCACAATAGTTTATTTGAAGGGTGACTTCCTTCTAGGAAAAAAGTTCACCTACAGTCAAATAAAATAAAAAGTGTGTCACCTATTATCTTTTAATAACTGTGTCTTAGATAACCCTTCAGCCAGTTTCAGGCACTCAACATGACAACAGTCCTGTTTCACTGCAAGTCCCTCCCAGAAAACAAATGAAGTTTAGCTTGGGCTTGCAGAATTTTCTTCTCTAAGGCTTCCAAACTCACTAAAGGAAGTGCTTATAGAGCAGAGAAGTTAAAAGTCCAGGTATGAATACAAATACACTGCAACCCCTCCCCCCCCCCCCAAAACCACAAGCATTTGGGAACAAATGTGTTTTCCATATATGACCAGGTCTAGAGCTCATAAACTTCCAGTTACTGAGGAGCTGACCACTCGACAGCCCTGCATGTGCTGGAACAGCACGGCCACTTGATGACAAACGTTCCCATTCACAAATCTGATGCTAAATAAATAAACCACACAATATCTCGAAAACTTCAGCCACAGTTGCTATGACTTCTCCCTTTACAAGCGACTCCTGTCCTGTAGCACTTGTGCTTCTGGAGAACTGAGAGGGGAAACAATAGAATTACTTGATCTGCAGTAAGTGGTTTTATTGATCCTCTCTCAAAATCTCATTCTGTTTCCACAGCGTACCAGTCTCTGCGGAACCCAACTTGTGACGGCGGGGTGATTGTAAAGCGCCTATTTACACAGACAGACTAAGAACTGGAGCAGCTGACACCTTTCTGTAGGTGGTGCAGCGGTTCCCACCTTTTGGACCGTCACTGAAGCCGCCGTTTTTCCCTGAGCAAAAGAGCCCCCAGCTCTGGAGTGAGCACCTTGAGAAGGCGGCGCACATGCCGCTGGAGCGCCCGAACCGGGCGGGCGCGGTTCAGCACCACGGCCCCGGGGACCGGCCGGCCCCGAGGCAGCTCCGCGGATACCCGCGCGGGAGGGACTTGAGAACACCCGCGCCCGCGGGCGGGCACGGCAGGATGGCCGGACTAGGATCGGGACCCAGCCCGGTGGGACCCCGCTGGGGAGCGGAGCGGCGACCCCCGGAGCCCTCCCGCCCGCATCCCCGCCCCGCCGGCCCCGCTCACCTGCCCGCGGCGGCCAGCCCGGCGGCGAGCAGGACGGCGAGCAGGGCGCTCCCGGGCGCTGGCACCATCGCCCGGACGCGGGCGGGAGGTGTCTGTCTGTCCCTCGGCGGCGGGGCGGTATCGCCGAAGCGCGGGCGGGCGGCGGGACGGGCCGTATAACCGGGCGGGGCGGGGCGGACCCGCCTCCGGCCGCGCTCCCCCTGCGCGTCCCGGGACGGGGCGGGCAGGGACCCCCGGCGGGGCGGACATGGAGCCATGGCGGTGTCCCTCCGGGGACAACCGTACCCCTCCGGCGGGCCGTACGGCCCCCGGCCCCCGTCGGAGACCGGCCGCTGCTGAAGGCTTACCCCGTACCACAGCCGGCGTGTTCCGCGGGCTCTGCCTCCGCAGGCACCCGCTGGCCCTGGGGCGCCGCTGCGGTGCGTCTCTATCATCGGGAAACAGCACTTGCACTGAAAGGTTTCCAGGCTTTGCCTTTCAGTTGCAGGACTATCGCTGAAGAAAATTTGTTCAAGCCTCTAAGGAAAGTGCTTGGACATTCGGAAAAACTTCTTAACTGAAAAGGTGGTCAGGCTTTGGAACAGGCTGCACAGGAGAGCAGTGGAATCGCTATCCCTGACAGTGTTCAAAAATGTTTAGTTATGATGCTTGGGAACGTGGTTTACTGGTGGACTTGGCAGTGTTAGGTTAAAGGTTGGACTCAATGATCTTAGAGGTCTTTCCAACCTAAATGATTCCATGATTCTAAGTTGTTATTTAGGCTCGTTGTGTAAAGCTCATTGCTGACATTCGTTCTTGTTAGCTAGTCCTTCGGCTTTGGTGTTGCTGCCACTGTATGTGAACTGCCTCACGCCCGATGTATCTTCCTAGGACAATGCTTGCACTTTGAAGGTGCTGGGTTTCGTATTGGGGTTCTTCTCAAGGTTAATTAATAACTCTATCTGTTTGCAGCAGTGGAGAAATTGTTTAAAATGTGACTGATGTTTGCCAGCAAATTACCGGTGTTTCAGTGCAATACTGGTAAGGTATGTTCCGCTTGTGTTGTATCCCTTGATAACTTCCTAATACTATGAAAGGACACAGGTGGAGAAGGATATGTCTTTCTGCTCAGTTCAGCAGGTGGCAACAAGCATGACTCAGCAGATGAGGCTGGGATGGTTGGCATAGTCAGTGCTGCTGGCTGTCTGCTGTCCCCTGGGATTACCAGGAATGCTGAAGGAGAGCATTTTTATGCTGGCATATTGAACTCAGCATTTTAAGCACAAGCTTTTGACCAGCTTTTCTTCTCTCATTTTTGCCATAGAAAGGGGAATGTCCAGAAAACCTGGGATGACAACTGTTTTAGTCACTCCAGCTTAATCCTCTGCTGAGCAATATCAACACCTACATTCAAGAGAAGTATTTAAAGCAATGGTGCCTATTTGGATCAGTCTAAAATATCTGAAATAAGGTTTTCCAAGAGTTTCCACAATGGTTGTATCAAAATATTTTGAACACAACTTTTCCAAGGATCTTAAAAGAATCCTGAATTGCTCACCTACTCTTGGCTTCCACTGATTTCTTTAGACTCCTGAAACTACAGATGTCCCCCAAAGTAGTGTTAAGTCACTTTGTAGAGTGGAGCAGTACAAAGTCAGAGGTACCAAAAGATGGCAAATTTAGTCCCATGATTCAAATGACACCTAATAAAAATCTAAACTAATTAAAATAAACAAGCATGTGCAATGCTGATTGTGTTTTACAAAGGATGATAAAAATGCGATTTGTTTGTTGTTTTGTTTTTTTTTTTCTTTTTTTTCCTTTTTTTCCCCCTGGATGCTGGATGCAAAAGCCATCATTGGTTTGCAGCTGTTCTGCTGTCTTTCTGAAATGCAGTAGTGCCTTGAGACTCTCCAACTCTCTTGATTAGATTTGTCTTCCTGTATGGGAGGAGTAGTCTTTTAATATTAGTTAAATCAACACCATGTAGAAAGCATTTTAATTACTTAAAACCATATTCAATGACTTGCAGTTTTATTGTGCACATTTATTCCAACAAATAGATATGAATGCATCATTTGATGCTGGGCTTGCCATTAAAATATTGGTCAGTGTTCAAGACAAGTTTTATTGGTCAAAAGACAATTTCTGAATTGTTGTGCATGTAGTCTGTTATGAGCTATAATTACTTCCTCAAAAATCTTTATTTTTTACAAAGAGTGACTTGTGGATAGATAATAAAATGATTACCTGAAACTCTCTTCTTCACTCAGAACAATAATTACAGAAACAAGAGCAATGGATTTAATAGAACATGTTTGTATGTGCTAGGATATTCATATTTGCACTCTTTAGAACTTCTAGCCTGCAAGACACCAAGTTTCCTGAGATCCCCTTGTCACAGAGTTTTGCTGTATGATTCCCAAGGTGAGAAATTCTCAGATCTCAGGTCATGATTCATCCCTGACAAAATGGGACAAAGTGAATCAGGACACACATTCACACTTGCTGCTTTAACTTGGTTTTACTTTAACCACCCCAAAAGTTACGTGTATCTTTTTCCACAGCAGATGTCAAGACTTCAGCTATATCCTCACCTGGTTACAATAGGAATTAAAACTGGGGAAAATCAGCCTGAGCCACAGTGTGTAAATCATGATCTCCAATAGAGTTTAAACATGCTGATTTGCCAGCAGGACATGGAGATTCGTTGCAACTCTGGAGACATTTCAGTCTCATATATGACATCTCTTCCTCTTCATTCACATTTCTTGGCCACCTGTATAATATTTTTTCTGTTTTTATCAATACTGCACTTTTGCACCAGTACATCTGCATTGATTTGATAGTAGCAAATTTTAGTGGAATAACCTCTCCTTCACACCTGTATAAAGGAGAGGAAAAATTCCACAGCAGGGCTCATGGGAATACACTGGCTTTCTGGGCTGATCCCAGAGGTCAGCATGATCTCCCCCCTGGTCTATCAGCCCTGGTGGTCCCTGCTAAGTAGTGTTTCACATTGCCTGCTGGAATGGGCCTGATCCTGCGTCTCCCCCATTCCCTGTGATTTATTAGGCAAACGTTTATTGAGGCTGTAGTCATGGCTCTCTCCTGAGTGAAAGCTAATGGGCAGTTTTTGGACCATCCTCCCAGTCTTGCTCTGAGCTCTCACAGGGGCTCTCTCATACCAAGCTGACATAAGAGTGGCCTGTGGCTTCTAGAGTCATACACAACATCTTACAGGAATCTCCCTCAGATTTTAGGAAAATCTTTTTGTACTTCATACAGTCCTAGCAATTAAGACCTTAAGTCTCCTCATGCACTTCAATCTCTTCATGGTGAGAGAACCCTAACCCTTTGCAAAGTGCTGGGAAATCCACAAAATTTGTATTTGCTTAGGTTTTTCCTACTTTTCCCACTTGCTGCTTCCTTTCTGACAGTTATTATGAAACTGGTCTATAGACTCTTGGTCCCTGGAGCTTCCATGTAGAGGAAGAGATTTAGTCACCACAGCATGCTGAAGGTACCTGAAGTACAGGCCCTAACAAAACTCTGGCTCTACCATAACTTAATATACTTTCTTCTTCTCAGGCAGTAGCTCTTGTACTCAAAGGAGTGGAAGGGTGGGATGGAAGATGGCTTATGAGGCTATGGAAGAGGTGAACTAGGTTTGCCCCTTTATTTCCCACACTTTGAGGATCCCTTCCCCATAGAAAGGAAAAGGTTACATTTCAAAATTAAACCTTGAGCTCTGGAAAGTGCTGCAAGTCCTATGTGAAGAACACAACACCAAGTATTAAATATATAACATGCCCCCCAATATAAGCCACTGTTTTCTACTTGGCCTATTTTAATTGATACCTGCACAATCCATTTGTGCACCAGGGATTGAAATTTCCAGCAGTTTTATGAATGAATTTAATAGGAGATCACTGTGTGGTTTTCATTGAGGAATTTTATAAGTACAACTTCCTGGATTTTCATGTGAGTTTGTTTAGTTGCAGTTCTGTCAAAGAGTTTTAGACTTTTTTCCCCCTCATATTATTTATTTACATACTAACACAGAAATCTTTCACTGCTTGACTACATTAACCTGTAACAAAAATAATTCCGTCATTGTTGATCCTCTTAGATATAACACTTTCCATATGGTAGCCCAATAACATGCTGCCTTAGTGGTCTTTTGTTTTTTTCCTGAGAGAAAAAGCACGGTGATTTTAAAGTTTGTTCAGCAGTACTATGCTAAAGAGAAAAAAAGTAAAGTACATGTAATTCCTGTCTTTATTTTGTCATAATAATGCGTTAGATGTTAATTGACTGTCCAATGTAATTCAGTGCTTAAAGGTATCTGTTTTACTTGGAACCTCAAGATATATCCTTGTTTGTTCCCCTTGAGCATCTCAATACTGGCATGCTCAGTAACAAGGGCAGACACCTTAGATTAGTGGTGAAGCACAGACCATTCCCCATGTAATACGTATGACTATAAACTGTAGTGATCAGAAACTGCTCTGGGGAAGTGGTCACAGCACCAAGCCTGACAGAGTTCAAGAAGCCTTTAGGCAATCCTCTCAGGTACATGGTGTGACTCGGGAAGGTCCTGTGCAGGGCCAGAAGTTGGACTCACTGATCCTTGTGAGGACCTTCCACCTCAACACATTCTGTGATCTTTTGCTTCTGAAATGAGTTTTTGCCTTGGCCGCTTCTCTTTTTGGCCAAAGTAATCTAGATATGGCTTTTACTGTAGTGATTAATCTGTTCTTAAGTGGAAACTGGCATGTCCAAAAGTGTATCCTGCTTGAAGTGAGATTGTGTATGTTTATTGTCTCCTCCATAATGGGATGTTTTATTCTTTCTGTCTTAGTTTTTTTCTGGGATATCTAGTTTCTAGCCCTTTGCTTTGAAGTCACCCACTGACTCTGTTCTTCAAATCCACTAAAATACATCTCTAGACATACGCTTGTGATATTAATCTTTCACTTCTGCAGTCAGATTCTTATAATTTGTTCCTGGATCTTTGCTGATATTACTGGGGTAATCAAAACATCTGGCCTGAAGAAGTATCTCTCTGTGAGCTGATTTTGGTGCATTGTCCTGATGGGTGCTCAATTCCTTATTCATATGTATTATGGGCAGAACAGAAAATTTTGATCAATATATTGCATGCTTTCTCCTTCTGATTTGGCTCAGAAGTATTAAAAAAAAGGTGTGGGGGCAAAGCAAGAGAAAATAAATAATATCACCTGAGTTTCTGGGCTCCTAGCAACTTCTGCAAAAATGTCTCTCAGACTCTGAATATACAACGGCTTTCTAGTACAACATGCTTCATAATCCTTCTTGTGGCATCTTGTAATGCTTATGAAGCTGGCTATAAACTAACCAAACATTCATGCATCCTCTATAAATTATAAGATAGAAAACAACAAAAAGCATGCAAACATTCTCTGATTAAAATCATACTTAGAAAAGAAAAGCCTCAAAGAGATTTTATTACTTTAATGCTCTCTCCACTGCCCAACAGCCATGCAGGAATCATTCAGGATTCTGGAGTCCACTCAAATACAATACTGAAATGTCAAATGAATATTTTGGAGGACATGTTCTTACTCAGCAGAGTAAGCAGAGTTCTTACTCAGCTGAACTGTCTGAAATCCCTCAACATATGCTCAGTGTCCTTTACCTCTTTTTTCTCATGCATGTTATGACTACTCTTGCTCTAATACAAATCTTAACAGAATGCAGAGAAGATCCAACAAAAAATGGAAGTAATGCAGAATTAAGTAAAATGAAAAAATGACCTAATAAGTAATATTTTATAAAACTTAGTTTATTTTCAGTAATGACTGTTCACATAAACATTCAGTGGATACAGTTTCCTATTTACAAGTGCACACACTCCATTCTTTATTGTGTCAGTGCTTTTAAAACTATTGTCATTGGCTTTGGTCTCAGTCTGAGATCCAGGTAGAAGATTTGTTATCTGTGTTTCTTTCATAATTAGGACTGTCCTCTTGAACTGCTGCCTTGCTCATAGGGATATAAATCTTTGTGGGCTTTTGGAGTTGCAAACTACTAATTTCCTTAGGTAATGCAGACATCTTTCATCACTCACCACTTTTGTCCCATGTCACTGTGTCTTCTTGAGTGGCATTTAATCTCACTTCTGCATTTTGAGAGAAGGCCTCCAAGAGATCTCATTGGAGCCCTTCTATGCTCAAAAGGGGATTATAAAAAAAGAGGAAGAGCAATTTCTATGTGGACAGATGGTGAAAGGACAAGGGGAAATGGTTTAAAAGAGGAGAGATTTGGATTGGATGTTAGAAGGACATTCCTTGCTGTGAGGGTGGTGAGGAGCTGGAACAGGTTGCCCAGCAAAGCTGTGGATGCCCCATTCCTGGAAGGCCAGGATGGATGGGGCTTTAAGCAGCATGGTCTAGTGGAAGGTGTCCCTGCCCATAGCAGAAGGGTTTGAACTGATTGTTAAGTTCCCTTCCAACACAAACTATTATATGATTCTAGGACTTGCATTTCTGAGTAAACATCCATCTCTTTGGTTTTAACCCCTCTGTCTTGGAGCTTTTCTTTCCAACACGTATTACTCTCCTTTAAATTTTTCACGTGAGCCACAGATTTCTTAAGCTTATATGTGGAAATGTATTACTATGGATATTTTTGCAATAAACATCTGTTTAACATCAATCTGTTGCTAATACACATAGTGTAAAGCTCAGTGTATGCTTTAGGTCCCTCCTGGAAAATATTTTTGCTGCTTTTTTTCCCCCTTCCCAAATGTGTACATATTGTAAATAAATTTGTACTCTGAAGCCATAGTGTTTATGTCCAAGTGCCTTTCTCCCTCATCTATTCCTCCTCTCCTTTCCTTAAAGGTGGCTATACAGAAACATCTGCTTTCTATTACTTTCTGTGTCAAACAGAAAACATTACAGTGCTCATTAAGAAGTTTCCATCTTTAACCTTTGCATGGCAACTTTCAGAGAAAGAGGACCTCCCAGCTTTTTTCTTGAAGAGCTTTGTTATTTTTTCACCATAAACTCTCCAGAAGGCTTTCAGCAGCTCTGCCATGATGCTCAGTTTCTTGCCTGGAAGCGTGACCTCCTGAAATATTCCATTTTTATGCTCTTCACGCTTCAATCACATTGGGTGGTGTACTTACCGCAGTAACTGGAAAACGACTGCTTTTAAAAGAATAGCTGTTGTTTCAAAACTTATGCAATATTTCTGAACCTCCTTGTTCACAAGACTAACCAGTATTTTGTTTCCCTGAATGCACAGCATAGTTCTAAATTAGCCCAGTCAGTCAATGAAAGCTCTGAAGCAATCAGTGCTTCAGACTGCTTGGTGGGTGTTATTTCATCTACAGTTACTTGTGGTTTGAGTTCAGGAAGATGGAAAAGTCCTGCTCTTTCCCTTTGTCCAAAGAATGTTGAGGAATATGTGTTATACAAAAAACTCCCTGATGGGGAAGGGAGTAACATAATATAGATGAATATTAATTTCTAGATGATTTTATTATCTGGTTAAAAGTCTTTTGAACTCTTTTAAGACTTCATAGGACAGGCCACCCTTGTGGACCTGGTTGTATGGTGTTAGTATAGATATCATCCGGAGCAACTCATTGGTAAGTTTTGCAACAAAACAGATTAGATTTAAAAGGAAAGGTGAAAGTTACGTGCAAAATCTCTGAGTAAGTTGATTTTACTCATTCTTACTTCCACTTACCTCAAGAACCAAGTGTGTCTGAGTGGTCTGGCACTGTGTGTGACACAAAGGACCAGGAATACTGGCTACTGAGTCCTGGTCACAGCTCTGGGGTTCTTCATGATTGTCAGTGAACTACTTAAACAAATATTTGATGTCCATTTAGAAACAGTGTTTATCTGCCTGTTGTGATAACAGGAGGGAATGGTATAGCTGTGGTTTTATCACAATGTGTGTTGTCTGGGTTTGACACATTCCTCAGTGTGATGGACTGCCTTCCTCATTATGTTAATTTTTTAACTCTTGTTCTGCTGTTTCTTCTGCTGCTTTCTTTTTCTCTCACACATGTTTACATTCATAATGAATTCTTGCCAACCTCAATACCTTGGTTACAAGTCTCTACCTCCTGGTTACAGTTCTAGGAAAACCTTGGAATTACAGCTGTGTAGGACTTAGGCAATGTGAATAACTGATACTTTCCCCATTCCAGGAAAAGAAAAGAATCGTATGTGGTTCAGAAGATGTATAACTCTAAAGTTAATAGGAAAGCAGAATGTAACCAAACCTCACAGCTGCTAATAGCCACATAAAATGTACTAGTCTGAATGCAATATTTGTCAGGGAGAGGCCATCTCTCTGTCCCATTCAAATACTTCTAGGTTATGTGCCATAATGCTAAGACTGAGGAAACTTTTAACTTCCAGCTTGAGGATTTTCTTTCTTTTGAGGAGAAAAAGAGAAAAAGAATGATGTAATTATCTCTTTAGTATAATGGGGTTTTTACATTTTTAGCACCGGCCTATGTCAGAATTCTTATTCTGTGAAAAATTATTTTTTCAATTGAGTAGGGCCCTGGCAATAAACTCTGGGATTTTGATGTCATTGTGTTTTAGGAAACAGGGACCCCATAACACAGCCTGAAGAAAATAGACATTGCAGGCTAACAGTGGGACACAATACTGACATCCTTCTGGACAAAATGTCCTGCACACAGCTGGATAAACACACCATGGAGTGGGTGAGCGATGGGCTCGTGGGTCAAGCACAGAGGGCAATAGTGAATGGGGTGACATCAGCCTGGTGACCTGTCACTAGTGTGGCTCCATCTGGGGCCCTGTGCTCTTCACCATCTTCATAAATGACTTGAACACAGGACTGGAGGGAATACTAAACAAGTTCGCAGATGATACAAAACTGGAAGGAGCTGTTGACTCCCTTGAAGGCAGGGGAGCCCTGCAGAGAGACCTCAATGAATGAGAATCACCAAGCAGATGAAGTTCAGCCAGGGAAGTGCCGGATTCTACACCTGGGATGGGGCAACCCTGGATGTTCCTATGGACTGGGGAATGAGATGCTGGAAAGCAGTGCCCTAGAAAGAGACCTGGGGATCCTGGTCGATGGCAAGTTGAATATGAGTCAGCAGTGTCCTGGCAGCCAGGAGAGCCAGCCATGTCCTGGGGGGCATCAGGCAAAGCATTGCCAGCTGCTCAAGGGAGGGGGTTGTCCTGCTCTGCTCTACATTGAGGTGGCCTCATCCTGAATATTGTGTGCAGTTTTGGGTGCCACAATGTAAGAAAGATACTAAACTATTAAGAGAGTGTCCAAGGATGGCAACAAAAATGGTGAAGGATCTTGAGGGGAAGTAGTGTGAGGAGTGTCTGAGGTCACTTGGTCTGTTCAGCCTGAAGGAGACAGAAGGGAGGCCTCATTGCAGTTACAACTTCCTTGTGAGAGGAGGAGGAGGGACAAACACTGATCTCTTCACTGTGGTGACCAGTGACAGAACCTGAAGGAATGGTCTGAAATTGTGTCAGGGGAGGCTTGGGTTCGATATTAGAAAAAGGTTCTTCACTCAAGGGTGGTCGGGCACTGGAACAGGCTCTATGGGGAAGTGGTCACAGCACCAATCCTGACAGAGTTCAAGAAGCTTTTGGACGATACTCTGAGGCACATGGTGTGATCCTTGGGAATGGTTCTGTGCAGGGCCAGGAGCTGGACTTGCTGATCTGTTGGAAATTCATATGGTATTTGACCTAAAAAGAAAGTTGTATGCTGAACGTGCCTATGTGATTTAAGTGATGTAGCTTTAAGAACTATTTAATAGATCAGAAATGACTGCTGCAGAGTTTCTCAGCAGATGCATGTGGTCAGCCAATTATGAAGAGGTCTGTAATGTAAACAGCATTGTTAACCAATTATCACGGCCAAAGTGTCATCACCGGTGGAAGGTTACAGTCTTAAAGAAGTATATAATTGTATGCACGTATGAATAAAGTTGCCTGTTGCTGTTAACTCCTATGGAGTCGTCTCGTCAGGTCATAAACCCGGCTCCCCCGGTTACACTGATCCTTGTGGGGACCTTCCAACTCACTGTATTCTGTGACTGAGGGTAGGATTGAACTGACACCTGTGCACTTGCTGGTTTTATTTTGAAATGTTGTACCTCACTAGCATCAGCTGAGCTTAAACACGTAAGAGTGTTCAGTTTTTCTGTTCCTACTGTGGACTGAACTCCCTGCTTCTCTAGATGGTAGTGTTTCCATTTTGAAATCTAAAGTACTTGTCCATCGTAGAGCATTTAATACTAACTTTCTGTATTCAGTGCAGATTGATTTATATGCTGCTTTTTTTTCCCCTTTCCATTGCTGGTTTGTCTAAGCAGATAGGTGGGGGTAGATAAGTACACATTCCGGTTGAATGGATGCCAGGTGTAGAAATGATCTTTATGATGTAATCTGCAGAGCTCTACAGTGCTAGTAGCAAAACCAGACTCTATCAGCAGTTGCAGCCATTACCTTGATGCGATTTTATTGGGCACATTGTGTTTTGTGTATCATCATTCTTGACCGTGCATAGTAACTTCAGATTGTTTATAAGAATGAGTAATGGCTAATGCTACCTTTGTAAATTAAAATCCAGTTAAGGCTGGGAAGAATTACAGACTCTTTCTCACTCGTCTGTAATTGTGTTTGTGCAATGATGGTTGTGGTGTAATCACAGTTCCTGCATAAATGGCCATTGTGAGGAATTGGATACTGTGATATTCCTTAGTGAACAGATGCCTACAAACATCTTAGATCTATGCAGATAAAATATTGGTGTAGGATAAGTCTCACCATAACAAGTGTTTTCTAATGTCTTGCAGGCCTATAATTCAAAACTATAGCAGATGAAGTGCACAGATTTCAGAAGCTTTCAAGATGAAACTGAGGTCTGGAAATGTTTATTGATTTCAGCTTTCTCTGCACTTCTTACAGTATCAATTCTCCTTTCCCACTATGGGTCTGTGAGTATGTGAAAGGGAAATCTGAATTGTGTTTATACAACATTTCTGAGTATTTCTGTCCTTGTTGTTTGTGATTCCCAATGTTTCTGCACCCTAACCCCACTGGAGTCACATAATCACCATTTTTTGGAAAAAAATTCCAGAAGTAGGAGTTCTTTGTCCATTGATCATATCTTGACAGTCAGCACAACAAAGAAATCGAGTATCTTCTTGCTGCAAGCAGAAGAACTTGATATGCCATGGCTTCAAATTGCACTAGTAGCTAATAAATCCTTCTGTGTCTCTGATTCTGAGTCTGGCAGAAAGCTGTCTAACATAATATTTTGCAGCAGTCTTACATTTCTGATATCATTATTAGTAAAAGAGACATGTTTATTAAGATATAAATCATGTGATATGCAGTGTCTTAAAAAGAAGAGTCTGGTCTATTAATGCATCCAGTGCATTAATGTAGCAGTAGTGAGATCTAGTGACAGTGGAAGCTGTGCAGACCCTGTGGGCTATGCAAGCAGCTGAATGCATTGAGAAGGAGGATTAAAAGTAAAAAGACGAGTTGTGATCCAGAACTTCAGACTGCCCAGGGTAGGTTTTGCATCTTGCTGAGAAAAAAGAAGAAATATGTAAGAGCTTTAGAGTGTTAAAAATGTTTTGTTTCAGTGTTTGAAGAGGGCTGTCTTTGTTATTGACCTTTATGTAGAAGATGGGCTTTTCTGTTCTCATAATTAATGCTGTTTACAGTATAAGTCTTAGCAGTTAATAGTGTACAGAGAGTCAACTTTTTGTTTGCATCTCTTGGTGTAGGAAAACAATGTACAGTGAGTGCCCTGTCTCTCTCCAGCAATCTGTTTAAGAAAGAAAAGTTACATCTCCTGCATTGAACAAGAGTGGTCTCTGGAGAAAATCTCTTCTCTAGAAACAATTGTATTGCTTTGTGTAACAGAGTGCTCACTGTTTTATAAAACTGAATAAATGCCAGTGTCTCTGTTTTAATGTGCATAATTTTGCTGGTTCTCTGCATATAATTGCACATGTGCTGCTAATTGATAAAACATCCCCATGTGAGAAAGAATGGCAGGAAATCCCAGCCATCTCACAGTAAAATCTGTGCTCTTTTGTGCTGCACACAATGTGTTGCATTCTTCTTCCTATTTCATAACTGTATGTATTTTATTTGCCTAGAAGGCAGCTCTTGATTTAGAAGTGAGTAGTTCAGTTCCTGTGTGTTGGGGGCATTCCTCAGAAACTTCAGCCTTTGAGCCCTGGCCTATGACAGGAACTAAATAGCCAAGCATGGATTTTGTTACTCAGGTCCATATAGGAATGTTGTGATAGATTTCTTGAACAACTAATTTACTGAAGAAGTGTCTCATCAGAAAAACAATTTTTTTGTATTTTTTCATGTATTCTTTGTGTTTCTTTTTTCTTGAGGATTAGATTGACCTGTACTTTTGGCTGAGGAGAATTTCTGTAGGGATTGAGATTATAAATTTTAGATTCCTTTTCCTTTCTGAACAATAAGAGCAGAGTAGATCTGCTTTTCTTTTAAAGTTGTCTCAAAGTTTTGTGTTTGAGTATGATTGTTCTAAAGTCTACAGAGTGGTTAGTCTTGTTCCCCAGTAAAAACCACAAACCCTTTCTACCATTCCTTTGGGATACCTGGTGACAGTGTGCTCACAACACAGTGGAAATGTACTGTGGATGATAAGCTAAGGAGGACCCCTTGTCCTGTTCTCTGCTTGGCTGGAGGGTGATACTTGGCCGCAGTGTGGATGTGTTATCAGCTGAGTGACACGTTCCAGGCTGAGTCTGATCCAAGTCCCACTAGTTGCTCCCTGCAGACAGAACTGCTTTGCATGCACAAGAGAATCCCCTGTGAAACTGTTTACAGTGATACACATAAAACTGGATATATGGCTATGTTAATCCTTGCTTCTCCCTGCTCTGTTGAGCCACACTAAATCTGTCAGTCAGGGTTTGCCAGAGCCCTTAATGGGTCTCGTGAATGCAATCTTTAAGCAGAGGGGGACACTGCTTCCCTCAGCTACAGGATACCCATGTTTCATGGTAATTCTGAACACAAGAGCACATGTTTCATATCAAAAAATCTGTGTTTCTATGTCTCTGTAGCAGAACACAAGTCTCAAGGTATCATTTACCCTCTCTTAAGCACCAGAACAGGAAGGAGTGTGTTCATAGTATTACTGATTTGGGGATGTAAAAACTAATGGAAACCAGTTCAAATACATTCAAGCTTTTGTGCAATGCCCATTTCTTGAGATATTAAGTTATGATGTTGGTTAAGAGTGTCAGTATATTTGTATTTTTTGTGCACTTGCTTCAATGAATCAGGGGTTAATTTGCAGCACACTTTTAAAGAAAAATGAAACATTATCATTTAAATGCATTAATTCCACACAAGTTTGGCATGTAAGCAAGCAACTTTGTCAATTAGTTAATGGTGTTCTGGTTCTAGTCTACCCATTAATAGCAACAAGGAATCCAGAGAACAGAAAAGGAACAGATTCTAGTCTGGGATATATTATGGTTTGTCTTCTTAATGGGAATTAAATATGTCCATATAAGGGAGGAACTTGGCCTTGCAGCACGGTTTTTCAGACCTGGCTGGATGACCAAACTCCTCAGACAGAAACTTAGACTGCATTGTGCCTGCTGTGGGACTACACTTCCGGGAGAAAAAAACCCTCAAGAAATGTTTCTCACTTCTATTCTCATCTGTGCAATCATTTGTTCTCCAGCTTAGTAAAAAGGAAGTTGAGACACGTCTTTGCCTCTTCTGTCTTTATTGCTTTTCTGTCTCTGTAGAGGTTAAATTTCTTCTGTATTATTCTGAAACCCCTATTTCTTCTGTTTATTGAAATTCCCAAATATTTGCCTGCTATATATTGTCAGGTCTTGTTTTGGTATCCCACAAAAGATTAATGAGAATTGCACACTCAAAATGCTGTTAAAAGGAACCTGAGACAGTTCTTTCTTCTTTAGTCGTATTGGTTTTAGATATATCATGCACACCAGTTACACTGATTGAAAGAACCTGTAGACAGGTAGCCCATTACTATTGCAAAGCCATTGTATGAGGAGACCATTCTTTATTGTTTAGAAGATTTTCTTGGGAGAGGAAAGTGAAAGTTGCTACCTGATACTTGGTTTTATCTCATGGTGACTCCTCAAACTGTGGGATTTGGCTTTGATTCTATTAGATTTGTGTTAATTTACAGAATTTAACACCTAAGAAAAAAGTTGATCACAGTTAACTTGATTGCTACAGGGTGCCCTCTGCTAAAATTATAGCTCTAAATTCATCAAAAGTTTCTTTGAAAATAATTAGAAGTGTTTTCAGCATTGAAGTAGTTTCCCTGCCTCAAATCATGCAATACTTTGTCATAATCTGTCTTCAACCTCATTACTTTGGACAAAGAGAAAAGGTAATAGGTCATAAGTGTAATAAGCCCGTGAGGTACTATACAAAATCTTCTGCCAAAGAAAGAGTTGAAACTTTTTAGTCACTATGGGAGGTATGGGTCTTACCCTTGGTTTTGGTAATAAACATTTGCCTGTTGAAATTCTGTGGTTGAAGAGTTCCACTTATGTAAAATTTGGGGGGGGGGGCAAGTATAGGAAATACTTTCTTCTGTTAGAATGTAAAATAAGAATAAATATTGAGGGTTTTCATTCGTATTATTTTGCATTTGAGGTTAAATTAAGCTAATTGGTTATGCAGAGTCATACTCTTTACAAACTTAAACTCAAGATTGTAAATCAGCAGTGGGATAGCTGAAGGAAATCCCTGCACAGATCCACTGTACAATTAAGGCTGTAAGAACAGATTCATGGTCTGAAGAACTTTGAATTTGCTTGCAGTGCAACAAGAAGGAGACTGTCAGAAAGGTATCTCCTGAGCACCTATTTCCCAAATATTTAGCAGCTTTCTGGCTGAGGTAATGGCTGAATGATTAGATAATCACTTGAATAATCATCTGGCATTAGCTGCTGAGCTCCCACACGTGTTCAGTTGATAACCCCCCTACTTCTGCATGATGGGTGGTGGTTTGATTCTTATGAAGTTAACTGGAAACATATAACTGGGGTTAAAACTGGGATTCACCTTACCTAACTTTATCTGACCAACACGTAGTTTTTCAAAGATGATTATGTCCATGCTGTGAAGCAAGCCAAGGATGACTAACTTGTGCACAGGCTTTCAGACACCTTGACTCGGACAGGTGAGTCTCAGCTGCCACTCTCCTTCATTGTATTCCAGAAACTGGTTCAAATCACCTTCTTACACACATATATTACCTCTAACTTTCTGGTAGACTCAGATCATCATAATCCAGATCATGCACATGATTAAATGGAATAGACAGTGTCATCTGGCCCTTTGGGCAACATCTGTCCAAAGTCCACAGAAGAAAGGAGGTTTCTAACGTATTTCCAGATATTCCTTCTCTGGCAAAATACAGCAAACTTACACTGATGAGGAACTACTGTCTCCCCACAGAATGGCAGTTTTCCAGACACCAAACACTCACTCCTAATTTGTTACAGAGTTGTCTGGGATTTTCAGTGACTCAAAATGCAGCTTGTAACTTATTTTATCAGGGGCTGTCCTGTGGTGTAATGGAGAGCACTCCGGACTCTGAATCCCAAGGTCGAGAGTTCGAGTCTCAGTGGGGTCTCGAGTCCCCTGGCAGTTCAATGCCTCCCTGCCATCTGATCCCGTCAGATCTCGGATGCTCAGCAGGGTCAGCCCCGGGCAGTACCGGGTGCTGTGACAGTCCCGAGGACTTCACTGTCACTGTCCAAGCTTTCTCGGTCGTGGCAGATGGACCTTAGGACTTAGACGGTGGGGCCAGCTCTGTGCACGCTGTGCCTCACTTAAAAAATCCACTGTGCAGGCTGGAAGGGCACACCCACGTAGCCTTTCCCAAATCTTCGTTTGCCAAGTTCGGCCATATATACAACTTACTTTATCTCAAAACAAGAGGTAAATGAAATTGAATACTACAAATACACAAAAATAATCCTTGATGATTATGTCACTAGTGGTCTTTTCTTAGTTCTCAGAAAGAAATGTCGTCACTAATGTCATTGTTTTTAGTCATGCATAAATGGTTGTATGTGTAGTCTGTGTGTTTTGATTAGATTATAGTAAAAGAGTAAAAAAGTCTATATTTGTCATGTACCTGACATTTAGCCTGGTTTTCATGTCACCCACATGAACCTCAGGGGAGGCCCCTTTTTCTTGTTCTCTGTAGTGGACCTAAAGGAGATACTTTAGGACAGAGGGATAGACAAGAGATAAATCTGCTTGAACTTTGATTAGGGAAACACTAAATAGTCGCAGCAGCCTTTTCAGTGGAAGGAGATGGTGATGAAAAACTGAGAGGGAACTTCTGGATTTGAGCTGCAAAACCAGTTATTTGAAATGTAGTGTTATATGGTGTCATAACTAGAGAAATTAAGGTCTTGTCAGTGCAATGCTCTTTGGTGACTGCATCAACCAGACAGTTTTAACATTTACTTACTTCTCACTAATTAGCTAAGGAATGGTAATATTTCTACCAAAGCTTACCCAGGTAATTCATATGCTGCTGAAAAGTACTTTGACATTGTAACTTTATGATCAAAAATACATGATCAGGCAATGTGATATCTGAGGATATTTGTGAAGTGTTCTCTGGGTAAGAAACCTTCCTGTATGTACAGAGCCAATTATTCTTTACTGCAGGTTGCTCAGAGGGCTAAGTATCATAAAATTGTAACATGAATAGACTTTTTAGGAACCAAAATGTACCGAGAACCTCAGAATGATCTGGGATTTTATGCTTACAGATTATTATTTCAGCAGTGATACTTTGTTAAAGACTGCATGGGAACACGTGTCTCTTAATGTAAGTGCAAGAAAATTTAAGCTCCATTATAACTACCTGAAATAATATCATTCTCAAGAGCAAACAGACATGAACATACAGCACACCAATGGGCAGTGCGTGAATCCAGGTTAATTTGTAAGTAAAAGCTTGTGAAAGTGGAACAGAAAAATCAGATAAAAGAGAATTAAAAGCTCAAAACAGTCTGCAAAAGCATTTTATTTAGCAGCATGATAAAGAATAGAAAGAACATCTGAGCTGAGTACTGTCAGAAAAAGGTGCTTGAAACCATCAGCAAAGCTTGTTTTTTTCTGAGCTTGGGAAACCAGAAATTTTGAAATTATTTGCAAATACTTTTACAGAATTGCATGGCACCAACAGCTGCCTCTTGGCAGTCTCAGTTTCCAGCTACATGACCTTGATTTTTTTTTTGGCTAGTTATTCTTGCCTAAAAGTGGCTTGGGCTTGTGTGAAATTGTCAGCTTAATTTATCAATGATAAATAGTTCAAACTACAACATTTAAAAGATAGACTTTACTGAGTGTGCAGAATTATATCCAAAGAAACATGTTATCACATTTCACATTAAATGCTTTGAGATGTTAGTAGTGCTGAACATTTCTGACAAAGAATGTTTTGCATTGTAGAAAAAATAGTCTGGCTGTCATCATAAAAAGTAACTGTAAAGCACAGAGAATGTATCTCCAGCACTGTACTTGGCAGCTTTCGTCAGCTGTGAACCATATCAATCTGTGAAATGCACCTTGATCCAGACTAGCATTTTCAGCAAAGAAAATGTTGATAAAATATTTTTTCTAGCTCACAAAACACCAGTAATATTTTAGAATTAGTGGTCTGAAAAATAAGTGTTAGCTTTGAGGCTTCTTCACTTGTGTGAAATACATGTAAACATCTGTAAGTCTCTTCTGAAGTAAAACACTTTCATCCTTCCCATTTCTTTTTCCCACTAGCTTCTCGAGCTAGCGCATACATGAGTATTTTCAAGAACTTTGAGGCATGTTTCCAGTCTAAGTTCAGCAGTTTGATTTCAGATAGGTCACTCAAGTGACGTGAGAAGACTGAATAATTTTTCTGGTTTATGGCTATGGTCACCTGACCAACTGTTGGAGATAACCATACTTGACTATATGTATGGTCTTACTGTGTAACCATATAACAAACCCACACATTGTGAAATAATTATGATGAATGAGATTTTATTATTATTTTTTCTTATTTTGGTGGTGACCACCAAGATGGTGACTCAATTTTCTGCAAACATGCAAAACTGAATACTTTACATTTCTTGTATATTGGACCAGCTGACTGTCATCAGACATGGAGAGAATGATTTAAAACTTTTAAAAGGATTATTCTTAGTCCAAAGATCCTTAAAGTCAGAGGAATGACTCCTATGTAAATTTCACTGATTTTGATTTAAGTTTATAATGAAACTGTAGTTTTGCTGTTCATGCTCTGAGTCGAGAGCTGTGCGTGTGAGGAATGTGAATACCCTGTGCAGTGAATGTCTTCTCCCAGCCACCTCCACACTGCTCTTCTTTGCCTTTCAGCGCTGCAGAAAGCAGCTCACAGGTCATGGGACCTGAAGACACAAATGTGGCAATTTGGGAACTATGAAATACTGACCTCTGTGACACTCAAACTACCTGCTGCTTTGTTATTCTTGTAAGCATGTATTCTTCTTGGCAGTCTGCTCATTCAGAGTTGTGCTCAGAGGCATGGACACCACTAACCCCATGAGATGCTAATGACATTATCACTAGCATCCAGAGAAGAACTGTTGGCATAAAGCTGAGAAGCCAAATCTAAAATAGATCCTGGCAATTTTGCATGTAAATAAAAAGAGCGTTGAAAATTTAACTGCAAAAATGTTGTGGAATTTAACTTTCCCACAGAAATCTGTGAATGTCTCATTTTTCCTTTATACTGTTGCCTAACCACGTTTGGATTCTGGGGAGGGAATCTGGGAAATATTTCGCACATGGGAATATATGGCATATATTTCAACTCTGTGTTCATGTATGTATATATATCTCTTGCAGGTGTAAGGTTAGTAATTGTCAGTTACTCACAGACACATTCATATCTTTTATCACTATTCACATCATCTTGAAATTTAGAGCCTAGAAAGACTGCATTTTGGAACAGCAAACATCCTTCCAGCTCCAGGTGCAGAGGAATGTATCCAGGAATGCTCAAGGCTAACTGCTTTTGAAACTTCAGTTTTTGTTGCCTTGGAAAAAAATTACTGACCATTGTTTAAGGGAGTTGACTAGAATTTGTCTTTGGTTCTTATTCTGCTGAAAGACATGCTGTAACTCTGGGAACTTGTGTTCTGTTTAGAATATGAAAAAGAGAGGGAAAGCCATAGAGTGCATTTGTACCCAGTACTACACCTGGGAAATATTTCAAATTTTTTACAATTAAAAAAAATGTTAGGACTAACACGGCTCAGGGCTGTTTCCTCAGCTGGTCTGTTGCCACAGAGTCAGCCAAAAATGCTCTAGGGTGTGTTGCAGAATCAGACTGAGAGATTACACATTCACAACACTCAGGTGATGTTGGAGGAGCTATGCTGATTTATTCTTGCTGAGGAGCCTGCCAATTTCTTTGCAACTAATTTGCAATCATCATACCCTAGAAGTAATGTGGAATAAATGAAGTAGAAGTCATTGTGGTTTTATCCCTTTCCCCCCCCACTCTTTAAAAAGGCCAGTAACAATACTTTTTAATTTTTTTATCTTGTTTTCCTAAAACATAAACTACATTCACAGTGATTTTATCTGAGAGGTTTTTCTCTATTCTTCTCTTAGAGTCATTACAGTGCCATGTAGACATAGCAATTTACTGAAGTGTTTTGACATTTACAATGCCCATTTTCATTAAGTTCTGTCCTTCAGTACCATTCTGAATTTTGCTTTGCAGTCATTGTGACTCTCAAGGGATCTCTTTTACACAATTTCTGTATTTTATTGCTCTAAGGACTAAAAATTTTAAACAATATAATATAAGCATAGAGAGAGCTGGAATCATAGCAGCTACAGTTCAAATGACAGGACTATTTAGAAATTATGTATGTTAAAACTGGACTTATATCTGTTGGAACAAGAAATATTTGGTAGTCCTTGTATGTATTGTCATTAATTTGGGCAGGGTGTGCAGCTTAGATAACAGTAACCCTAATTTTCACTTTTGTCTCCTTGACTGAGGTTTTACTACTTCAGCTATAGTTTTGATACAGAGAGAGTAGCACTGGGGTTTGGCATATTTAAGGGTGTGAAGACATCTGCATGGGAAAGACAAAAAGCAGGTGAGAGTCCAGGCATCAGACAGCTACTTGAAGTTGATCTTATAATAATCAATCAAATCTGAATATTTTTAGAAAATTATTAGGAATTTTTTTTGTTTCTACGGTTGTCATATATGTCCAGTCCAGTGGGTGCCCTGAGGGCACACAAACAGTAAGGGCAAAACAGGTAGTATGGGAGTGGCTGAAAATTATTTTGTATAAGCAAACTAGCGACCATTCATGAAAATTGCAATTAGGAAAACAGTTTCTTGCTTACAGCTGTAATTGAAATAATGTTTTATAAGAGAAAAAAAGTTCCCATGCTTCTTTATAGAGTATTGCTGAAAGCCACAGTATCTCTATCATAGTTCTGAAAGATCTTGTGCTTGAAATTTCTACCCCCAAATAGAGAATTTAGATGCTTACATTTACAATATGTACGTTTGGAAAGAGGCTGTACTTGACCAGATCTAATTAGTATAGTAGGGTAGATTGTATTTATAAATATCATTCCTTTAGAAAGCTTTCTGTCTCTGGAGAACTGCATACAGTACCATTAACAAACTTCTGATTTTTTTTTTTTTTGAGGAAAAAAGTGCATGTAGTCTAGGTCTTCTAGTTACATATGGTAAATTTCTGAGGATGATGGATCCTTTTTTGCTGTAGGAGAGGGCACTGATAACACTGCTAATCAAAAGTAGAATTTCATAGAAAGTCAAATTCACCTTTGAAAAGAGTATCAGTCAGTAAGCAATATTAAATAAATGAAGACTTGCACGTGGGCTGCTCTGTTAGTTGTACCATCATCTGGAATATTGCACATTCATCAGATATTTTTTCATGACCTTGGCAAAAAAAGTAATAAATGGAAATGAGGAGTTAGCATGCCTATATGCAGTAATGATTTCATGTACTTACATGCAATACTGATATGCTGACAGCTTGAATCCTATAGCAGCCACAGCAGGTCAGAGCAAATCCTGCAACCTATTTTCTGAGCTTTATTGCTCATTTTTCAGACTGCTGGTAGCTCTTACTACATGGAAAGGAAATTGCTGTTTTGCTGATAACCTATTTTTTATATGATTCATCTTTGGTACTTCAGATTCCTTTTTGCAGCCCATCATTTCTCTGCTCTCAGAATGTCCTCAGGAACTCTTAAATTAAGCAGTTTATATGAGCCTGTCTTCTACATCATCAGATGTTACCTTTTTGCCCATTAATGTCTTTTGAAGCTCTTGATTTCCAGCCAAATATCTGACAGTAAAATCAGTATGATGCTTCTATACCATTTCTAGAAATAAGTTAATTAAACTCCCTTAGGGCCCCAAAGAGAAGCCTCTTATCTTTTGTCAGATTAACTTCTGCTGTATCCATTTGTGTTAGTGCTTTGTGAAAGAATACTCCAATTCTATTTCTTGTTTGTTTACCTTTTTCTTAATCTTTGGTTGCTCTTTGCAGATGTCAAAATTTATTTTAAGACCAGTAGTGTGTGAGGAATTAAAACACAAGGATTGAAAAAAAAATTATATTTCTCAAAATATCTTCATATCTTCAAATTTTTCTTCACATTTCCCTCTTCCTTAAATTCATGGCACTTGCTATTTAGGGGGCATATTTGGGGCAACCATGACCTATTGTAGTGTTAGTTATATGAAATTGAAATGAATATGAAAGAGAGAGCATAAAGCTTTCTCTCATTTACTCCTTTGACTTTTTTCAATATATTTTAAAGGAGAATATTGAAAAGAAAATCTGCAAGAGAAAAGGGAAATACATGAAAGAACTGGGTTGTGAAAAAAGGGAAAAATAAAGTATGTGCATAGGATATTAAATATCTGATTTACAAACAGCCCTTTTGTGCCTACATGATGTTATTATGTTATCTCTAAAACCCTGAAATGCTAAAATGATGTAAATTTTTCATACATTTAAAATCATACATAAAAGTCTAATTTTGAACTCCACTATTCAAACAGGAATTGTGGATCTGCTTACATTGATTTCAATGACAGTTTTATTTATTTATCAATAGGAAGTAGTTTGAGATCCCAGCCAGGCAGTCTGACATGTTTGTGTCATGATATATGAACCTCTAAAATTCATGAACACATTGTGAATGAAGAAAAGTGTTACAGAACTGGTGAGAAGAAAAAGCAGGATAAAGCTTGATAAGAAGGGCTTGTTTCTCCATTTTGCTGTTTTGTGACAGTTCACACGAGGTCTCCGGGTGCTGCTGTTCTGTAGCTCAGTACTTCTTGTCAAAGAATAAGCCACAACAACTATTCTACTGAGTTAAGATTATGTCAGAGGCAACTGTGAGAGGAAAATTGCGCAAGAATCAAAGAGAATGGGAAGCAGGAGAGAAGTAAGCTCAGGAGTGTTATCATCTACAAGGATGTGAAATTCAGCTTTCAGAAAGGTCGTTATTCTTTCTTATATTTATACACCTGCTTCCAATTTAAGTGAAATGGTCATTTGCTGAAAACTGATACAGATAAATTAAGCATAATAATGATTTAAAAGATTTATGAATGGCAAGTTAATGAAGTTGAACTGTTCAGTCTCTTCATTCTCAATCACTGTACTTAGCAGTAAACTGCTTATCTCTAGCTCTGCCTGGTCTAGAAAACGTGTGCGTTACTGCATTGAAAGACATGGTAATTTGACAAACAGATACACACCTCATTATAGCTGCAGTTATTTATCAAGCATATTATGATGATGAACAAAGGAATATATAGCTTAGCTCCAGTATTACCAGTTACTTCAGTAACTTCCTTTTTTATATATATAAAAAAGATATACAGATAGGCATAATGTACCCTTTTGGTACGGTAGTGGATGCATTTCCCAGGTAAGGAGTAGTAACAGGACACAGATATGTATGAAAGAAATAGCACAAGTGGAACCGTGTTTAGAGAATCCATTTTAATGACAGTGGTTTGTTTGTCTGCCTTAAATGGGTTCATGCACAGTAATGCAAAGATCAGGAGTCCACAAAAGTGGTGTTCAAAAATATCATATGTCTAAATGCCATAAGAAAGACAAGACTTGAAACAAATTCATCTGAGAGAAAAATAAACTCATGGGCCTTGAAGTAACAGAAAATACAATGACTAAAGAGGAAAACAGTAAGAAATAGAAGCATAGAATAAACTTGCTGTGTTAGATTTCACCACACAAAAAATTGCAGTCCTTATACTGCAGTGGGCTGAAGCAATTCCCAGCTCTCATTCTGCTTTGCTATTAAAACACTGCCTTTATATCTCAGCTCTCTGTGGCCCCATTTTCTATGATAAAGCAAAGGTTCAGATTAATACCTGTTGATATCTCTGCCAAAATGTGAGTTTCCTCCAATGAGGAGCTCTGTATGTGGCTTTTCAAAAATGAGAGCTCTCAGGAGTTCTCAAAGTGCATTCAGTTGTCCACAATTGCTTTCAATGGGCACAGTAAGTGGATAAGTAAATTTCCAGATGGCAGTTAAAAACATGAGATCAGAAAACACGACATCTCCCACACCAAAGAGTAATGTAAACAGGACTATGAAGGACCCCAGGAGAACTGAGTTCAGAATATTCCTGAAACAGAGTGCTAGCAGCTGTGCTGCTGTGTAAGTACAACAGAGCTGCCTCTGCTGACCAACACCTTGAAATAAAGAATATCTCATATAGAAGAGCTGCTTCGTTCTGTTTATTTTCCCCTGTGCTTCCATGGCAACATAACCTCAGCAAAACCTTTCCTCTCTCTCTAATGTAAAGCAAAATGCATTCATCCTTCTTGGCTCACTAAGAGCCTGCTCTGTGCATACCTTCACCATCCCACTGCATGAACTCCCTGGCAGCAACATCCCATCTCTCTCTGTGTGACGGATGGTGCTCCGAGTGTGACGCTGTGTATGTCCCGTGTCTCTGATCTTTCTCGTTGCCCACTACTTCCTATTGTCTTTTTGCTAAGAGCAGACAGTTTCATGAGGCTCGATTTTCTTCCTTAATTGCAAAATTCACCATATTCCCCCTGCAAGTGGTCCTGTGCTCAGTCTCTCTGCCCTTCGCACGACTCCTGCTCAGAGGCAGGTGCAGCACACGCAATTTGCCCTTTGCCTCTGCCCTGTGTATGTGTCAATCAGATCACTCTGCTGAGGGGCTGAGCAGGAGTCTTGTGTTGTGACGAGCTGCTAGTGGGAGCAGTTATTTGCTTTGTAGGTAACTGTAGGAAGTGAAAAACACCTTCCATTTTTCTCCCAGATAATTATACTCTTGGCTAGAAGACCACTATTGCCTGAGGTTCTGGACTTCATGAATGCCTTATGGAAAATTATCCCAAAAATAACAGGTGGAGAGAAAAGAACCACCTAAAACCTGTTGAGTTCAAGCTCAATTGTTGCAAATCAAGCCTGGTGCTGCACTCCTCCCAGAACTGTGGGAAGAGAAGAATTCAGCTTTACTGAAGATTTTTGTGAGATATCATGCATGATGATCTCTCATGTGACTTGGCTGGCACCCTCAGCCCTCACCTTGGGAGGCGGCCACAAGACAGAGTCCCTGATTAGTGTGGGTCATCAGGACACTCAAGACTTTCATGTTTTTTCCATGGCCTTTCCTAAAGAAGTAAATTGCACTCAAATTAAAAAAGAAAAAACAACCACAAAGCAAGAAAATGAAGAAGTTTGCAGGAATGATGAAGTGGTTTCTGCTTCTTTTCTGCTTCTGATTTCACCAAAAGCTGCAAGAGTTAGTTCAAGTACCCAGGAGACATTTTAATTAATTACTAGCATAGCAAAATTCCTTCCTCTCACTTTATGTGCTTTCACCCTACTGACTACCTGAATACACTTTGGAGTATGATCATAGGTAATATTCTTAAGGAGAATGTCCTTAACAAAAAATCTTTCCCATGGCATAATATTCTATGATTCTATTTTTTGGATGCATTGCATAACATATTTATACAATTTAGTTTTCAATTAAACTTTTGTAAAAAATTAAACTTTTTAGAAGGTTCTCTAATGAAGATAACACATGAAAAGCCAAAAGGCATTCCTCCTGGTATACCACTATCCTAATTAATTTCTGTCTTTTCCTTGTTTGTTTAAGAGGCTGCCTTTTGGGATGTCTGTAGCATTTTTGAGTGTCAAGAAAGGTCTAGTATCTTCTGGTTGAATTCTTCGAGAAGCAACATGAATATTCCCCATGTTTCTTTGTAAAGGTCCAGTATTGCAAGTTCTGAAGGTGCTGGTGAGAATTTGTTGGTTTAAATACTGCAAAACAACAGTGTGGGGATACAGTAGGAATGGGGCCTGGAGTACCAGTATGATTAATCTGTTTTAAAGCAGGCTGTTATGGATTTTCTACAAATCATAGCTGGTTCCAGACTGGAAAGTGTTTGTTCAAATGCTACTACATATAAATTGTTCTACTTTGTTTCTGATGGCATTTGCTACAGCCATCTCAGAAAGTTTTCACATGTTAAATGTGCTAATGTTCATATCATGCTCCATGAATTCTCAGACTATATTTTGGCCTCGGAAAGGAGAATTTTGGGCTAGACTAGGTATTTTAATATGAGGATTATGCTTTCAGAACTCTGAAAGATTAAAACTGTAAAGATTAATTCATATTTAGAGTGATTTTTTTTTCAGTCTCCAGAAGCAACACAACTTTAAGTACACTAAAGCAGAGTTTTTAATAGTTAGAATCACCAGATTAAAGCAGATTTTTTTTATATAGCAAGCAAAAACATTCATCATAGATTAATGAAATATAAAAGTCAGGCTTTTAATATAGTGATGGTAACTTGCAGTTTTCACTTTCTCACACTGAAACTTTTTGCCTGTGGTTTGAACATGACATCAGCTTAGCTGAAATACAGCTTCATTGCATGGGTTGAACTCATGGAAAAAAAAGGAACTATCATGTTTGTATTTGCTTTTAGTATCTTGTGCTCAAATACAGAGAATTTTTTCTTATATATTCAATGTTATTTCACTTCATATATGACATCATTGTTTCTGAAGATAATATTGTTTCATGCTTTTAGGGCTCTTTTTCAGGTACTTTACAGAAGTCAAAGATACTATCTTTGCACTGAAGAGTCTAAGGGAACTTGAGGGTTTGTGTTAACAGATAAGCTGCACTTTAATTTAAATCATTCTTGACAACATCAAACATCCAGGTGCAACATAATCTGATATGGCAAATTGAAATTGATGTATGAATACGTTCATCATATATTCAAGTTTTCCTAGTTTGCTTTTTCTCTTTATCCAGAAACTTTTTGAAGCTGTATTTGAAGTCTGCATGTGTACTGCAAGTCCATTTATCCATTGACACTGATCTTCCTGTTCAGAGGGGTCTTGCATAGATTGCAAAGTCAGCAGTTGTAAAACTGTACTTTTTTTATTGTAGTGGTACAACTACAACTATACAGGTAGCTTAAGCTATAGGAAGCAGATGAAACCTCAGAGCAAGTTAGAGTATGAATGGCTAAGAGATAAATTATCTGTAAAACACAGATTTCTGTCTATGCTCTTGACACCACACAGCAAACATAGAATTTGGTGTCTTTGTAGGGATTGCCATATTTATGGTCTACATTTAAGTTATTAGTGTACAATACCCTGATTAAGATTTCTGCCATCTAAATTCAAGAAATTTTTTCATTAGTATATATAGTAAACTGATCCTTTGTGATCAGAGACAAGACAGGTTACATTCTTCCTTTTTGCAGTCATGAAACACACTCCCATGTTCATTTTTCATCAGGCTTTGTCTATTTAGACTGCAGTAAACTAGTGAAATATTCCCCACCTTGCTTGATTGTGAAAGAATCTGCAATATATTTGCATTGCATATTATGACATATTTTTGTAACAAAAGGCTGTGATGACATAAATTTGGAATATTAATATATGTTCAGTTATTAAGACAGTCTTATTCAGATTCATCTATCTTCCACAACAAAACCTGTGGAAAATAAAGAAGCATTGCTAATTGGTGGGTCATGAGAAAGGATGTAGGGAAGCAGTATAGTGGTGAGGGCTGAGAAATAATAGATCTATATCGTTCCAGTCACTGATTTGCTTACTCATACTCCTTCTACTAGGCTTGCAAACACAAAGAAAACCTTAAATGTTGAGTCTCAAAATGGATATTCACAAATAATAGCTTTGATCTAGGGAGGATGGTTTCTTTGGGGTTCTGTTTAGAGTCAGGGATGACAGTCTTAGAAGGGTGACAGGTTACTTTTAAGCAGTTGCTTAACTCTGTTGAGTGTCCAGGTACCCTGCAAGAACCTCTCTCCAACTATAGAGCACTGCTTTGCAATCTTTCACCAGCTTCCCCAGTGGAAATTCAGACCTGATCAAAAGCTGAGGCTTTCCTAACTTTATTAGGATCACTCTTCTCAGATAAGTTTCCAGACCTATTTCCAGCATTTCACAGAGCATCTGTGCTCCACAGACCCTACACTGAAAACCTCTGCCATAACTGCAAACAAAGAAGACTAACCTGCCTGAGCTGCACTGAGCCTTTCTGAATTTTCCAGAGCTATTCCCCCTTCCCCACAACACAAGAGATGTCACAAAACACAACATCATGTGCATTTCTGTGCCTGGTGCAAACGCTGCTTAGTTATGAGCACTGGGACAACGTCCTCTGTCTCACATTAGTTGTAACTTTCTCTTTTGTTCCTTTCAATACTTTTCCAGTTTTTTTGGTAAGGAAGGAGCCTTTGATTTGCTTGTCTGTGGTTTGTTTGTATTTTAGAGAGCTTCAAGGAATTAGGTCAGGGAATCTTCTTGCATTTGTTTATAGCACTGAACTCTGAAAGTCTGGGCAGCAGCCATCCAGCTGTCACATGAGAAATAAATTTTAAAAAGGCAATAGGATGAATGCTGTTCCCTTGTAATTGGGGAAAAGCCATGGGGCAGAGCGATGATTCAGCAGTTGGGCTGAGCACTGCCACAGCAGAACACTGTGATGACAGTTTTTGTTTCTGCATAAAGAAGGTATTGCCAAGGCTGGTCTATTCAGCTGAAATAATCCTCCATTGCTTAACAATAATTTTGTAGCTGTTTGATTATAAATATCAACAAATGCCAAATGAAACACGTAGCAGTGGTATTTTACTGTAACCTGGTGTTCTGGGAAAGTGTGTAGGATACCATTTGTATGTAGACATCATGTCTTTTCTTAGACTACTTGGTATAACTGGAAAAGTTAGAGGAACTTCTAGGCACAAGAGCCTTTGTAGAGATCTCAGTGTAATCAATAACCCTTGTTTAGGGAGTATGTCTTTTCTGACCTACAGGGAAAGGAATTTATTGCACAATCATTGTCCTTCACCTTAAACTTTTGTAGAGGGCCATTGAATTCAACAAATACTTTGTCATCCACTAATTTGCTCATTTTTAGAGAAGATTTTTTAGGAATAAACAATTGAATAACAGGAACTGAAGTTGTGAACTCTGGTCTTACAAAACAAACATCTTTGCTTTCTAAGAACATGAAAAAATGAAATCTGTACAATAACTACTGACTGACCTAGTTTGACTCTGTCCTGCCTAGGATGCAGAGGCAGGTGCTCATCAACAAGAAACACCTAGTATACCAAAGTGAATATTTCCTCTGGTCCAGTCTCCCTACTGTTTGATAAAAGGATAATGAAAAGGCAAAAAATAATTGTAACAAAAAAAAAATCTATTTCACAGTTTCTAGTTGTTCATCTTGCTTGTTCTCTGATTTATACTGATAACACCAAGTTGGGGTACAGCTGATTGCCTTAAACAGCAAAATGGTTTCTTCAGGTGTGATGCAGTACTTTCAATGTGTTACCATAATTTTTGTAAACAGTTATATTATTAAAAGCCAGCGTTTTTCCAAGATTATACTTATTGATTTTGAAATGTCAAAGGATTTCACCTGTAGTGATTAAGCAGAGCTATGTGGTCGCAGATATTGGTCTTCATTACTGTTTGCTTAAGTACATGGAAGCAGAATGTTAAGGTATATTGCCTTTGATTATAGCAACACTAACAGGATTCACAACTTAACAGTAAGGATTTTCAGATATGAAGTAAGAACTCTGTGGATCAAAGAGAAGCAAAGAAATGCATTCTGTGAGCAGCCAAGCAACTTAAAATACACAATAGAATACATACGCTCCCCTGTTCCCAATTCAGCATTTTAAAATCAAGGAAGGCAAAAATGTTCTTGTTATTATATTAGGTCTAATAGAGCCGTATATTTGCTACATGTCTAAGAACTTGGAATGCAGGCAATAGATGTGTATTTACTGAGATGCATGTATTCTCCATAATTAGTCTACTGCATGATTGAAGAACCAACTGTTCAACCTCAGATATGAGCCTCTGAATAGAGTGTAGTTATATACAAGAATTGTTAGGCTATAAAATGTTTAACAGCTATATAAACAGCGAAGGCTGAGCTTGCGCTCGTACATGAGTTCTCCTCTGCTTTGCCTTTACATAAATGTTTAAATAAATCTTCAGGTTTTGAGGCATTTGCTTTACTCAGGTGAAATGGTAACATGGTTAATTCAAATGAAAATTTGAGGTAACTCAAAAATATTTTATTATATACACAGTAATGTTACCAACTGAGTGGATCATAAAAACTCTCGCCAAGTCAAGAATATGGGATACATGTTACACAAAGCTATACTTCAATACAAGACAACTATTGAACAGAAAGAAAAATTTCTTAAGCAGTTAGAACAGGAAAATGATTACAAAAATGTTAGTAAGATATCAACTGAAATGTACAAAACTTTTTCAAAACAAAAGTATTTTGCTATTAGCTAAAGAGAACAGACAAACAGGACTGAATGATTTCTCAATGTCACTAGATACACCACCCATCTTCATTTCCTTTTGTGTTTTGTGAGCTCTCACATGAAACAGTGCACCCTCTAACTTGGACTGTGGGTTAAGTTTGAGGCAGGCACACATTTTGGGTGATATTAAAATACAACAAGTCCCAGCTGCCTTGTGATGTGGTCTTCTCTGTTTAAAAGCAGTGAGACCAAGGTTTTAGTAACATGCATTTGTGAACACTACACTTTTTTTTTTTTTTTCCAGAAACAGGGTACATGTGGTATGTGGCATGTAGGCTACATTAGAAACATTTTTTTTATTTCAATGCAGCCAGTACAGATGAAGCCTTAGTAGAGATAAAGGTCTAGTGCATTTGTTGTGAAAAACAAGCCAAGAGGGCTCAGCCACTCACCCTTGACTGCTGCCATGGACCATATTTTGCCTGCTAACTTTATGTTCCTGGAGTAAAGTCTCCTGAGAATATTTCACTTGTCAATTAGACACACTCTTCTCTTGATTTTGCTCAAGCTGTAAAGCTTGTTTGCACAGAAAAGTCAGTGCACAGTAAATGCAGCTGAGAACTTAATAACTGTCCAGATCTCATGCTATTTCTCTGCTTGAACACCTTTGGCTATTCTCTGGGCTTTTATGCTTGAGTTATCAGTTGGAAGTTCTCTTTGAAGAAATTTAGAGGCTGGATATAGTCTCAGAATTTAATACAAATAGTTAACTTGCTTTAATCTTCAGAGAAGGGTGAGGGAAATTCCAAGTGACTGAAAAGACACAGAATAAGCAAAGCCTTTGGAATTGAAATCTGTTAGAGCTTTAGCGAATTTTATGTGCCTCAATGTGTGCACTTTCATGTCCCCTGGCAGACATAGACCTGTAAGGACTCACGCAAGTCTCAAACATGTTCCTGCAAGTCAATGAGTTTAAAGCAGATCATGAAGCATTTCTCACTGTTTGTATGACATAGGGAAGTGCTATACATTAATGAGAGATGGCCTGTCCCCACACAAGTGCAGGTTGTAATTTCTTGTTCTGACATCTGCTGTTCTTTCACAAAGTGAATTTGAATTCAAATTGGTCGAAGGATGGAAAGTACTTGGAAAACTTAGTATGGCTGCAGAACATAGAGCTGCAACTTGAAGTATTTTTAAGGGTCTTTGTATGTTTTTGATTTGTTTGTGGTTTTGCTGATGTGACTCATATTTGCCCGACCTCCTACTTTTGCACGGAGACCTCAGATTATCTGTGACATACCTGAAGAAAATTCAGCTCCTGCTTTATTAAAATCATGCAAGTCAGATCTATGGACTGGGAACTACAAGGTTATCATCATGGTCATGTGACAAGATTTTGAATTTTTAAAAAAATTATCTTTATTCTACTGTCATTTCTAATACTACAACTCAGTTTCTCTACCTCATAAAATACTTATGATTGTACCTATTTTACAGTAGCTACCCCGAAGTTAAATCAGGTCTGAAAAAAAAAAAAATTAATGAACCTGAAATAGAAAATAGTGTATATATTTGAATTTAAAGAGTCTAGAGAACCTGAATATAAAATTGATCACTTTTTAAAAAGTGCCATTATTTGGCATGCCACTGGATGTACCTCAAACTATCACAATTTATTAAATTCTGTTTGAATACTTTTGAATTCTTGGAATGACCTCCTTGTTGCATGGTGGATACACATTACACTTCTGCACTTACAGGTCTTAGTAGCATTACTAACACCAAGCCTAACTGAGAGAAAAGGAATTGATTAACATGCCATGGATTTGGATGAAGAGCAAGTGACTTGATGTGCTTACTTTGTGCATGTCTTTCTGTGTTATGGAGTTCAAGCTGTACTTGTGTGAATCGAGATCGCCATCCCATGGTTGCTCATAGGTTAGTTTTCACAGTAATTCCAGGAGACAGTGACTGTCCCTGTCACCACCTCTCTTTGAAGGGTGTTCATACTGAAACAAAACGTAACACACTGTCCTCACCAGAATCATAGAATCATACACTGGTTTAGGTTGGAAGGGACTTAAAGATCATCTAGTTCCATGCCCCCCACCATGGCAGGGACACCTTTCACTAAATTCAACCCTGATATTCAGGCCTTGAACACTTCCCGGGATGGAGCACAACTTGTCTGTGCCTCATCACCCACACAGTAAATAATTTTTTTCTAATATCTACTCTAAACCTACTCTCTTTCCAGAACCTTACCTTTACTTGGAAAAGAGATAACTGTGAGGCTACAGTAATTCCATACTACCATACTACTTCAGTATGCCATAGATTCTCAGAGGAAATGGTCTAAAATACCTGATATTGTTTAGGGACCCCGAGAGCTTATTCTTCATAGATATTTTTATGGGTGCTTTCTAAGATAAGCTAACATCAACTGCTTGTTCCCCAAGTGTTGTCTGTAGAATGGCTTCAGAGCTCTCTTAAATTAAGACTACAGTTTCTGTTTTCAATAGAAACCCTCAGTGTAAACCCCAACAACTGGAAGGAAGGACTGAGTAGTTTTCTGTTTATGAAAGTCAAGTCGCTATTTGTCTGGGACTGCTTGTTTGTATGTGTCCCACTAAAGATGTTGATTGCTGCTGCCAATTTTTGAAAAGACCATTTATGTAGTTTTCTAAAATGTGCTTCTGCTGAATATGTAATTTTTCTTCACTGCATTGTGCTTGACCCTAATGAAATCTGAAGACATAGCCATATGTGAAATTTAAGAGGGCTGGTCTGCACAGGAACAATGTGTAAGGAAATCAGATGAATATATAAAGTCAATACACCTAAATTACTGTGTGTCAACCCCCCCTGTAGATAATTTCATCCATGAATAAAGACATTTCAGTGTGCTGCAGACTAAGCCAAATGGTAAAATTACTTTACGACACTTTGTAGTAGGCTCTAATTGAGGAACTGTAAAAACATCCTCTTGTGATTTTGGTCACACTCAACTAAGAAACTACTTTTTACAACTATTCACCACCATTCAGCAGCCAAAGGTTACTGACTTTATCCATTCACTTGTTGCAAGCTGAATGAGCGCTCTCTGACCTGTTTCAGTAGAAATTTAGGCAAACCACACTTGTACTTTATTGTAACTAAGTAATGTAATTTGCATCAAAGCTTTGAAAAAGTGCTTTACTGACTGAATTGGTAGAATAATATTCATAGGATACAGCATCAATCAGCTGGAGGAAAGCAGCAGAACAAACTTAGAGCTGATGTAAGCAAAGGCAAATTTCTTCATCCTTCTAATTCTTGAATTTTTACTGGCCAAGCTGGGGTTGGATCAGAATAAAATGCAACTTGTCTTTATCATTTACCAAAATTCTTCAATGACATCTTGTTTGGATTTTCTTGGGAAAACTACTATTGCAGATAACATTAACTGTGCTCATATAATTTATTTCTTCAGATTGTGATGCCACTCGGCTTTGATTCTGCATAAATTAGCATAATTAGCAGTGCTTTGAGTCCAGTTAAATTAATTGACTGCTAACAGCAGAAATAAATTTATTGATGCATGACCATTCTTCAGCAGGACTGTGACCACAGCCTTGTTTAAATCTGGTGATGTTTCTAGTACTTACACCCAGCCAGCAATTGGGATCTATTCTGCTTCAGTCAAACAAACTAAAACTATGTCCTCTTGCCTCAGACATCTTGTGTGTGTAGGAAAAGAGGCAGGTACAGACAGACCAGGCCACTAACTATATTTATGAATACTCATACCCTGCAGCTTAGCCAAAAATGGCTACATTATGGAACCTCTAAATGTACAAAACTGTTTTACCAATACACTTTGTAAAAGAAGAAAACTCTATTAAGTATCATTTCCTCACTGAAAAAGATGGAAACTACTAATTATTCTACTATTAGTGTAAATAATTTTCATATGGAGAAAACACAAGCGGTTGATTTTGTACACTTGAAATCACCAGTCTGTAATATTATTATTGCAACGTTGCCAGCAGATGGCAATAGCTATTTATTTTAGTAAAGGAAGACAGCTATCCAGCTCTAGTTGTGGTGCTCATGTTAGCTTTGAGCCTTAATAAGTAACTCAGTCCTCAAGTCTTGCCAGGTGTATTGTTAGCTATGTAGTTGAAGCACCTGCTGTGCAGGAAGGCAGTAATTTGTCAGAGCAGTCAGAGTTGGGACTAAATTTAAGTTCCAGTCTCCTATTCTTCTATGTATTCTGTATATTATCTCATTAAGAAATTCTGAATATTGTTCCTTATCTTACATACAAATTTTTGATGTATTTTAAAGCTACTATAAACAAATACTTTCCCAATTCCTCTCTTTCTATTGCATATATGTATATAGCCTTTGTGTATACACATACACACACACACATACATTTTTATATATATATTTATATATTTATATTTATCTATATATATATAGACACACACATATATAGCCTTTGTACTTGTATGGAGAGACACTAGAAAGCTGTAGGTATGCATATGTGTGCACACTGGGAGTACAGATAGAATATCATCTACAATATGAAATGACCTTTGTTTTCTGTGGATGATGCAGAACGTTATTATCTACAGGATATGAAGAAGGAAGGATTTATATACAGTCCTTCATACTGATAAGAGTATAATAGCTGCAGTTCTCAAGAGTGCTTAGCACAGAGACATGAAGTGTTTTCTTAGATTAATGAGACATTACTCTCATAAAGCAGTATGCCCAGAGTTTTTGGCAACACTGCTGTCAGTAGCTGCTCAGAAGAGTATGTAAAAAACCAAAAGGTCTGGTCCTTGAGTTGTCAAATGATTAGCTTTGTTTTCTGCAAACAGACATCAGGTGGCTCTGCTGTTTGGACCAACTGTTTGGCATATCTTCAGCCAGAAATTTAATATGAGGTGAGAATGAAGGAGAATGTCCATGAGAGAAGAAGATAAACAAGAGGCAGATGGTCCATGTGTGAAACTTGTAATGCCAAACCGTGGATTAAGCTGCTCTTTTAAAATGCTATTTCACAACCTGAAGGCAATTCAGAAAAGTTACACTTTCACTAGCTACAGAATGAGAAAATTTAGTCTGGTCTTCATCAGAAAATCTCCCAATTGTTGAACTATTGTAGGAGATGCTTGTCTAAAAAGTGACCTAACAGCAATTCACTATTATTCTCTAAGTAGAGGGAAGCATAATAGTGCCATCTCTCTGCATGGTTTTATCAAACCAGTTACCAGACTGATCAGCTCTGGGCCAGAGCTAAGAAGCAGAAAAAACCCATAAAACCCCCCTTTGGGCAGACAAACCATTGCCCTTGCAACAATGTGTCAAAGCTGCTTCTTCAGACAGTGCTTCTGCCACCATGCTGTGGGATGGTCCCCATGACTCAAGTTCTCTGATGGTTTGTGCTGTACACAGAGGCAGCTCAGGTGCATGGAGCCAATGTTGGTATGGAAAAGATGATAATTCTGTCAACAGTTTATGGGATCAGTAGGGAAGTCACAAAGGAGACATAGTGGTAGGAGCCTGCTATGGACTGCCAAGTCAAGACGAGAAGGTGAAAAAAGCCTTCCTTAAAAAATTGGAAAAAGCCCTTTGATCACAAGCCCTGCTTCTCATGATGGGTCTTGAACCAATCTGACATCTGCTGGGTGAATCCCATAGCAGGGTGCAAGCAAGTTCATGTAGGCATACCAATGAAAACATTGTCTGCTCCTGTGCAGGAAAAAGAGTGAAAAGCTGAAGGGTTTTAGTGTCCCAGGAGCAAAACTCTTCTCATGCATGGTGGGAGAAAGGAGAAGTTGGCCACATCCAGGATGAGAGGAAAATTAGTGTGGGAACGAAAAAAAAAAAAAGACCAAGAGAATCCTTGACAAATCTGTGTTCCCTTTAGCTGTGCTATGTAACAGCAAGTGTGCAAAGAGGTTCATACCTCTAAAGAAGTGTTTCATAGGAGCATATGGATATTTTTTGTCAGTTTAGTCAGGAAGAGTTTCTTTGCTCCATGGTGGAATATCCAGGTAGGAGCAAGTGTCTCACAGCCACATTTTAGAAAAGTCATTGATATGGTGAACAGGACATTTGCTTGGTATGAGTTCCACATCCCACAATTGCTATGATGCTGTTTGGAAATGGCATTAAAAATTACTTTGACCACAAAGACTATTATTTGAAGAGTGTGTCAGATTTCTTTTACTGCCCTGTTGGAGCTCTTTAAGTTTAATTAATTTAAATTCACATTGGAGCAAAGAGTTGAACATGAGTCTCCTGTATTGTATGTGAAGGATTTAAACACAGGGCTGCAAAGGAGGGGTGAAGGAAAGCATCCAAAGTCTCTTTTTCAGGACAAAACCCTGACTGTTTATATACTTGCTGTATACCATAAACAAAAAGCTTGTGTCTATTTCAAAATTTATCATTGATGGTCTTAATTTTTTTTAATTGAAAACTTTGGAAATTTCTTGGAGAGAAAAAAAATCTCAAATACATTCACAAAATGGGATTTTTCTTCCTGAGGCAGTTGCTTTTGCAGAAAAGATGATCCCCCTTGTTGAGCTGTGCTGCCAGAACTCTTGCTTTGCATGAAAGGAAATTAGAGCTGCTGTTAGTGTCACAAATGTGACAAATAAATCCCTGTCACATGTGAGGATTTGGGGAGGGGTAATAGAGAACTATGATAAGGTACCATCCTAAATGTATCTGATACCAAGCTGTAGCAAAATTAACTAGCACAATGAACACAACTACTTTTCCCCACACAAAGGGTGGGTAAGAGAGGGCAGCTCTGGAGTGTCCATATCTAAAAGGGAGGAAACACAGTTACACAGAGAAAGGTACAAGAAGTAAGGGCTTCTATTCTGCTTTCATTGTGAGCTGTAGCCCTCAGCACAAATTCAGCTGGTGGAGAAAAGACCCCCATATATCTCATTTCCAAAGGCTTTTTTTGTGTTTCAATACTTGATGGTTCTGGAATACATGTAAATGTTGTGAAAGAGCCAAATGACTCCTGTCACTCAAGTGAGTTTTATTGTATTGTATCCTGGAATGAACACATTATTTGGGTGTTTACTGATGACTGTTATCTCTGACAGTACAACAGTGAACTCCAGGCCTGACCTTAACACAGTAGCCAGATGATGTTGGTACAAGTTCCTGTTATATAGTTAGGAGTTTGCATGCTTGAATTCACACTTTGCAAAGCTCTGGAGAAGTGACAGTTTACACAAGGTTGCAGGGGATGAAAGAAGACCTTTAACAAACTGTACAGCACATTGTCTAACCAGGATGAATGCCTATATAGGTTGATGACCTAGAGGTAACAGCCCAGTTTGTGTCTTGGGCACCTGATAGCAGAATGGTCTCAATGCATGAGCTTTTTATTTGGGAATTCATTTTTCAGGTGTCCTCAGGAATGCAAAACCCTCCACTTTAGGGCATGTTTTAGATTGCAATTTTTCATTCAGGTTCTGCCTCTGAAATTGCAAGGTGTTTGCTTTTTAGACAAACCTCTCTGTAGGTTCTCTATGGATAGCAGTTGACTGATGGTGTGTTTTTGCTCCCTTGTTACACTAATGCTCAAAGACTTTCCTTTTGACCTATTTATGCAACAAAGACAAAACCAAAAATAGAGTACTCAATGCTGTGCCTCATCATCATCATCATGGCAAGGCTTCACGAATGAAGATTTGGGAAGGGCTCTACCCATGTGGGTGTGTCCTTCGAGCATGTGCAGTGGATTTTTTAGGTGAGGCACAGAGTGTGCGGAACTGGCCCCACCCTTTAACTCCTAAGGTTCATCTGCCATGGCCGAGTGAACTTGGACGGTGACAGTGAAGTCCTCAGAACTACAACCTACAGCCCCCGGTATTCCCAGGAGGTCTCCCATCCAAGTTCTAGCCGGGCCTGACCCCACTTAGCTTCCAAGATCTGACAGGATCTGTAGGGAACCAAATGTCATACGAAGAATGGGAACAGTGCTGCAGGCAGTGGATGGAGGAGGACGGAGAAGCAGCAGAATCAGTGGGAACTGAATTTGAAGCTCACAAAGTTTAAATGTTGAATGATTTTTCACGGTTTCCTCCCCCCGCGGTTTCTGTACCCCCCATGTTCCTTCTCCCCCGTGTGTTCCTGATAAGCAAAAACATCGCAAAAATAACTGCTAAGAGAAGATTTTTTTATTCTAATAGCAGCAAAGGTATTTATTGACAACGTTGGAGGCAAGCCAGTTCATACTGGGCAAAAATTTGCCTATCTTGTTTGTGGAAAATAAGCTATTTTATAGTCTTAAGTTCATAGTTAACACCTTCTAATTTCTGTATTAATGACTGGGTGGAATCTTGGGCAGAGCTTTTCTTTTGGCTTCGAATTTGGGTAGTGGTCTCCTGACTTCATCCCTCGGGGTGGTCTTGAATCATCTTCATCAGTGCTGGACTTTTGCCTTTTCTTTGTTTAATGACATGACCTGTAAAACTTGCAAAACCTTGGCTCTAACTCTACAAAATCTTGGCTCTTTACCATTTCATCCTATTGAAATGTCTAGCTTAGTTTAATGTATGACTGCTAACCATGGTACACTAGTTTCTATAATTACTAGACAATTTGTACCTGAACAAAGTGGCTCTAGCACTTCATGCTGTTCAGTGGCCTTGCTGTGCAAACAACATTTTGCAGAGCAGAAATAGAAATTTCACAAAACTAGGGGTTTTTGGTCTCTTTTCTCTTTCAGTTCCCCTGCAGTTTCTCCTCACAAGCACTGGCACCGGGAGGCACCCGTGCCATCTCTTCTGGGGTGGATTGCTCCCGCCCAGGCATGTCCCCTGCCACAGGGCTGCCTGACTCCCGCCACCACTGTGACAGGTGGCTGCCACGCCCTCTCACCCAGCGACAGCTCTGTGGCCCCTCTGCCACTGCCAGGGAGTGCTGCAGAGCCTGCACCATGTGGCGCGAACGGCACGGGCTGTGGCATGGGTGGCATGCCAGGACCATGGTGTCTAGAGCCTGCTGGAAGATCCAAGCCATGGCAGCCTTTCCCCGAGAACTGGCACGGCCAGTGGCTCAATGGAAGTGCACCCATATCTTTCACCTGTCCAGTCCTGATGCCTAAGCCCTTATTGGTCAGTGACGGGTGTTTCCCCATTTGTTACTCGGGTTGTCAATTTTCCAGTTTGCCCCACCCCTGGACCTATTGAGACGGAGTTCTTGAGCCCACCTCCCAGATCTTCTCTCATTGGATGTAAACAGTTACTGACACATGTTTTACCCAATCCCTCCTAAGGTTCCACCCCCTACTAAGCCCCTCCCTGAACCGACCCCTTAAAAAGTCAGCTCTTCCATTGAATAAAGGTTTTTTGGTTTCACCCCCACGTTGTGTGTGGTGTGTTCTCCGAAAAGCCATTCCCCCACAGTCGGTTTCTGTTAGGGATCAGGCATCAGGATGGCATTTAACTGCCTATGCTGTGTCTATTTTGCTAAATGAAACAGGACAAGCTTTACAGTAGATTTTTAGTGAAGGTTTTGTTCCATTAAAATGTCAGATTTTCCAAAAGGCTTTATTCCTATGTTTGAGTCTCCAGAAGCATCTTTTTAAAATTTAGCATGTCTGCTTTAATCACTTTTTTTTATACTGTAGTCTTAGGAATAAAAGTTTAAAGGGAATATTTTATGGGTTAATAGGAAAAGCAAGATGTGTTAATGTAGCAGATGTACTCTTATGCTTAAAGATTAACAAAATTCTTTCAGCTAGTGCAGTCAGAAGAATGAACTTCAGGAAAAATTCAGTTCAAACACGTAGGCTGTTGTCACTGAGTCAGAAACTGGGAGCAATGACACCAATTTATTCATGTTAAAAACAAACACGCATTCTTTTCTCTTTGCCTCACAACTCCTGAAAATGCAATTCTGTTTTGGGTTTTAATATCTACCAGTGAACTGCCTCCTCTCAATACAGTATAATAATTCATGCTGTAAGGTACTACCACACCAAAAGAGAGGATCAGGTTAAACTCATTAAAGACCCTACCTAGGCTGAGATGTAACACTCTCTGAACCCTTCTGCTCACTGTCTTTGCTTTTTGCTGCTGAAAGGCCATTCAGTGCATGCGCACCAACCCTGTTTTCACTGGACACAGGAGGCCAATTCATTGTCCAGATTCCCCAGTCAGCCACGTGCTTTCTGTGTGATTCCAACCAAGTCATGCTCAGACCCTCCAACACACAGAAGAATTTCTGCCATGTAGGAGTCAGGCACCTCACTGTGTTTTAGAATCAGAGCTGTAGAATCTCTGTGCTTCTGGTCTCTCTGCATGCAACTGGGATTGGAAAACAAAACAAACAACCCCCCCCCACCCAAAAACCACAAAGCCTTTCCTGTTTCATATGAAAGCCAAAAGCCAAAAAAAACCCCCAAACCATCTGAGACTCAGACACCCACATATTGTAGTGATTTAAATCTGAAGCAGTGTTAAAAAAAATACCCAAGGTAAAAATGTCTATGTGAAAAACAAAAGTATTCGTATAAAGGCAACTTCTGTAAGGTTTGGCAAGGATCCTGCCCCACTGGGAACTTAGTTATTAAAACAAGGGGACACGGGCAAATGGTGGCTATCATCTCATATGTATGCTCAAAGCTCCGTTGTTAGATCAGCTCCTGTATTAACAAAGCAAGAATCACTGGGATTCGTGTGAAAGAAAACTGAGGTGTAGGTAGGGGTTCCTCTGTCCAGATTTACCACTTCCTAAGGTAACTGCTTCTTATAAGAACAGAATATAAGTGTGTAAAGGAAACAGAAAATCTTTAGTAGCATGTGTGAAGCTAGTGTAAGGCTTTTTCCATCACAAACCCACAGGGAGAAAAGCTTAACAGCCACTGGTCGTGGACAGTCCAAGTGAGCTTGTACGGACCCCTACTTTCTATGTATGCTCCCCTGAAAGAAGGAGACATCCATTCAGAAATGGCACTTTGTAGGCATTTTCAGTGTGTTGCCCAGATATTGTCTGTTGTCTTAAGGTGTGTTAACACTTCTAAGTGAAAGAAAAGAATGGGCTGGACTGTTTCTAGCTGGCAGCCTCCTCCTCCTCTCTGCTTTGCACCTCCTTGGCTATCTGACTCCAAGACACATGTTGTGGAGAGAGCTGGTCATAAGTAGCTTGGACCTGAGCCAGTCCATATTGTTGGTCACAGAGCTAAGGTTCAGAAAAGCGAAAATAATATAGATAGATTCCTAATATACCTGTTGTGCTTCCTTACTTTTGCTTAAGCTTAACCTTTTAGAAACATGATTCATCTTTAAGCAGCGGCTCAGGGTATGTAATCTTCATATATTAATAGACTAACAGTATCAGATAGAACCTATTCAAGTCAACAGAAGCTTCACTCAACAACAGTGCCTGGCTTATCCTATATTTTAGTTGCTTCTACATCTCAGCCAGGAAACGTGAATGTGGATCTGCTGAAAATATGTTTGGTACTCAATAACCTTTTTCGTTCAAGAAGATCCATCTGTCTTCATGAATCTGTCTTTACTTCATGAATCTGCACCACCAAAAGGGGGAATCAAGTTTCAGTTTTCAAAAATCTCACGTGTAAGAATGATTATGTGCCTTGCATTGCAAAAAAGGCCAAAAAAGCAGGTGAATATCTTATGGCTTAATTTCAAGATTCCCATCAGTGATATAAAGAACATAGTTGGGGTTTAATTACTGTCTTGGTACAACAAAGATATCTAACGAAGCTGATTATTTTGCTGTTTGCTAATACTTATTTCTTTAAAATAAAAGCAAAAGTATCTTCAAAATTTGTATATTATTTTAATTATAAACTACTTCAATAATTTCTTTAATAAACTCTACTATAATTAGGTCAAACTAATTCCTAATTACTGCCCATAACATCTGGATATTGCAGAAATGCACATGCTCTATAAAAACATACACTTAGATTATCATATCCTGAACCTCCATATGGATGAAACTAATATTTCACCCAAAAAGAGAAGAAAGGGGATGTCTGTGTGGATTGTACCCTAGCTAAAATGTGCACTAGGCATGATATTAAGTACTTAACAAAAGAGAAAAACAAACACCGATGCACTAGGAATCCTGGCCACAGCTTTGATGCTTGAAATATGTGTTTTAAAAATGTCATATGCAATAAAAGGTGAACAATAATATTGTTCTGCAGATGGGGAAAACTGAAGCACAGATGCTGAAGTATGTCAGACAGCAATACAGCAGCAGACCCAGTCATGAAACACAAATATCTTGCCCTATGAATTTACTCTGCAATTTATTCAAAGGTTCTGGAGCAGGTTCTTCTGCAGTGTGGGAGGCTGATAAGGGTTATGTCAAAACTAAATCTCCACTTGCACCCTTGCACAAACTCCAAAGGCCCATGACATCCCTTAACTTGCTTTTGGAGTCCTCCCAGAGCCCTTGGAGCTCTGAGGGGTGTTAGCTACCTGCCCGTGGGTCAAACGGCAAATTGCGGCTGAGAAGGGATTTAAGAAATCATTTCTAGCTGTGTGCTTCCTGGCTGAGACTGGAGCCCATCTGGGCAAGTGGCCTCTGCTTCAGAGCAGTGCCACTAGCTGTGCCTTCCAGGAACAGAGAAGGATGGATGCAACATGTTCTTGCAGGTAGTCTGTATGCGAGTCACCATGGGGGCCTCAGCCACAGAGATGAGGTTAATACAAAAAGGAAAATAGGAAAATTAAATATTTACAGTGAATGCCTGGTTTTAACAGCCCCAAACTGTTCATATTTCAAATACTGCTTTCTGCATTTGTAATGTGACTCTGCAATAATGTTTTCACTTTCATTCTCTTCAAAGATGTTACTTTTAAGACTTCTTGCCACCTTTGGGTCCAAAACTTACAGTTTGCTTACAATAAGCATAGATTCTTCTGCTTTCTATCAGGATGAGAACAGAATAACATGAATTTTTTCATGACAAGCTGTTCATATGATCTTCCCAATGTGGCCTATAACAAGGGAGTAGTGGTAATTTTATGAGGAAGCTCATAAACTTTTCAACTTTGGTCAAGCCTGTCACTATGTGTATTTTATTCATATCAACCTTCTTCTCATTCACCTTCTCATTGACCCCACAAGTCAACACTTGCTTGAAAATGTCACCCCTTGGAGATCAGCCTGTTTCCAAATGACCAGTGTTCCTTTTCATTTTCTCCTTAGATCTTATCTCACATGCATTTCTTCTAGAGGCACCAGAAATAATAATCACACCTCCTCCAAGAACATGTGAGTAAATAGCTCCGGGGTGTTGCTGTTCTTTATATAAGTGAGAGTTGGACTGGGACGAAACAGAGGACAATACCACTTAAATAGAAAACTGTTAGATTGTTTTGGTGAATCCACAGCTGAGCAATACTGTATGTGTAATTTAAGAGACTGTTTCACTTGTGTCCTTGTCATACATTGCTGTACAGAAAATTTCTTCCCTGTTCCTGCTCACAGCTGCATGTCTGTAACTTAAATCACAGGTTAGGCATACAGCGAGAGGGGGGCATGGGAAAAGCAGTCCGTCTGATTTTCCCATTTTCCCATATGAAGGGGAGGTTCCTGTGTTTGCTCAGCTGGGGACAGTTGCCCCAGGCCTTCCCAAGGTCTGCTGAAGTGGCACCAGGATGTCGTGCACCGCCCAAGGGCTATTCGCAGTAGGAAGGCGATGGCAGCTCCTGCTCCTTTTGCTTCAGACAGTAAGAATGTCTTGGAGCACAAATAGCAAAGCAAAAGTGAATATTAGGAGCTGAAAATCTCATGTCAGACTCTTTTTGAGATGTCTTTTTTTTTGCTAAGAACGGGGGTGTTTCACAGTATCGTGGTGTTCATTGTTTGAGGTTTCTCTGTAATTCCAAAGGAAATGTCTGGGAAGGAAAACTAGCTTGGGATGTGAAGCTCGGGCCGGATCCCCTGTTGTTTCAACATCCTCCTGGAAGGGGCAGCTTGTCTTCACTTACAGCTATGCAAATCTTTCGGATAAAATTCAGCATTGCTGATGCCAGGGAGCGTGTACGGTGACGGAGGCAGCTGCTGTCCTAACCTGATACCCTCCTTCCTCGGTGACATGCACAGCTGACGTATTGCACAAGAAAAAAAGGGTGGGGGGAGACGAGACATATTGTCTTCCTTTTAGCAACACCACCATGTTAGAGGCACGTTCCTCCAGCAGCTGGCGGTGGAAAAACTCGGGATCACCGACATGTGCAGCAGGACCCGCCACCGCCCCCAGCTCCTGGCGCTGCCTCCCCATTCCCCTCAGCCGGAATCGCCCACGTCCCGCCCTGTGCAAAGACCTGCTGAGATAACAGGAAACGGGGGCGGGGGGACCCAACCCAGAGGTCGCAAATATCTCGGGAAGCGCCTTTTCCTCGAGAGAGCCGCGAGGGCGGGGCCGGGGCAGGCTGGGCTGGGGCTGCGGACCGGCCGGCAGGGAGCGCGCAAGGACGCGGCGACGGGTCCGTGGGTGCGGCCCCTGCGCCCGCCCCGCTCCGCCCGGGGATGGAGGCGGGCCCGGGAGGGGTGGGACGGGCAGCCCCGGGAGCCTTTTGACAAAGGGAATCCGCCCCTGCGCCTGGAGAAGGAGGTGGAGGGTGTTTCGGGCGGTGCGCACGCTCGTCTGCGGGCAGGCGCCGTCTGTACTAGCAGGGATGCGACGTGCTCCGCAGCTTTGTCATTCCGGCGTCAGGGACTCGGAGGGAGCGAAAGGAGGCGGTGCCTGTCGGGTAGAGGGGACCGACCGCCTCCCCACGTCGTCCCCCAGCAGCAGCTGTACCACGTGCGGGGACGTTTTTTTGGGGAGGGCTCCCGGCCAAGTCAGCGTGGAGGAACACCCTGCAGGAACGTGCGGGAGTGGCCGTGTGTGCCCCGCGCACAAGCAGGACGTGTCCCTGTAGGGTGGTAAAGAGAGCTTGCCGCTGAAGGAAATCACAACTATGCAATAGAAAGCCTTTTAAGGAGTGAATGGTCTCCCTTTTATTTGTCAGTAACGCACAGATCCAGCAGACACCCCCCAGAGCCCCGGCTGTCGTCGCAGAGGTGGGGTATGCCCAGCCCTCGAAGGTTGTGCTTCACTACGGCGGCAGCATCGAGCGGGTCACTGCGCTCTGGCACCGGCGAGGAGCGCTCGGCAGCCATCGCTGCCTGCCGTGCTGCGGCCTCTCGGCGTGGGCATTGTCAGCCAGCCAAAAAACCGCAAGCAGCAAGCTTCTCAAGCCGCCTTGTTTCCCCGAGTACGAGATTTCCATCATATCTCAGCCCTAAGCATGACGAGAAAAGGCACAGTTTTTAATGCGAATTCCTTCAGGCTTTTGTTTACATTTTTGGCCAAAGCCTCTGCAAGCAAATAGTTTTGTGAGGTGGCAGCATAGCTTTTTTTAAAATTTCTGACTCTTTTATCATTATATTTACACTCTATCCTTGAGTAGCATTTGTTAAGATAATGTGCACTGTGGTATTTTCCCGATTACCTAAGCTCAACAGCCACATTAATAGCTGCGTTGATCCCCCAAACCTCTGGATATCTGAACCAGGGAAATTTTAGACATAGATCTAAACTATGTAAGTTGGTACTATTTCCTCTTCATTTGCTTGATGCAGCAGAGAAAACCAGAGTGCTTGCAGCATTTGGGAGCAACCATGGAATGCATTGCCCCTCTTTACTGAGGCTCACTTACAGCTTTCTGATCTCATACGATACAGGTGAAAAAGCTACTCAGCTACTGTACGGGTCTGCAGTTATTACTTAGCCCATGAGGTATAACCCAAGAAAAGGGAGAAAATGTCTAAACAATTTTCAACAATCCTATGGGTTCAAATTAAGGAAAATGCCTGAGCTGCTCCCTGAACCATGCTTTCTTATGAATGTGGCTGAATGGTACTTACTGACAGATATAAACTGACTGCAGGAAGCGAGCGAACATTTTTTCCTGTAATCTGCTGAAGGAGTCTCGTGTGCATTCCCTTCTTTTTTGTCTCCTTTTTCTTGGCATTTAGGGTAGTCCCGTTGCAATGGCATCTCACAGTCTGATAAAAATCATCCTATTATTTGTCTTTTAAGTTGTACAGCCTTAAGGAGCCAAGGGCTCAGATGCAGTATAGGACTGAAGAAGTGTGATCCTCTTAGACCCTTGTTTTTGGGCCTGGGATTTCTCAATATGAGCTGGACACCCAAACTGCAAGTATGGGTAACAGGGGTGGTGCTTGGAAATGGTAATCAGAACTGCACATTAAAGGGGAAGGTACTTGAGTTTTAGCTGATAGATACTATGAAGCATAGGTACCCATCACCAGCTCGCATCCTGCCGGGTGCTCAGACTAAATAGGATTCAGCAGAGGTTTAAAGTCATCCCACTGGATGCAGGTGACAAAATCATGCATTTATTTTCAAAGGAGCCAAAAGTAGCCAAAGGTAATAGTGTTTTTATAAAACATTTCCCTACTTTCCTGGGAGAATTTACCTGGAAATGGGAGAGCTGGGGCCTGAAGGGAATGCCCAAGCTGCTGCTGAGGTGCTTGGGACACCACTGAGACTGTCCTACTATGGAAATGCAATTGAAGGTTTGGAGAGGAGGAATGCATGGGAACAGGCTTTGTAGTTCAAGCCCTGCAATCCACTTGTAAGAACACTTAGCAAGGAATGGGGAGTGCACTTTAAGTCCTGAGTATCTATGTACATCTGTCACTTGATGCCTTACTGAATGCACAGTGGTTATTAAATCTATCACAATGAAGATCTACTGCTCCAGCTTGTCCCTAATTTTCTCAGTATTTCATTTTCTATTTCATGAGACAGAATTGTGTCTGTGGTGCCCTTTGCTTAACAAAATGCTGTCGATGTGTGCTAGTGTTCACTGAGCATGCCTGTCAGCTTGGGTCCCCCGGGGAACGTAAGCAGCAGGAGCCTCGTTTGTTAATCTCCAGAGGGTGGTAAGCACAGAGAAGCACAGCTTAGCCTAGACGTTGTTTATCTGGGCATGCACAGTGCTAAATATTAGGCTGACAAGTATAAAAATAAAATGGCTTTCTACAGTGTCTATGATTTTTTTTTGGATGTTGGTATAAATTCTGTCTGAATTTTACAGTAGTCACTTACATTCACAAAGCTTCAGAAGTGTTCAGAGCCAGTTTTCTGACTGTCCCTGTGCTTATATTTTTTACCAGCATTTGTATTTCTTTTTCTTTGTTCCCTTACGCAGTTTCTTATGTGCGTGTGAGAACTATGTGGTGTGCTCTGCTAACATATGGAGCAAAAGTCTTGAATTTGTCTGTTTTCTGAATTAAATCTCAGCTGAAAAACCCCATTTGATGTGTTGTCTGACTTCTTCAGAGACAGTGCCGCTTCTCTAATCAGTTTTGTAACAACATCAGTTTTATAAAGGAGGGATGCAATTTGCTTCAGAGACAACAGGAAAAAAACTCTGTAGGAATCTCATTCACGTGACTGTTTTCTCTGACTGTGCCTGAATGTGATGAGGAGGCTGCTCTGTCACACTGGTGTGGGAGCTGAACGCAAACCCTCTACCAGCCCTGAAGGGAGCATTGCACAAAGAAAAGCAGCTGGATGCTCTGCTTTGACACCAAGTGGGTGGTGACTCCAGAGCGGACAAGGATGCGGAGAAGTGTTGACCTTGTAGCTGTCTCATTTGGTGTCCAGTTCCAAGACATCTGTTAATTTAACATTGGCTGTGAGAACTGTCAGAGCAAATAGCTTGGAAATGAGGTGCCATGGTGGGGAAAACCCGATGCTATATAACACTGCTCGTTCAAAGAAAAAAAATCTTAAACCCCAAACACCCCGTCTCCCTTCTTAGCTACAACATGTTCTGTCATTGTCAGTGTCTCCCGTGTACAGGGTGATGAATCGCCATTTTAGGCAGGCGGTTTATGGCTCATAAATACTTGGGTGTGTCAGGCTGTAATGGATCCCTTAGGAATGACAGTACTGTTTGGACAGTGGCTGAACACATCCCTCCGAATTCCCATCCCTTCAGCATAGAAAATGGATTTTAATGGTCACAAACAGATGGTGTTCATGAAAGGGAGAAAAAAAATCAGATTATAGCTCATGTCAAACAGGGTGGAGAGAATAATCTGCTATATTTAAAGCTTTATTTTATTAGAACCAAGCTTTGAGCTTCAAGCAGTTGTACCAAAAAACCCCTCCTCAATATTAATATTATCAGTAAGGGGATCGCAAAAGACAGAGCAGTTCAGGTCAAACTGGGCAGAAGAATTTAAAGTCCAAGAGTGGGGTTATATTTTAGCTTGCTTTTTCTGTTTGTGTGTTTTGTTCAAATCAGAGGGGTTTGATTGCTGCAATTCAGCTGTCAGGCAGCAGAGAGTTACACTGAAGTGTCCAACATCCCAGGAGAATGTCATTAACAGTACCTTAATTTTATGAGCATTATCTAAGTCAGCTGGAAATCCAATTATTTTTATTTATTAGAAAGTCAAGAAAAAATATTCAGGCTTGATTGCCCTGAAATAATTATTTCAAAAAGGATACTGGACTGAAGAAACCTAGCAAGTTTGGTTCAAATACTTGTTCAAGCCTCCAGAGAGCACATAAACACCCATTAATGCACACTTCATATGTAATATAGTGATAAATACAAGGCCTGATATTGACTGAGCTCAGACACAAGACTTAAATTTCATTGCAGGCACTTAACTCTGTGAGTGGGATCTATTAAAAAAATCCATATAATGCCTTAGATATTTATTTCCATTATCACCTCCAAACACTATCAGTAAATGTACCCCGAGTCCTGGGAGTCAGGACTGAAGTCCATAAAACTGGGTTCTTTGCTGTTTGTGGCTACAGATTGGCTGATGATATCTTCTCTTTCTCATACTTTGTTTCTCCCATTCTGCCCAGTTTCAAAAGAGTTGGATGCTTTCTTTCTTCTTCTGCTTTATCCAACCAAGTGCAGAAGGTGATGGTTAAGGTATGTCTTCTGAAGTACCAGGTACTCCTCTGAATTCCATTTGCATGGTAGAGGCAGCTTAAATATGAATGGCAGCTGCTCCTCCTTGAGCCACATTTTAAATGTAAAATATGTGTATATAGAGGGATAACAAGTATTTGAGCGTATTTGTAGACCTTTTGTGAGGAATCTTTCTTCTGTACTGTCATCTCTCACAGAATGACAGAAAAAATTCACATCCTTTTTTTTAACTCTGCTTTTCATATGCCAGTGTTGCATATTATGAAATTAAATTTGTAAGTGCTTAACACTGCGTAGGGATTTGAGGTTATGACATGCATTCCTAGCATCCAGTGTCTAAAGCTTTCCCAGCCTGCATTGTGGCTTTGGAGTCAAAAGGAAGGTAGAATGTTTTTGCTACTCTGACATCAGATAAAGCTTCTAGTGAAGAATTTGCAGGGCTTGAATTCAAAGGATAGCTGAAATGGAAGCTTGGATTGCCAGATTAGCAGGAGTGGAGTTGCTACCCTAGTGTATTTCTGCAGTGCCCTGTGATGCCTGGTTGCTGTGCAGAAATGTCCAGCACTGCCCTGTTACGGCTCGACTGAGCAGTGATTAGATTTTCATTCCTGAATGTGTCATTTATGAGATTTGCAGGCCATTTCCTTGTTATAAGGGGGAAAACCAGAGGAAGGGTGTGATTAAATGCCTGAAGTGATTGATGTAGCCAGTTACTGTGGTCCTGGCTCATGGCCAGCAAGACTGGGAAGCTGCAATTGGCAGCCTGGAAGTACAGGAAGCACAGGGATATAGAGGAAACAGGTAATGGGCAAATAAATCAAATGACATATATGAAAATGCAAGAAGAAATTAATGTTCTGAAGACAGTATTCTTTGCCATAATCTGTTATATGAATCCTCTTGTAGAGTGGATAATGGCACAAAGGGGAAAATTAACTTTCAGAGTAAAAACAAAACCTGTGAAATATTTTTTGTGAAATGATAAAGGGACTTTGAAGCTTTCTAAGAGAGCATAAAGACTCAGCCTCTAAAGGGAGGGGTGAGAAGCAACTGGGACTATGGTTCTGTTGAGTTTGTACCAGAGAATCTGAATTTCTTTACAGGCCTTCTTTTGAGGTTTGCAATAGACAAAGACCCAATATTCATCTGTCTGGCCCTGAACCATGCATATTATATGATTGTCCATCTTACTAACTTCCCCTGAGCTGCACTGGGAGCCAGTTACTGACATTTGCACTATTCATGAAATGAGAGTATCAGTGTATTAAATCAGCAATAGCATAGTGTTGTCAGGTCCTATTTTTATGAAGAAATAATCACAATAATTTTTTGAAGTCTTTGCTTCTGGATCTGTATAAGTATCTAAAAATTCCTTGGAGGGAGGGAGGCAGGGAAGCAGGGAGGGAGGAAAGGAGGAAGGAAGGAAGCAAGGAAGCAAGGGAAAGAAAGAAAGAAGTTAAAAATATGAACCAAATACAAAAATCCAAAGAGAACTGAACAATAGGAAATGGAATATGCTTTAATGCTAACGATTTTTGTGGCATGGCCAATCACTTTTCAATGCTTGGGCTTGGCAAAAGCGGAAAAACTACTAAAAGTGTAGACAACATTTCTTGCAGATCTTTCTAGAGAAAGAAAGAACTGAGGAACAAAGAAGACATGAGAAGGTCTTTGTCTCTTTCTCAGTGGGATGAACATGCCTGTTATTGTGTGAAACAGAAGGCAGCAGTGTCTGCCTGGTGGCCCTCAGAGCTTCAGGCCATTCGGGTGATTATTGGGTAGCTGTGCCTGGAGCCTGGGAGAACAGTATGTGTTGGGTAATAACTGTGGGGCTGGTCTGTGTGATCTGGGCAGCTGTCCCTTCCAGGCTGCACAGACACAACTGACTCATTTCAATGAACGCCCTTCTGATGGTGATAACTTCTAGTCCTGGCTAGCTGAAAATGGATGGAAACTAGTGACCTGGAGGTGAAAGGTGCCATATCCCATTCCAGTGCCCTGAGTCACTTGTGCTCTCATTACAATGAGCTCTCTGTGCCACATGGAGGGATGCTATTGCTTTGCTGCTTTCCAGCACTGCCTCTGAGCTGCGGTTAAACCAAATGCACTGCTTTCCACAAACTCTTCTCCTATGGCCCCTTGTTATTTTAAGGGGTATACTAGCACATAATGTGTAGCCTAGGACTGCATTGCTAATTACAAATTTCACTTTGCTTTGTCTTCCTCGCCTTGAAAAGTCTTTGCTAAAGGGTGGAGACCATACATCTCACAGCAGAGTGTGTGTTGTGAGCTACCAGAAGTGAGTGAACATAGGCTGTGAGTTCAGTACAAATTATTACTGTTTCATATTTTGTCCCATTTTACAGCAATGTGGGCCTATATTTCCTGGAAGCTGATAGCATTTCAGCCAAGGAAGGTATCTGTATGCAAGTAAAAGAGCTACTGTTTGTAACATGTTGGCCTAGCCTTAAGGTTTTGTGTCTTTGTAATGTACTTGAGACTACACAATTTAATACTGCCTGCATATAAAAAGGAGCAGGAGAAGCTTGTCTATCTAAGTGACACTTCTCTGGACAAGTCAGTGGTGATCATGTACTGATGACTTAGGTGTTTATATGTACATGGAAATGTAGCTCATTATTTCTTCAAGTACCATTCAGCTCTACTGTTGTGCAGCTCTCCACCTTATCTAGTGTACCACACATTAGAGAGACACCATGTGCTCTGTCAAGGTAGGATAGACTTACTGTGAGAAATGTACAGCACACAAGCCACATTCAGAAAACAGTATTAACTAAAACTCCACCACTCACAAACCATGGAAAATCTGTTAATTAAAGTAAGAAGAATCGGGAGGGTCTGAACGAAATTCCCTCTTATTATTTCACCTCCATTGTGTTTCACATATTTCTGTTCTGGGATATGTTCATGTTTGCCTGAAGTAAAACACTGAAGCACAAATCCTCATGTGTGTGTTTGCTCTGACTGGTTAAAACAATGCCTTGATACTATTTATTTTTCTGAAATGAATGCAGGCCTCTGTAGGGGCCTTGTGCCTCAGTATTTTACAGTAAAGGTCAGGAGTCTATTCATGGGACTTCCAAAGTGTTATTGTTAAAACATGTCTTTGCTATGTCACTGTTTTCCCTTTCCTCTCCTCTTTCAAAATAATACATTGTCGTTAGTGACTTATAAGGCCCTCCCTCGAAGTGCAGCATATCCAGCTTTCCTTGATTTTTTTCCCCAAGTTTCCTTCCTGTTTAAACAAAGAATTGTTTTAGTCATTTGGGACTGAAATATTCCTAGCCTTGCTATCATGAAAAAAAAAAAATCACTCTTTTATGGAGTGATTTATAAGCCCTGCAGTTTTACTGCTGTTGTGAGCTGCAGCATCGTGATTTGTTACAACAGAAAAGTTATGTTCTAATATGGGCATTGCTGCAATGTTCACTAACCTTTCTGTGCCTTATGTGGCCAAAACTTTAGGCTTTTAATACATTAGTCACTTTATGAACCCCTGTTAGTGATACGTCAGTAAAAAAGGAAGAAAGGGAAGAGGATGTGCTATTGTAATTCAGTAATATTGTGTACTAGTCCTTGTATTCATTACTGCATTTTGTCACTTTCATAATATATCTTGATTTCAGACATCTTTAACTTCACACGTAATTTTTTACTCAATGATTGTTAAAGTAAAAAAAAAAAACAAAAAACAAAAAACAAAAAAAACACAAAAACACAACCCTAAGGTCATCCATTTTCAGTTAATTGGAGTCTCACTTATTACATAGACAGTCTTTGGACCAAGCCTGTTGTGTTGTCTCTGACCAAGTCGTGTCCTATGGTAAAGTCATGTCCTTCATCTGAGCATACTGGGGGATGCTGAAACCTAAACTTGTCCACTACATGCCAGAAATTAATCACTTCATTGCTAACCTACTTTTTTTTTTTTTCAGATTTATCTGTGTTTACATTTAAACCATTGACTATCATTAGTTTATTCTACTGCATTAAGAAAAACAAACACCCGACACCTCTATTTTCTTCTTGTGAGAGCATTTATTCTCTATAACCATGTTACTTCTCAGTTTCCCTTTTGATGAATCGAGCAGAGCAAGCTTTGTAGGTGTCTTGGTGATGTAAGTTCTACAGCTGAGGAATATTTTCGGTGATTCTTAGAGCACTCCCATGAAATTACAAACAACATTTCTGAAGGAAATCACAGTGTCTGTCCAACACCATCAGCGGGGTGGCAGTCTCAGTGTTGTTACAGTCTGCATGTTTAAGGCTTTGTGAAAATTGTTGCACTGAGAAGAGGTGATACTGAGAAAGGAAAGGCAGCTAGAGTTCAGCCAACTGGCCAGCCAGCCTGCGCCAGTAGGCTGCCCAGCCAGCACTGCCTAAGCTATTTCCTTAGGGCAATAGCGAGGAGACAGCAGCAAACATATTAGGGACAGGAATTCCTATTGCATAAGTGGCAGAGAAATAAAGAAATAATAAAAGGATGCTATTTCATAGGAAATCAACTTTCCTAAATTGTTTCACAAGTTGCAGAAGTAATCCTGATCTTCAGGCATCACTACAGGGTGGAATGCTCCCCACTCAGAAGAGACTTTTGCGTAAATCGTATGTAGGTGTTACAAAATTAAAGATGCCAGCTGTATCAGTTATTATTTTCAAACTGGGAATATATTTGCTATTTGGGGATTTTTATAACTCTATGCCAATGAACTTGGGCTTTGTTGATACTAGCAAACATGAGTATTTGGCCATAAATATGATCTGCATTATACAACACGCTACAGTGTTGTGAATAGAAGCCATGCAAGGTGAGGCATTCAAGACATTTATCTGTCTTGATATGTATCTGCCATAACAAACAAAATAAAATACTCCAACCAGCTCTAACAGTCAGCCACCTATGGTAGCTAATGTATTCTGTGATGACTCAGAATCACCATGTTGTGAATTCTTGTCCTGCCTGTTGCCTTAAACAATTAATAAAACAAATTCAGATACTGTGCCCCATCATACTGACAATCCACCAATGACATATCTAAATGTATGGACTCAGGAGTTAGGCTATCATCTCTTGGAGGAAGCAATTACAGGACAATACATGTCGGCTGGAAGATTAAGGGGTCTGTGCTCATTGAAAGAGTTGAGTTTCAATTCTCACACTCTGCCATGTCAGTGACTTTGGGATGAATGACCACCTGAGATCAAGAAGATTTGTGTAGAAATGTTAATGATGGTACAGTACAGTGAGTACAGGTCAGGGCATATGACTGATGATCAGTATTCATGGAGCTCATGGGACAACCCTGACATATCTGGGAATGAACTAAAAAGTAAGCATATAAAAATTGCTTTTTTGTAATTTTAGGCAATTTACAGGCCTCTATATATTTTCTTTGTGCTTGCAAAGCAGCGTTGTGGTGATATGAGGCCACACTTTTACTTGCAGTGTCTTTGGCTGATTCAAAGATGATTAATAAATTTTTCAGTCATTAAAGGAAATGCATACTTGATACCATGTGAAAACAAGATGAGCCACATTTTCTGCCACACGAGAGGGCTTCTTGGCAGGTTTTTGCTAACACATATTACAGATGTATATTTTATAAAATACTACATCATAAAAATATAAATAAATAATATAGATATAATCTGGAACATATGCTATGTAATACTATGCTAATATATTACTAGACACTGTTTATATTATATATGTATTGTGAGAAAAATTCTCGGCTCAAGAAATTTAGAGAGACGAGTTAAAAGAGCAAAGCAAAAATGAGGTTTATTGGCCAAAACTGTGCGCACGGGGTGCCTCGCCACAGCTAAGTC
>JAWWEV010000001.1:101224904-101272769 GCA_035583235.1 Hafferia zeledoni | reverse complement strand
GCCAAATTCGCCTGTCTGAGCTGCATGTGGAGAGATTCCCCCTCCCCTCCTTAAAGGGCCAGTCCCGTTTTCCAAAAGCAAATTAACACAGAACCTTTGAATTCAACTGTTCCATCAACCTAAACCCCTTCCTTCCCCACCTCCCACAACGAACCCTCCCTCATTATTTCTCACATATATATTATAACATGGGATTCCTTGTTGCAGCAGAATTTTTATTTAGTATTTATGATAGTTCTGAATTTTTTGTGTCTGAATGGCTAACAGAACAGTTGTAAGGAGGTATCCAGAGCTGGCATATTGTGTGCAGTAAGCTAAAACTATGAAAGGTGCACTAGTATAAAGTATTGGGGAGAGAGTTACTATGACCATAGATAAGGGAAACTAGGCTCAAATCAATGGATTCTTTTGGTTTTTTATAGTAGTTCCTTAGATGTGGAAAATTTGCGTCACTCCATCACCATTAGAGAAGCTACTTCTCTGCTGAGGATATTGCAGAACATAGACCTGTGTGTCTGTGAACTGGCCATAATACATGGCTCTCTCAGGGAGAGCTACTTGGAGCGGGACAAAGGAGAACCAGGGAGTCAGTTAAGGGTTTGGTGGTGTGAACAATCAGAAATCCTTTTCTGGGCTCATTCTCTTGTGTTTCTGCAATGCCATACTCCATAGGGGGCTAGGCGAGGAAAACTGGATCCCACATTCACTTTTGTCCTCAAAACTTTAACAGATGGAAAATCTGTTAAACATCTATTAACTGCTGGTTTCTTACTGTCACTGAACTTTATAGTCCAACACTGAATTTGTTGAATTTCCTATTCCAACTACTGTGTCTCATTAGACATTATTTTTGTGAAATCTCTTCCTCACTGTAAATGTATGTAGGCTGCAATCAAGTAATTTCTTAAACTCTTGAATTAAGAGAAATAGATGCAGTTTATTCAGTCTCCACCTAACAGCTGTATTTTCCTGCTTTAACCATCCTTCCCTAAGCTCTTTGCAGATTTTCAGCCTCCTTTTTTGAAGTGTGGATTCTCCAAACGGATACTGTGTTCTAGCAATGAGCTCACTGAGAATATATGCAGAGAAAGTACTGTCTCTTTGCCACTCAGTATTATTCCTTGTTTCTTCATCCAAAAATCTTTTATGCTTTTAAATATGAGCTATTCTGCTCAATTAGCTGTCTTGTAGAGCCCCAAGGTAGTTCCCTGTTGCATAGGGCTGATCTGCATTCTTTCTTCCCAGTTGCCCAAGCTTCTGTTTTGAAAACACATTTTGCTTGACTGCGCATGGTGTACAGGGCAGACAAATTGCTCTGACTGCTCTTCTAACCTTCATGATACCTGGATATTTTATCAGCAATTCTGAACTTATTTTCAGATGAGTAATGAAAATTCTTATTCTGCACCTTCCCCACTGTTTTTAAAGATCTCAGAATAAACCAGTCCTTGTTTAACTTAACATGTGCTCATGTGATTTCTATTGGATTGAGTTTTTTCCTACAGTTAGTATAGAATGGCACAAATTTAATATGAAATCACATGCTGGGAAGTTACCTAAGAGTATGAAACCTTCATATTTGCTTTTTGCATGAAACTTGAAGTTTCAGAGAACAAAACTGGATTTGTTTGACATGTCAAATTTCCTTTAAATCATAGTGGCTGTTCTTGATCTGTAAACATTGCACAGCATACCTGGACTTTCCAATGACTACTAGATAGTTTAGTTTAACCCATCTTTTCCATGTGGCTCATGAATTTACTCTGAGAGGATTTACCAAGGCTTTTACAATCACAATGCATTTTTGCTTACTCTCTTGGCTTTCCCTTCAGTCTCCAAGAAGGAACAAGAAAGATAAGGTAATTTTTTCACTGATTTTTGTTCAACTTAATATACCTTAATATAGTAGCAAAGCAGGAGGTCAGCATACGGTACAGAAGTAATCTGCCTGACAGAAATAGTACACACACAACTCCCAGGGTTTCTCTGCTACTGTAATGACTGATAGACATGATCAGAACAGAATTCATATGGCAGATTCCTCTTAACACTATCTTTAAATAATAATGCTGTTCCCAGTGCTCTAGAGTAAGAATAATTGTCTTTTTGTCTGCCTTTGATAACATCAGCTGAGAAGCATGTATTTTCTCCTAGGTTGTTAAGTGCCTAACAAGTCTAGGATTCAGAATTAAGTCAAAGTAAAAAGATACCTTTGAAATAAATTTGCACTGTGAGATACCTGCCTGCAGCCTCAAGTGCCCTGCCTTAGCTTTGGTGAGTACAGAGAATAAAAAGAGAGGTTCACAAAACTCCTTCCTGCTGTAAAAACCTATAAAGGCTTCAGAAAAACAACTGCTGTGTGGAGAAGGGCTCCCACCTCTTCTTCCACAAAAAAAGACTTCCACAACACACATATGCAGATGGGAGCTGGAAGGGCTGTGTCACAAATGGCTTGTATGAATGTCCCAAAGGACTCCTGGATTTGAGTGCACAGAAATGCTGTATCACGAATGTTCTGACTAACATCCACAGGGCTTAGTTCTGGAGTTCATGTGTAAGCAGCCATTCTCTCAGTTTTGTGGGGTGAAGTATCTGTCTGATGACTGTCTGGTAGGAAAGCCATTTATGGCTAGAACTGGCTTTGTTCTTTTTGGCTGATGAAGACAGATAAAGAGTGTAATCTACAATTTGTGTATAAGAAGGGCTGTTACAGCAATTAGCTTCTAACTTGCATTTCACATTTTCTACTCATTATCTTTGATAAATGAAGAGTGCTTAGGATCAGAAGTGCCTCCCGAAATGAAGGCTTAAGCATGACACCTGTGTGTGCAGACATGAATTGAAATCACTGATAAAGTGGTTGTTTCATATCCACCACAGTTTTACCACCTGCTAAATTGCTTCACCTCAGTGCTGTCAGGTCACGTTCCAGTGAGCACACATACATAACCTACCTGTGAGGTTAGACAAGCGGAGTAAATGCACACTCCACTTCCACTGCCTCTCTTACCTTCCTTCTTTCTGTGCTTTGCGTGACAAGACGAAAGATGTGCCACTGCACTGGAATAGAAGAGAAAGCCACTTGCAACTTCCTTAACATGATGAAGATGGTGTGGTGAAGGGAAACAATTTTCTTTAAAAACAGTGCTCAGCCTGTGCTTAAAACATCTACAAAACTGAAAAATAGTCGTAACTCCCAAACGTATCCATCACCACTCTAAATCTTCCTCTGATTAAACTGCTTGGAATTCTACTTGGCAATGATAAAGAACAGCATTTGAGAAAGGTCAGAAGAAACATTTTTGAGTTCACTCTTCTGGAATAGACACATATTTAGATTGTTCAGTTCTAGCATGTTGATCACCACAGTGACTTCAGAACCCTGAGTTTCTGGTAAGGAGGATGAGTGTAGGTAGTAGGCTCAAACCTGTCTGCCCTTTGCCATGTGCTTATGGCACAGTCATAAAAGGAAGTTCCCCCGTGGTAAGGTAGGTGGGTGGATCATGTGGGCTACTCCAGCTGTGATTCCCTGTCAGGAATCTCAGTGAAATTGATCCTTCCATGCAAGTGGGGCAGCTTCTTGCCATTAGCCTTGGGATTAGAGTGTGCACATTGCCGCAGAAGAGCCAGCACATTGGATCACCATCCCAGATTGCCACATGGTAATTGTTCTTGTGTATCCTGTGGCCTTGAAAGTTACTGGTTTAGGCTATGGCAGTTGCCCTTCTGAGCTCACAAGCCACATACCAGAATCTTCAGCTGGCAAACAGATAAAAGGAATGCGTCCCATGGAGCAGGATGCCAATTGCTGCAGGAGCAATTCACAGCCAGGATGAGCCAATGCTCCACCCCCGGGTCCCCTGACTCTGTGAGGCAAGAGACAATGCTGGGGTGACAGCTGAACGCAGAGAAACTTGGTGATATGAGTTGTGATTGACCCTACTCACTCCATTGGGACTAAGTAACTGGCATTCTGTGTGCTGGTATGGTGGTTGTTGTGTGCAAAAAGCTCTGCCTACAGCTGAAAAATCTCTGCTTGAAAACATGTGTAGACTAAAGGGTGCTCTTCCTACTTAAAAAAAAAAAAAAAAAAAAAAAAAAAGAAACCAAACTCAATCTGTTTGCTCTCCAGACACCACAACCTCCTTTTAAATAGTCCAGCTCTAGCTTGTTGGTACTCTGCCTTTGATGTTCAGAGAATAAATCCCACTTTCCTAGCAGAGGCCTGAACACTAAGGTTTCTGTATAGGAAAAGCTGTTCTGGAGAAATGGAGATGCACTTGAGCTACTGCAGTTATCACTTGGCTATCAGACTAACTCATTGGAGACAAACCTGTGGGAAATTCACTGGTTTGTATTTGCTCTCTTCAGTGTTAATGCTGCAACACTGGAGCCAGAGGATGGAGAATCGAGTAACTGAGCTGCAGAACTACAACCGGAGATAATTTACACAGTGTTTTAAGTCCCTTTACTCATCACTAATAGAATTCCTGCCAAACCCAATTACTCCCACCCGAAGCTGAATTAATTTTCTTCTGTCACAGTAAGTTTCTTGCTCTATTTCAATACAAACTGAGCAGAAATGATTTTACCAAGTAAAATACTTATCTGCCTCCAAAGCTTCCCTGTCTATAGCTAGGTACTTAAGTAAACATTTCAAACCAGCAGACCAACATTTTCAAATACAAATACTCCTGGTTTTTGTATTGGATAGCTACTGTCATTCATCATTTGTGTATTAAGTGCCATTGGGTGTGTCCATCATTTAAAAAATTTTGAACACCTCTGGTTAAAAAAGGGAACAAAGGCAGTCACCTGCAGTGGCTGTATATTGGGTCTCAGTCTCCTGACCCTCCTCCAAGTAGAAAACTGCCTCATTGAAGTGAATGGATTTATGTAAGGAACATTCTGCAGAAATTTGGGTTCAAATCAAAACACTGGATTTAATCAGTAAAGGGGAGATACTAGGTAGCAAAGAAGTAGGAGCTTGTTAGACACATCTCCATGTTTGAACTGCAAGGCAGGATTAAAATTGCCAAGAATCGTTCCCCTTTGTACATATGGCTGCTTTGGACATGGGGCTCAGCTTGCCCACAGGAGCCATCCTGACAGCAAACCCACAGTTTGGCAGGAAATCCACTATTTGGCAGGAAAGCTTAGTGTATGTGGGGAAATAGCATGGAGAAGCAATCTTATTCCTTGCATCATAATTGAACTTGAACTTGGGAGACCAGGAGAGATCACCATCTTTCTCATCTCTGCCTTACATAGCACACTGTGTTATAAAAGTTGTCTTATTCCCCAGCACTAAGCATGCGGTTATGGGTGAACCAGAATACTGCATTTCTGAGTTCAGAGTGGGGTCTGGTGAAGCTGTAATATGCTGGTGCAAATCACACTTCTCCTTTAGGCTCCTCTGGAAGAAGACTCCTGGTTAGCCTCTTCTCTGAAAATGTTTATGTTTCAAGGCTTAAAATGCTTAATGGTATTAATTGAAAATTCTTTAAGTTCACTCTTACGGATAAGAAGTGGAATAAATGCGTAATATCAGCAATAGCACTGGAATAAGGCAAACTAGGACATCCAGGCTTGTACACTATAAGGTTAAATATATGATATGAGAAAATTAATTGTACATATGTTTGTTGGTGCAGAGTCCAGGGAATGCTGACAAATGGAACAGTCAGTCCAGCGAGAAATACCAAGGCAAGCCAGGAATGTGTTGTCAGGCAGCAATGACATCAGCCTACAGCCCTTGCCAGGCTCCCTTCACCACGTCCACAGTTCCAGATCACCACTCTGCAAAGGGCTGCCACTCCCTTCCTGTTAAATTACTGCACAAAAGACAAAATCTTCAAGTGGTTGTTTGGGTCTTTTCATTCAATGACTGATTTACTTTCAAAGTTTAAAATGTTAGAAAATTCTGTATAGGAATTTGAATTTAATCTTCCCAAAGGAGACACTGGCCTTCAGTTTTCAGATATTACTTTAAATGTACCTAAAAATTATGAACAGTTCAACAAAGCTGCTTCCAATAATGTTTTGATGGCTTACAAAGGTCAAACTAAAGGTTAGTTTAACTATTTTAAGTTGCAGAACCTTCAAAAGACCGTGACAGCTGAGACAACTCAGTAATTTTACATAGCAATCAATATAATGGCTGGAATAGCATGAGAAGGGATATATAGTTTTCAGAAATCACTGTAAAATCCAGGTGGAATGTTTTTTACTGAGAGAGATGTATTTTTACTTCAGGGTAGATAATGTGTTTTTCTATAACATTGGGAAAAACCCACTGAAGACAAAGTACTTCAATTTTGCCATGAGGCAAACTCAGAAAAATCAATTCTGTTGTCCACATTGACAGTTACTGAATTATCTGTGAGTACAGCTAGAGCTTCCTTCTGTTTTTATGTTGGAATAGCTCACAGAAATTAATACTACTGGTTGTTAGCATTCTTCTGGGTAAGAAATGTGAAAACTAACTTATTTCCCTTATTCCTGTACTCAGTGGAAGTTAAAATGACAGACACTTTGTTAGAAGATATTTTTTCTTTTTTTTTTTTGTATCTACCTAGCAGCATCTTGTCATATAAGTACTTTCAAAATTTTGAGGTTAACATGTTCAAGCCTGAATCTTGACAAAAGTAGGAATTACAAGCCTGTGTTTTAAAAAAAAAGGTAAAAAAAAGCAGCATGAAATATATATTTTTGACTGAAAGATGATCTTATAGCTACAGCTGTAGCTTTGGATTTGGAAACCTTGTGGTCCTTCCTATTTCTTTTGTAGTTATCCTGAGAGATCTGTTTGATTCTGCCCTCTGTTAACCCTATTACCTAAGTCTGCAGATAGCTCCATTCTGAGTCTTAATCATTTTCTCACAGCTCTATCACTTAAAGTCTCTGCCTTTTAAGAATGAGGATATCATATTTATTTGTATCTGAAATTATCAGATACCATGGAAACAGACATGATTTTTGGTTGGAATTACATGTGAATATTTGAGTGCACTATTTAGTTTTGATCAACAGCCTAGAAAAAGAATACCAGGAAAACATTGAGAACAGAACATTAAAAAATATGGAAAATAATTAATTAAAACAATTAACAGCTAGTGCAAATATAAACTTCTGAGTACATTCAAATGGAATATAAAATGGTCCATGTCTTAGTCTTACCATGTCTTTCAAAAATAACTTTGAACATATATTCAAAAAGCTACATTAAAATATATTAGCATGTTTGAAAGAAGGATGTGAAATAATTACTTTTTCTTTACAGTAGTATTTGTTTGTTAGAATTCCAAATTAAAACTTGAATAAACTTAAATAATTAATCTGATATATAAAACCTAATTTTCTTCTCTTGAGATTGAGTAGCTTTACCATATATTTTAAACCACTGAGTTAATTGTACAAAAAAAGAATATTTTTCCCCTTTTTAAAGAGATTAAATATTTCTTGAATCAGCACTTTTTTTGTTTGTTTGTTTGTTTTTTAACTTCTATTGATTTGAATCAGTATTTGGGGAATTATTTTTCTGATTATTTTTTTCAAATTTTATCCCTTTCCAGTTTGGATATATTAGTCTTTGCTATCATATATATCAGCCTAACCAGTTAATTATTCCTGGAAGTTTGCCATTATTAAAAATTAATTTAGTATTGATTCATCCATGTTTTTTTTAAATGTATGTTTAAATTATGTACTACTTTTTAGTCATTGACTAGAGCCATTAATAGCATGCATGAGGTTTGTCCTTCATAAATATCATTAAAAATTCCCTCTTTAAATGGAAATAGAGCTTCGTAGAGCGTATTCTGTAGTTACATAATTACAGCTGTTTTCCTGTTCCAGCTCCCAGGGAATGTATATCCATTAAAGGGTCATTAGATAAAAATGCAAATTCAACTCCTCAGCAGGAACAAGAACCCACTCACCAAACCCTGGGAGCGCTGTAGGCATCAGGCTAAATGCAGATACTTTCTTACTTACCATCTTTCCCTGACTTTATTGATAATTTCACTCCTTCCTGCATGCTGATGTGGCCTCAATGTAGTGACATCAGCACTGGTGGGAGTTAGGTAAACACAGTGATACACTGGATTGTGATGCCTTCAGCTGGATCTGCATTAATAAATTAAAGGGAGGAAGATCTTCCTGCACATTGAAGCCAGCTGGCCCACAGAATAGTACACGTCTGTGGTAGGAATTTTTTTCACCCCACTGCTGGGTGGCTGCACGCATGCTGCCTATTGGAAAAGGACCTTCAGACCCTCCAACTCCCAAACCATGCTCAGGAACTGCTTGAGATGAAGCTGGTTCATATGGGCATATCCAGTAACATGGGCCATCCTCAGAGTTTATTAGACTAGATGAAGCTACCCCAGTGACCAGAAATGTTCCCATGCACTGTTTCATTTACCAATGAAAACCCAGGAAGCTTCACCATAATTTGGAGTGAGGGTGGCAGATTGCAAGTTCCAAGGTGCTGAAGTGCCCTGCAGAGAGCCCTGCCTTTTGGATAGGCCTGGTTACAAAAATGCCTGCCTTTAGTGACTTCCAATTAAAGATGGGAGATTTTTTTTTTTTTTTTACAAATTTCTTTAATGGAGGTACCTAAATGCTACCCTGGGAGTCCTTGGCTTCACTGCTCCCCCAAGGCAGTGATAGTGGTGCAAAGCACTTCAGAGTCCCTGAAGAGAAATTGCTAATCTTGGACAGGGCCATTGTTTATTGCTTATACTGACTTTGGGCCCTACCATGGGGCTTATATGAGTGGGAGCACTTGGTCAAACACAGCATAGACAGTATCACAGAGGAGAACACCCTTTGGGAAGACTATTGAATGGCTACTAAACCCCCAGTTTTTTCCATCTTTGTAGGTGTCTTCTTTTACCTTCTGAGAGGAAGGCACATCCCTCATCTGAATGGGAGGTAAGTACAGGTCCGCGAGGCTCCCATGATGTAACAAAACACTCTAATATGGGAATTTTTCTGGTTAGTTTGTAAGATAAACATTTATGATGAATCCAGCTGGAGAAATGATGAAGCTGCTAGTTAGTAAAACACTGTTTACATATGCTTTTCTAATATTCTGCTGGAGTGATGATGCAGGCTTTGGAACCCTGACTTTTTTAGTGAACTGACACAATTCAGAAATTAATCTTGGAAGGTGCAACTCACAAAAAAGAAAACCATATACGACTTCACCTACAGCTGTTTCTTCTTGACTAAGACCTGTTATACTCCACAGACAGCTTTCTGGTTGACTGCCCTGCAGGGAGGTTGTTAGGTTACCACCTTCAACTTTATTTTTCTTTCCACATTACCTCTAATTCTGTGTAAGTGGCTAAAGCTACTCACAAAATCTTAGGCTCATACTTTAGAAGTTTGCAAGAGCTAAACCGGTATTTCTAATTAGATGGTTTGCATTTCTCTGCAGAGAGAACTGAGCTCTTTGATACAGTTATTCATTAGTGTTTATAACTGTTGGATCTCCTCTGGAGCTTTCTGTTGTCTAAGCTAAAATTTGAAGATAGATAAATATCTTGTTTTCTTTTCAAATAAAATCAGAAACAAAAAGAAGGAAATGGTTAAAAGTTTTCTCTGATTGTGAAGTTAAAAGGAGTACATATGCTGGATTTATTTATATAAAGAACAATGGGAGGGAAAAAAAAGAAAGAAAACAATTTAAGCAACAATTTTCTTTGCTTAATCTCTTTGTATATTTCTAAATATTTGTTCCCACTTCTCACTCACTTTGCCTTCCCAAAATGGAATGACTTTTTATAATTGTTTTGGAAACAAGACAGCAAAAGGTAAAGCCTTTTAAACTTTATTCTACATCAGTTTACAATACAGCATGTCTGACCACAGCTGTTCTCAGGGGTTTTGTAGTAGGTGGCACAAAAACGTCGGCAGGAATTGGTATTGCTATCAGTTTTGCATATCCTCTTTTCTGTCGCAGGATTGTCCTATAGGCTGAAGTATTGAGGGTTTTCTTGACAGGAGTAGATTTGCCCACGGATTTTATGGGCAAGATTTACACTGAAACAGTGAGTATAGGTGATTTCCAGTGTTTGTGAGTGTTCATAATGTAAAAGTCCCAGTTGCAACATAGCTCTGGATCCTATCTCTAGTTTTAAGACAATCCGAGACTCTAGAAATGAACAACACTGACTTTTGTCCTATTAAAAATCCAAGACTTTTTTCCCCTCATGACATAGTCTTCAAAGTAAACTTGACCCTGGCTATGAAATTCTCTCATGCATTGAGATACCAGCTTTTTGTATCCCGTGGACATGGCAGGTTTCTGACTGATGTTTGGTTTAGACATATACACAAAGTGCCTGAGGCCCCCGCTGAGCCTAAACAAAGAAGCCTGGGAAAGGTCTCACCATATCTATTGTCTTACACTGACATCGGCCTTTCCATTACAAAGCCTTTCAAGACCAAAAGTAATCAATAATGATGAATGTGGCTTTTCCCTGTGTGCATCTGAGACAGATGGAGAGTCACTGTGGACAACAATAGCCTGCAGGCAAAGGCCTTGACGTGGTTGTTTAAAAACATCCCAAAAAATGTACATAAAAAAGGTACAAACTTTTGTGGATTTCTTTTTACATATTTGCCTGCTTAATGACAGATTCCTTGAGGGAGCAGTAACTGCATTGACTGCTTGCTTGAGGATCAGTGCTGTCACTCAACAGCATCCACCTCTCAGAGAAATGACAGTTTTCCACATGATTTTATCTCTGTCCATCTCTCTTTCTTTCCACATTCCTATTTCCCAAGCTTTCCTCACTTACCTCTTTCTCCATCTCTCTCCTATCTTGCTCAGGCTATGCAGTTCAAAACATGCCTGTTTACAGAGGCATTACATAGCTGAAAATACATTCCTCAGGTAGTTAATCTTGGAAAGAAACTCTTTATTGACTATGCTGCATTTTCAACCTCCTTACTTATAGCTGTGTTCACTTAGGGTCAGATGGAGGAAGCAGTCCCACAGTGGCATGTCCTCAGAGAGACTGCAGGTATCCTTGCAATAAGCATGGCTGTAAGAAAGCAGTCTTTCCAAGGGGCCAGGAAGTTGGCTTCATGTTGTGAGCAGATGCTGCTCATACCTTATCACATCCCTGCCTGCTCACATTTGTTCTACCCACAGCACATCTCCCTTCAGCAGAGGTATATACCAGTCTTCTGACAAATGCAAACAGAAGGGAAATCAAAGGAAAATGGAAATGGCCAGAACTTGATTATTTTTCCAGTGTTGGTTTTTTTTTCATTTGCCTCAGTGTTCTTTTGTCATATTACGGTACAGACAGGTAGTTGGGATGGGTGATGATGAGTCCTTAGCGAAACCTATAAAAAGCATTTACAGTAGCACTCACCTAAGAAAATTACTTTAGTAAAGGTAGGAGCAATGAGAGAATAAACAGGAGCACAAACAGAAACCTCTGTAGTTGGATTTGGCCTTCAGTTCCAATGAGTTGAGAAAGAACTTTCCTGTTTAATTTTAACAGAAAGCCCAATGTAAGCACATTAGCAGTTTTTTATTACAACATATTAGTAATCAGCCAGAAACTGTCTTAGTAATATTTTAGAGCTCAAAAGATTGTGCAGTAGTAGACATAATTAGGGAAATATTACATAAAGGACACAAGATAGTTGAATGTTTTAATTATCATATAATGTGGCTGCTTGATCTTAAGGTGTGGCTAGCTTTGCTTCTGAACATACCATCCTCTCCCCATCCACAGGCAATCCTGGCTATGTGAACTACTCCACTGATCACCTAAAAGGATATGTAGTAATGCTATCACGCTTTGCTTTTGTGGTCAAAGACACATGCTTTCAGTCATCTGCAGCACCTTGGCTACATTATTGACCGTTCCTGTCTTTGTGCATTGGAGGGGAGAAAAACCCGCATGAGACAAAATTTGTGCTATCCAGTCAATTCTTCTTAATTCCCAGATTCTAATTTACATGGACCCCAGCCATTAGTGTATTTCCAACCTTTCCCTTCTTTTCACAGTCTTAGAACTCCAGAAGGACCCAAATTGTTTACTTCAAGACCCACTTCTCCTACACTATTGGAAATGAAAGAGGAGGGCTGGCATTTTTAATAATTTATTTCAATCTTCCCTCATCGGGGAGGTGGGGAACTTAAAGGCTTCTGGAGCACTGTTGCAAATGAAGGCACCGTTTAGCTCAGGATCATGCTAATTCCTCCCTGTGGACAGCCTTTGGAAGAAAACAAGCACACCCAAAGACAGATTGCTTCCTTTACATTAATAACAAAAGCGTTTATTCTAGTAAAAAGTTAAAAAGGAGCAATTAGAGACTTCAGGGAATACGCTGAGTGAAAATGTGTTTTTGTTCATCCTGGAGCACAGATGATTTACTAAATTGCTGTATTTCACGTCTTGTGGTTACCAGTGGCACAGTGACCCTGTTGTGGTAATGCTCCTCTGCCATGCTCTGCAAAACCCGATAACCCCTGTGGCTGCCCCAAAATGCTGCTCATTACTGGCCACCCGAGGCTCAGGAATACGCTGTGTGCCTTGTGGAGGGGACTTCTACAGAAAGTCCCCTGCTGCTTGCAGCTGCTGTGCTGTATATACTGCCCTGGCTACGGGGAGAGCAATCATGTCTTGTCTTGCTGTTTGAAGGCAAAGGAATGGCAAGAGAAAGTGACCCTAAAAGTCATTCCTAGGGTTTATTTGCAGCAATTCTATATTTACAATGTGTCTAAAAAGCCTTCATCCAAATCTGTTTGGCAAGCTACTTAGCAGTTCCAGCACAAAATCTTTATTTGTGTATCTAATCTCTACTGATCGGAAAAGATGAAGTAGGAAAGAACCAGATGGGCAAATTAAAGTTAATCAATGCAAACTTTACTTTTAAAATAGCTCTTGTTTTATTATTGTTCATTTATCCTAAAGCCATGCCTACTCCTCAAGCACAGACGTGTTTTCATCCTCCCCCTTTTCTCTTCATACACCAAGTAAAGCATTTGTCCTGAGCTCTAGCATCTGAGAGGGATGGCCAGCCACTGGAGTGGGTGTCAGGCAACCCCAAGAGCTTTCAGAAACCTCAAAATCTCTTGCTTGAGGCTTTGTTTGCTGGAGTATGAGACATTGTGAGCTCACTGTAGCTTTGCCATTTGTGTGTATGTGTAAGTGCACTACAGCAAGTAACAGTGGTGAGGCTGTGTGATGTTATTGTACTGTGTCTGCTGCATCTGTCCATCTGTCTCAAACCCTCTGCTGCTTTGAAGCCACTGATGTCTTTATTTCAAGGAGATTCAAGAATGTTTCTTAACAAAACTGAAGCAAACATTGAGAAACTACTACCCTTGCCCAGTTTCAATCTGGTGTGGCTGCTAGTGTGGCCCCAGCTGTTTTCATTGTTGTCCACTTTATTTAAAGAGAATTAAAAAAAAAAAACAACAAAAAAAACAACAAAAAACCAAAAAAAACACGTACCTATCCTAATTTCTACTGTAATTTCCTCTTATCCCTTAAAGACAACAGCTTAGAGAGTCGAACCCTAAAGAAACCCTAGTTATAATCACGTAGAATAACCCAATCTCCCTTTTCTCCTTCTCTCTTAGATTATTCCCCTCCCCCCCTTTTTTTTTTCTTTTCCTTGAATTCAATCCAAATTTTAAAAACTATATGTTTTGAAGGTCAGCAGACTCATATGTACTGAACTAGCTGATAAAGCATCAGGCTGAATTCCAGCACTGTAGCCTGCCACTGAATGTTCCTTTCTCCCTCTAATCAGAGATGAATTGCTCAGCTTTCTGCAGCATGGATAGAAAGGGAGGCAATAGTTTATATGGAAAGGTAATTGGTCTGTCTTGCAGATCATTAGTTTCATGCTTCTAATAGGACATCCATCACCAACCAGTTGTAATCTTCCATCTGCGTTTTAATGCAAAGTGTATCTCCTCCTCTGCAAAAAATATTGCAGTGACCTTTTTTGGAGATGGCTACAGCCTGGGCATTGTTAGTAAGAGCCACACCTGAAAGGAAAGTCTACATTTTTGACCAAGCAGAGGTGAGAAAGCACTGGTGTGGCTAAAGCTGCCAATAAAAGCATCTGTTGCTATAAAAAGCAATAAAAAGCTGTAAACCGTGAACAGAGAGCAGATGCACAGTCTTGGTTGGCTGGCCAGTTGGCTGGGCAAAGCCATGCCAGCTTTGAGCTCTTTTCCAAGCCTGTCAGCAGTGTTTCTGGCTTGTGTGGACTGAGCTTGGGATTTCTCGGGCTCTTGCCATCTAATCCTGCTGAGTCACCAGAACTAGAAACATACAAAGGGGCACTGTGTGTCAACCCAATGAGAAACGCTGAACTTGGGGCCTGGCCATACCAAGTGTATTCCTACAGAAAATGGGCGTCCTGTGAATAGGATGTTTTGTCAACAATTGCATGAATGTGTGGTATTTTGTCCTGTATTAGGCAGATCTAAGCTGGATGCAAAAAGGTATGGCCACACCATCTTCTGTGTACTTCCCCTGTGCCTGACAAACAGTCAGTAAGTCCAAGCCATTTCTTTGGCATCATTAAGTCAACACTCTTTACTTAATTAAACCATAAATGATCAGTGTATTGACTGCCAATGGTAGATGTATCAGTCCAAACAGAAGAGGTGGAATCTATTCTTCCTTAGAAATTTGGCTCCCTGAAAAATCAGTGGTGGCAAGAACAAAAAGTCTGAAATGAAACTCCTTGATCTGTCTCCACCTCTTCCCAGCTAGCTCACCATTCACAAGATGCAAGGGCTACATCCATATTGCTGGACGGAACACCTCCAAGACTGTTCTTAGCAGCTGGCAAGGAATGAGCCATCTCCCACCACACTATTACCTTCTCTCTCTCCCCAGCACAGAGTGCCTGCAGGAAAACAGCCTGCTGGGAATGGTCTTCCAAACCACACCTGTGAACTGTAATATCAGGATGTGCTAAAGGCTTGCCAGTGTCTGTTCTAATAAATTAACAATACAGATGATCAAACTTTGGGTACTAAGAGCATACCTTATTACTGTAATATATATACTACAATAGATACAGACAAGAAGCCCATGTTCTGGACAGAAAGCTCTTGTATTTTCAGCCTACAGTAAATGTTATCTGAGGTCTCAGACACCCTCACTTTGGATTTCTAAGGCACACTAGAAGCTGTCTCATCAACGCACAATATAGTTTGGTAGATGTTTGGTCTGTGTTGGACACTCCTGCTTGGTAACTTACCCTCCATTTAATCTTTCTCCATTTCATCTCCTAGTTCAAACTGTAGCTAAACACAGTGCTTGCAGTCCACAAGGAGTCTAAATTATAATGCTGATACTGAAATTACAGTGTCCATGCTTTAAATTATACTTGCAGCTTGGACATTACCTCTTCTTACTGCATCAGGATCACACCCATGGGGTTTTCCCTTTCTGCATTTGGTCCTTGAGTGAAAATGCTTTCCTTCTGCCTGACCCATGTGATCTGCTGCAATGAGGAGGATGGTGTGATCATGTATCAAAGCACAGAGCCCCATGGGTGTCTTCTTGAGTTATTTTTACTTTACTGAAACTCCATTGCTCCTATGCTCCTGTGTGACAGGAATTACATTGTGTTTGACAAATTCTGCCCATTGTAAATTATCTTGTACACCTAAATGAGGCATGAGTAAGGCCTAATAACAGCAAGAGCAAAAACTGCTCCAAAACACTACTACATATCATTTGCAAGTGTAACAGAGTTCACCCTTCAGTTCTGCTCTTGATCTTGAAGATAGTTCTTACTGGGTGTTTTTTACTAGTCTGACTGTGCACACAACTCACATGCTTATTAGGAACTCGTTGTACTTGGTGTATTCTCAGTCTCATGTTCATTAATGAACTCCACTGGTGCTCTTTGTCTCTTGTCCTCCAGCCCTTGCTCTGCTGATGGTTACTTGAGGGACAATCTCACCAGAACTCATAGGACACACTGTTAACTGAGAGCTGCCAACTAGACTGCATTTATGGATATTGGAGTGGGAGAAATACCTGCAAATGTAATTTTAGTTTCTGTTACATCATAGATTAGTTTTCAAAAACAGTTGTTCAATTCAACTGTGTGGTAGCACTACTGGGCTACTCATGCTACCACCATATCCTTATGGTGGGAAATAATTGTGCAAGATAGTGGAGCTGGTGCATCTTTTTCTGCTTCTGCATTATAATTCTGAGGGTGCAAAACTCTCATGAGCTGCACTCACCTCACCTCTTCCTGCCAGAGAAGCTATTCATTGTGTTTCTTTCAGCAAGCATTGTGTTGCTGAGGAAATAAGTGATATCCCTCAGCTATGCTGCCATGGGACAGAGCTGACTTTCTTAGGTAATTTCACCAAGCAAATGCTTTAATACCAAAGTACTCTCAACATGAGTGTGTCTGTCACCTCAGTTGATGGTCTTGGCATGAAGACTAAGGATTGAAAAGGTCTGGAAGTCCAAATTCCAGGGAAATGATGAATATGAAGGGTTATATACATAGACAGGGCATGTGTCTAGATTGGAGTTGAGTGGTCCATTTTTTGCTTGGCACTTTTGTGTCAGTTGCTGTTTTCATTTTTCCAGCTGTTCTGAGGAAGATGCTCTTGCTGTGCACTGTACTAGGTCAGGCATGGACCAACCTGAGTTAGGAGAGAAACTCTCAAGGTCTTTCCCTCTTACTCCATCCCAGCTGGTGTGTTGTCCCTTCTTGTGTCATATGAGACAGTTGCTGTGTTAGGCTGCAGGGTCCCTCTCCATTTGCAGCAGAGTTACATTCATCCCATGTGCTTCAGTTTGGCAAAGCAAATTGAGATTCTTCTCTCCTAACCATGTCAGAACACTCTAGAGTTGATTGGTTGGTGTTTGGTGGTTGTTGTTTTGTTTTGTTTTGTTTGTTTGCTTAGGGTTTTTTTTTCACAAATCACCTCTGGTGAAAAAACAAGGCTGTGCATTTCTAAGAAAGTGAAGCTGACAAACAAAAATACATAATCTGTCCTTCAGGTGAGCTTTCTCTGCAGTACAATATGTGAGCTATTGGAGCCTTGTGGAGAAGAACAGTACAAATTGCATGGTCAGGGACTTAATAATTCTTAGGTATGAATCATTGCTGTCAGAGTTTCTATGGGAACAGAGAAATAAATGAATATTTTCAAATTAATTCTATGAGAAGATCCAAAGGTTGTGCAATGTGTAGAAGTATGCAAAGAAATAAATAATTGTATTATTTAGATTGTGCTAGTTACTGTTACTGGGATTTTTTGAAAAGTGTGGTTTATACAACTTAGTCACAAAATGTTTAAACTCAACAGAAGATAAACAGGACATTTGGCTGTAAGTTCAGAACAATGAACTCATAAGGTTTATTTTTATATGCAAGTTCAGCTTGGATGCGTGCCATGTAACACAAAAATCCAGTTACCACTTAATGCCTTTTTTTTCCTCCCTTGAAGTGATGAGGGCATCTGGATCCCATTTTAAATTGCAAACTAGGCTTTTTAGCTTTTTAAAACAATTTGCATAGCTTGAACTAATTAGTGCTTTGGTGGATGTGTAGGCAGTAAAACAACATGACCCCAAGCATGAGAGAGGTGAAGGAGAGTTGCATGAATTTTGGCATTTCTTAACTTTGAGAGCTTTAATTGACTCTGCAAACATTTCAGTGCAAGCAGGGTATACACACAGAGGAAGTAATGAAGTAATACTAGAAGGAGACCCCCGGGATAAGCTATGTGTGTTTCCCAGCATCATAAATAAATGTTCACAGGGCTTAAATACGCAGCCTAATGTTCTGTTGCCTTGAGCAAAGCCAACAGCTGCAGCCAGATGCATCTGTCCCTCTTGAGCTGAGCTGTTTGCTGCAGTCCCTGAAACACATGGGAACTCCTGACACCAGAGGTCCCATTTCTGTGATTTGCAATATGTCTGCTGATAGAGGGCTGATGTCCCTCAGTTCCGGCTGGCTGGACCAGCGTTGGCCAATACCCAGCCAATTTCCTCTCAGGTTTTGGAGTGATATTTTTCTTTCTCCAATAACACTCAAGTCTCTGCAAGCAACCCCATGGTTATCTTCAAGAATAAATAAAATGTGGTGTCTTATGGCTCAGCTGCCATTGAAGTGGGTGCTGCAGTTGTATGAAATAAGGGGAAACAGAAGAAATAGATCATTTCTACTCAAGACAAATCTAGTTTGTGTGACAATGAGAAAGCCTGAACTATACCCTTCCAAACCTGAGTGTCAGATGCATGTGTCTAAAAGAGATGGCTTGGATTAAGTTTTGACCAGGTTACAGCACTTTACAGCACTATGGTGAGGATGACGAGAAGGGATTGTTCTGCTGAAGTGCAGTGTGACAGAGCAGTGCAGCATTTCTTTAGAGCTGTGCAGGAATTGAAAGTCTGGATGAAACATTTTGGTTTCATGATACAGCTAGTTCTGCCAAAAGCATTCTGGCATTTTGATCATGCTACCCTTCAACCTTCTGCTGCCTGCAGTTCCTCACAGACAGCTTAGCTACAATTAGGGTTTTTTCAGAAGATGGCAAAATGCATTCCCTGAAGCTCTGGTACTGCGGAATGACTGTTGCTTGAAGAAAATGTTGCTGAATTTTTTTAAAACTTGGAGAAAACCATCTTTGTTAATGGAAATAGTTAAAAATTTTTACCTAAAATATTCTAAAGCATTTTTCTTTGATGCAGATACTTGCTTGGCACCTGGAAATGATGATACCCTGCCGTGACAGTCAGGGGTTGGAGGGCTGGGGAGCAGCTCTGCAGTAAGGACCTGAGGTGGTTGTGGGTAACCAGCTGAACATGAGCCTGTGGTGTGCCCTGACAGTAAAGTCAGTCAACAGCTCTTGAGCTGTGTGATCAGGGATATGGCTCAAAGATCAAGGGAAGGGATTGTTCTCTGCATGGCACTTGTCAGACCACATCTAGGTACTGAGTCCAGTTTTGGGATGTGGAATAGGAAAGACATGGACAAACTGGAGGGAGCTCAAGGGAGGGCCCCCAAAGTGGTGGGGCTGGAGCACCTGTCCCATGAGGAGAGGCTGAGGAAACTAGTCAGGGTCAGCCTGGAGAAGGGATGGCTTTGGTGCACTTGGCAGTCCCCCGCATCGGCAAAGCATCACTGAAGAGATGGAATGGGGCTTCTCACATTGCTCCTGGGTGGGAGGGCAAGAAGCAATGGCTACAAGTTGGAATAAGAGAGGTTCAGGCTGAATATAGGGAGCAAGTTCCCCCATGAGGAGGTGAAGCAGGTGACCCTGAGCGTCTGTGCTGCCTCCATCCCTGGAAGGTTTCAAGCCCCAACTGGTCCAAGCCCTAAGCAGCCTGGTCTGACCCCAGTGTTTGGCCTGCTTTGGGCAGGAGAGTAGACTGGATCTCTCCTAGCCTCATTTAGTCTATCATCTTTTGATCTTGATCAGCTGAAAATGGGATCCTGCTCTAGACACACTTAGCAAGTGGTAGTGCTGCCAGTGCTCCATACGGCAGCTGCACTGAGCCTGAGATCAAACTGCTCTCATTGGAGATGTAATGGACACCACCCAACCAGCAAAGGGTGAGCCACCTTACTCTTTCCTTTTTGCTTTTAAAAGGTATTTGAGAAGCTCTTGAGGTCTTTGTGAGTCTTCCAGATAGAAACCTAACCACCCACATTCATCTGTAAAAACCATATAGGGTCTTAAATAACTGCGCTCACGTCAAGGCAATGTTACATTTTACTATATGCTATTTGATACAGATCGTATTTGTAAATTGAGAAATACTGTAGCAGCCCTTGCTAGGGCTGAACAATCCAAGAAATATTAAGTTTCAACTAGCTTCAGATCTGACCACTGGAGCTGTATCCACAGTCTTGCACACCAGCCAGCTTTTCTTAGTATCTATCACTGTTACCATTTGTTATGACAGCTACATTATTTGTGAGGTAACAGAACATTACACAATGAAGCAGGGCTGTTTAAAGTATCAAAATTCCCTTATTGTGTAAACTTTTGTCTCAGGTTTCACTATTTTTTGGGTCATCCAGCATGTACATTTGTATACTATAGGCATGATAAGTCTGTATATTAATCTTTGTGACCTCTGTTTGCCCTGGCTGATGTGATCTCAGTATTTCCATGGCAAAAAAATAACAGAAGACTCAATGTAGAAAATTTAAGGCATTTATTGTGTTTATAAATCTCACTGTGGGCCTCATCTTGTAATTCCTTTACTTGGTTATATTTTCATTATTCATCTAAGGACCGTTGCTGAAGTGTAACACTATATGTAAGGGAAGATTTGTAACATCAGGCCCCAATGAGATGTTAAGGTTAGCAGCAATCACCCTTGTCTTCTATCAAGTGGAGGAAGTCACGGAAATGAAATAAAAAGTTCTTGTGGGACTGATTACCTCAGCTGTGTCTGCTGGGGAAAGACAAAGCATCACATAGGGAAGTTGCAGTTGGGCTGGGGCAGGAGGGGACTGAAAACAGTCCTGTGTCCAACTGAGAGGCAAAGGGCCATGTGAGGCCAGCTGGAGGAGCCTGGGCTCAGCCCCACTGAAAGGAGACCAGGGGCTACAATGCAGGGCATCTGGAGCGGGGGGGAGATCTAGTGGGAAAAGAGGCAGTTGTGGTGATCAGTATGAAAGCAGCATCATTTTTAAGAACTCTTCTTCACATTAGCCCATAATGTCAAGGCATGTAGTGCTTCATTATTCTTATTCCATTGTTACTGTTATTATTTATTTTATTATTGCATTTAGTTTGATACTAAATAAACAAGCAGTAGCCAAAAAGTGTCAGTGTAAGTTAGATGTCGTGACAAAAAAGGATACCTTCAAGGCCAGGGCATGCCCTCCCAGGGGCAAAACCTTAAGAAAACAAAATAGATTTATTCAGAACAATTAGCTACACCCTTGCTGTTGCTTATCTGTGAGAGAATGCGGTAAATCAGATTAATCTGAGAAAAGAGGAGGAGAGATTATGCACTCTGATGTTTTTTGTTTAGTTTAGAGGGATACTAAATGTTGCTAGATGCCTTCAAGTTTCAATTTTTAAATATGTTGCCAAAGGCATGGAAAGAGCCAGCATGACTGATGTGATCACTTTTGACTATTTCATTTCAATTCTCCATATTCTCCCCACTTTTGAGCTCGTTGTCTCCATTAGAAGCCCCTTATGCATACTGCCAACATTTCTATAGTTTTGAAAATTTACATTTTTGGCACACAAGAATGTCAAACAAGGCACAGAACTCTCCTGATTAATATATTTGTATAATATATAATTTTGCGAACTGTGCTGGAGATTAAAATTTAATAAGGCAGGTGTCTTTTCTCTTTTAACCTCCTGTGCCACAAGGACAAATTCTCATGAATTTTCTTGACTCTCCTGAATATAATTAATTACTTTTTAAAAGCTGCTCTCTGGGAGACCTCTGTTGCTGACATATTCCTAATGTGATGTTGATCCAAATGATTTCAGAATATGTATTTGTTTTTCCTCAAAAACCTGCTGCCTCTCTAAGAGAGATTTGAAGAACAATGGCTCAGAAGCACTTATTTCTAACTTTTTGAGCTGCCCTCAAATTCAAGAGCAGACTCGTGCCAAGGAACAGCAAACTCTGTGCGAATAAGGGATGTGGTGCCATAGGGATGATTAAGGGTATAAAATACATTTGTCTGTATGCCAAAATTAGGAAGGAATTGGTCCACTGCACTGCCTGCTGTGGTGGGTAGGAGAGAGGTGGTGTAACAGAGGTTTAGAAGCACTGTTTAATCACCTAATTTCTTGAGGCACGGATTGCCAATCCTCTTGGAGCCCATGGTGAGTTTAATAGACTTTGAGGTCCAGCAAGGGCTTGTGTAGCTGTTCAAGAAATTTCAGTGCACTTACATTGCAGATTTACAATGGAGCTTGGAGTTAGGCTGTGCTTGCATTTTTGGGGTTGCTGAAACTTGCCATTATTGTAGAAGGAAGGGGGGAAAACCAAAAAGCATTAGGAGAAACAAAGGGGTTTAGGAAAGGGGTAAGAGAGCACTACATTAGCTCAAGACAGCCAGCCACACTAAGTCTTGGGGAGACAAGGAGCAGCAGGAATTACTTGAGCACTGTCAATCCTCAGCAAATAGGAAACACATGCAGTACTTAGTACTTTATGCAGTGTAGGAGCCGTTACAGGAAGGTTCTGATGGTTTGAGACCTTTCTTAGTCCTGTACATGTTTGATAAATGCTACAAGACCAAGTGATGATGTGCTTACTTCTTTGTGCAGACCTCAGTGTCTCTATCAGGGGTTACAGTAAGGGTTACAGTAACTTACATATGAATAGATATCTGGAGTAGAAGTTCAGGTTGTTTCCTCTGAAAGTTTGCGCTGTGGAGTGACCAGCCCATATGAGTTAGGAGGTCAAAATCTGAAGCAGTGAATTAAGCTGTTGCTTAAAATGGAGTTTGTTATCATCTGTTTGCAAATGCATTTTTTTTTTCTTCTCTCAAAGAAACTTAAGAACTGTATGATTTGAAATCTCCACAATGATGCCTGACCTCCAGTAAGACTTTCTCTCATTTTGTCCTGTGGTGGAGAGGCTGTGCCAGCCATCTCATTCAGCACAGCAATAGAGCCCTGCAAAGCTTTGTTCACAGCATTCAGATGCTACTGGCTTCTAGGTCTGACAGGCAGTTGCCACAAGCATGGTGATGGTGACACCTCCGAGTAGGGGGTGGGGGGTGATGCTAGCAGGCACATCGTGAATGACCTGGGTTTGGGAGCTCCTCTTCTAAACCTACGATTGAGTAGGCGATACCAGAGAAAAAGAACAAGACTGGTGCTATAGTCTTGCACTTAATTAGTATAAAAATCTGCTTATTTGTGATGTACAGAAATACTAAATTTCCTGCCTTTCCAGAAGAGAGATGCTTTCAGTCTGATAGGAAAAATAGATAGCTTTATCTTTTCCTTGCACCAGCATGCAAAGAAATTGTTTTGAAAAAGAAAAGCTAATTAAAAACTGTTAACACAATCTTCACAGCTGAGTCACCCTTCCAGGTTCCTCATGCTGCTACTGTTGTGTCAAACAATAGACATCTGACTCAAGAAGGAGGGTGCTGCTCCTTGGGCCAGACACCTGAGTGCTGGGTGTTGTGCTATTCATTATCACAATACTGGAGACCCTTTTCTCACTTAGCCCTGAGCCTTTATTTTTCTGCAGAACATTTTGCCTTTTTTTCCCCCTCCAGTTTCCTAAAATATTTCCTCTGTCTTTTCGCTGGTGAGATTCTTGGAACTGTGAGAATTGGTAGATGCAAGTTGTCATAACTTGAATTGCAGGTGCTTAGAAGCAAAGCTGGGGAGGGCACAGAGTTTGCCCTTCAAATCAGAGGAAGCCTATGTTTGCCTGCAGAAGGAAGATCAAAATAAAAAGAAAAGAATTATATTTGGAAGAGCAGCAGAATGACCAGAACCCACTGCTAATTCTCCTGTAAAGGCTACATGAAATACTGTGACCAGATATGTGTCTGTATTTATGTTTAAGGCATAAAAATGTTACCATCTGCTTATATGAAGATGTTTAAAACTCATCTGCTTACACTGGAGCTAATTTGTTTTGCCAGTGTGGGATTAACATACTTACTGATTACTAACTCTTTTCGGATGTTGATTTGTTTTGTTTGCATTTTTTTCAATATCAAGTTAAGACAGCAGAGTCATCAAAAGTAACAGCATTGTTATATGACAGTTAATGTTCTGGTTTGAAGTTCAACCTAAGAGCCAGATAAATCATAGGAAGTCGTTCCATTTAGATTCTGGGTCAGGTACTATAGCTTATGTTGTTGATATTGTCACATGAGCTGTCACAGTTTTATGTGGGGACAGATCACAATTTCACACTATCTGTTCAACCATCTGTAGTGCAATACCTATCAAATTTTTAATTTCTTTCTTTTGTAAATTTGACACAAGAAAACATCAATTTATAGATGAATATTACACTATAAAACCCTTGATGGAAGATATGCAGTGTCTTTGTTTCCGTGGCTTTCTAATTTTCTAAGGAATAAGGATTGGAATTATTTAATTCCTTTATAAAAGGTATTTTCCTACTAATCCAGTTTCCATGGGAATATCATATTTAGATGTAAAACAAAAGAGGGCAATCCAAAATGGATTAAGAAACATAAATATTCCCAGAGACCATGAAATCCCAGTCTGTCAGGGAGAGCAGATAAAGGCACATGGTAATGCACAAATACTCATCTTCTGCACTAGAGACCTGATGTGCTGGAAAACTAATGGGATTGATGCAAAAGGGCAATGTAGAAAGAATTGGCCTAGTTCCTGCAAACCATAGTACGTATTTGATGTGCAGTGACATTATACTTGTGCAAATAAATTATTTAAGTCTGTCTGAGGGGGGTCAGCAGAGAAATTCCTATGGCTAGACATGGATTATCCTACAACACCTTGAGTACCTTTCTTATTTGTTTGGGTTCTTTTTCAATTTCTGTTCTTTTTCAGCTGTGAAAGTGGTACTAGACCACAGTGCTCAGTGTTCAGCTGCTCCTAGATCTGGCTGACAGATGACACTTTCGCACAAGGGCAGAGAATTGCTCATTCCACATCTACAGTGGTTTGTCACTTTTGATGGCAGGAAAGGGCTGTCTTCCACAAATAACAGCATGATTATGATTAAATTGTTCTTTAGGTGCTGTCACAGCTTGAGCTTTAAAGGATTTGGGTTAAACTTTACCTACATAGTCTCTTTAGCCTCAACAGGAAGAGAATGACAATTTAGGAGTCAACATCTGTATCTGTCTAGTAACTGGTGTAAACATGTTTTAATTTACAGTCATGATATGCTTGTGGTTTTATGTCTGAAAAAATGTTTTATTTCCCAAGTTATTTTTTCAGTATGTGCTTTGCATTTTTATAAACCAGAACTAACAGGTCAGTGTCCATAATGACTGTCAAAACTGCATTTCCTAATGTTTATAGAGGACGTGCATTATTCACAACTCCTAACATAAAAATCTAGCTCAGTGCAAAACTTGACAAAAAGGATCTCTTTTAGCAGGCAGGAGCCCAAACTTGAGTATTTTGTTCTCTTTATTTGTATCTCTGAAGAGCTAAATCTGTGGTTACTTGGGAGTGCTTTCTGCCCAGTGCCTTCCTCCAGTACTTGTGTATTCTTCAAGTGTCCTTGAAGCTCCACAGGAATCTTTCTCAAAGGATGTTTGTTCTTCCATGTCCACCCCACAAGCAGGTCAACCTGCAGCTACACAGATTGCATGTTAGACTTTGATTTTATTCAGATCCAATATTTTTCAGTCACTCTGCTTCAGCTAATTTTTTCCTATTTTTCATGTACAAAAGAGTTTTACATTGTTGGATAACGTTTGGTTTAGAAGTGGGACATGAGAATGGGAAAGCAAAAGAACCATAAGGCTCTATGAGACTTCAGCCAGCCAAGACTGTGGTGGATAGTAGAGACAAGATTTGTGGGATTTTCAGCCTCTTGTGATATGCACAAAAAGAATCAAGTTTTATATTTCTGTCCTTGAAAGTTTGCTTTAATATGCACCTGATGAAACTAGGCTATGGATTCTACTAATTCTACTTACCTTGCAGTCAGTTGGATGAAGAAAATATTTCCAATATTGATCAAGCTGAGCTCTCTGTTTAAGTCAGTAGCTCCAGGAAAGTGAATGTTCTCTTGTCTTGAAGGAAATTGCTCCAATTTAAAGATATTAACTGTTTAATCATTTGTTACTTGTCTCACTTGGAAATACTCCTGATGGTTATGTTTATTTAGACTGACTCTCTGAGAAATGAGAAGTGGTTAAAAATGTCATAAAGTTTTTCTGAAGACAAAGAACTCTTGAATTGTCTTGTAAGATTTTTTTTCCACCTGAGATGAACTGCTAAACCTGATGTTTGACAGATAAATTAGTAAAAGAGGGCAGCTATTTTCTGTCTGTTGTTAATTGGAATTTCCGAATAGTGGATGACATTTTGCTCCTTTTACAAAGACATATACATTTGGAAAATACAAGTAAAGTCACTTGAGTGTCTACTGTAAAGCTGGAGTGAGAGCAGGATTGATGATTTTCATAGGACTATTTGGCTCATGATAGACAGGATAAAAGTAGAAACAACAATAACTTTGAATAGCTTTATCTCACCTAAGAGTATTGGAGAGAAAGGAAGACAGGAACTGCTGACCCTATGTGAAAGCAGCAGTCATGACTCCTTTTTACTGTCTTGCCAGTTGTGTTGAAAATGAATACATAATAGAAATTATGTAAAAATACTGTAGTATATTGTATTGAGGGAATTCTCTTTTGAATCTAACATTAGGCCAGCTGTAGCAGTTCAGTAGTTTTCTTTTACTCCTTTTTGTTTTCTCACATTAGGGATGAAAGTTGTAAAGTAGATGTCTATCAGTGGATGATTGATATTCACTGATACAGTGGGTCAGATCTTTGGCTCCAAGGGGCAGATGATATTCAGCTCTAGTGATATAGCTCTTTTAGATCAAGCCCCTTGAAGCCAGGGCGACTCCTCACGCTCCCGATCTGGCGTTGATCCCCCGAAGGAAGACAACTGCACAGCTCAGGAGTCCACGAGGAGAAGCAAATTTATTGGGGGTGCCCGGCTTTATATAGGGTACAGCAGAATTCTCTAGAACATGGGAGGAGTAAGGGGCGGAGAAAGGGAGGAGCGAAGCATCCCATTGGTTGATATGCAAATTAGAGGGAGGGATGAAGAAGGGGCCAATGGGGAAATGGGGTAAAAATGCAACCTTATAAGGAAAATGGTGCACTGCACCAAACTGGGGCCAATCAGGGAAAGGGGACTGGGAAAATATCCTAGGGGTTTATGGGAAGAAGAAACGTGGATAGGGATGACTAAGGGGAAAATACATAGGGTAGACATCTTAACATATCCTTTATTAAACTGGGGAAATATTAATATAAGAAGCATTGCAGTGGGAGTCCTCGTAGACTTGACGAACAACATCCATGTTAACTGAAGCAGGCTCCTCAACCTTGGCATCCTTGTCAATCCATCTCTTGTAATATTCCTGCCACTTTATAAAGTCATGGTCTACCCCAACAGATGTTGTGCTTTAGTTATTGATCTGTCACTCTTTATTTTCAAATTTCTTCTTAAAAATCAGTTTTGAAAAATTACCAGTATTCCGTGGTGGATTTAACCAGAGTAGTTGGTAGTTGCCTCACTGCTTAGAACCAGTGGATCTCAGGAGCTATGAATGCTAAAGAACAGAGAAAAACATCTTTTTTATGGAAAAACCTGTCCTAAAGACTGTTGAAATTAAAGGTTTCAGTAATTTCCCACCTCTTTAGATCATATTCTGATAATGTGGGCACTGGTCTCCAGGGACAGCTGGTAAGCTCTGGCCATCAAGAAGGATGGAATAATCCTCTCTTAGTCTGGTCATTATGTTCATGGCCAAGGCCAAAGTTGTGTGTCTCTCCCTGAATGCAGAGCTCCCCTTTTCTCTCCATCTCTTCACCAGGCATTGCAACTTGCTACCAGCTGCAGCTGGGCCTTGGTACATAAATGAGTGCACAGGTGTGTTTTTTTCCACCCCTGCTCTAAGCCACCTGTATGTGTGGGCATTGGGACTGCACAGACCATTCCTACCTTGCACCTGGCTGCTTTGGAGCACAGATAGGGCAGACACTGAGCTGTTTGCACCCATCCTCATAGTCAACTTCTTCAATTTATTCTATTTCCACTGTTATGTTGGAATTCGATGTCATCTGAAAAAAAATCGATTTAGTAATGTCTCATCTACTTTTCTTCCCTCCCATTTTCTAAACAAGTAATTTCTTAGGGCAGACTCAGATAGATTTGGAGCCCTAGAACTGCTTATGCAAGTCTGAGTGACTTCACACCTTCACTTTCCCAAGGGAACAAACTGATAAAGGAATATGTTTCGGTGTTTTATTGCATTGGTCATTCGCGTTAACGATGTGTTTTTCCTCTGCGTCAAACTAATAGTTCCCATGGTGCTTTTTCCTGGTGTTCTTGGCAAAATTTTCCTCCCTCTGCTGTCCAAATTGTGATCATACTGAGTTGTTCTGTTCTTCTCCAGGAAATAGCTATAACTGTATTGTGCATGTGTAGTCTGCTAATATATAGTGGAAACTTACAGGAAGAAGGAGACAAGATAGATTTAAGACTTATTAGAATGAAAGTTTCCAAGATGTGATGCAACAGTATACAAACATGTTGAAGCAGGACTTGTGACTGGATTAGAGTAAAAACAAAACACAAAATGTGTATGTTGTTCTCGTTCCAGCAGATAGTTCTCAGACATAGATACTGGGACCAAAAATAGTCCAGTCAAGTTCAGTGTTACTTTATATAGCTACGTAATGTGCTACCTTTTCCTAACATGCACTTAAATTGAAAGGCGGCAATTTTGCTTCCAGCCATTCTGTATTTTGCTATGTGTTCCAAGTTTCCCGGGATCCAATCATGATTTTTCAGCTGTGCACTGCTTGCTGTAGTTACAACTGCTGCAGCTCTTGTTGCATGGCTCTATTCGTGCAGGTGCCAGATACTTGTTCAAATGCACTTGATGTACTTGGTCCACCTGCCTTTGGCCACTAATCGCATATGAGGGTAGCAATCAGTTTGCTCAGCTTCATTTTAGCCTCACAATGTTCCTGCTGAAAATTTGCTGTGTGACAGATAAAAAACACAAACCAAGCATGTCCAGCAAGGAATAAGGAATGCTATTTCAAAAAAAGAAAAAAAAAAGAAAAAAGGTCATGCTCCTGGAGAGTCAGTTATTCTTAGAATCATGCTTACATTTCGCTTCTACATATGGATTCAGAACATAATTAAATTTACCATCATAAAGCATATTTTTGCAACATGGTTTCACCCAGGGATATGACTTAGCATTGAACAACACACATCTAGCCAAAAAAGACAGTGACAAATTATTTCTGTCTTTAAAAAAAACCCCAAACAAACAAACAAACAAACCCCCAAACCAAACATGCTGTGAATTGTTTAAATTTCTGGGAAAAATTTTTACTTCTGCCCAGGTTTATGAAATCTGGCTCATTGTGCTTAATCACACTGTTTTTCATTTTAACCAATACAACTTAAAAAGATGACACAATAATCAATGAGGAAGCAATTTTAACAAAAGTTTCTAGCCTTGGGAGACTTTCTTAATGGTTAGTGTGTGCTATATAATTAAGCATTTGACACATACCAGCTTTAATTTACAAAACACTTTGTACTTTCTGTAATTGTTTTAAGAAGAGAACTTGCCATTTTGAGATCCATCCTGTGGATGGATAAAGGCAAAGCTATGCTTTTGTCTGTTATCTGATTTTGCACTTGAAGTGATACTTTTTTAGCCATTTTGAATACAAATGCATGTTGAATAGACTGAAGAACGGGAAATCCATATGAGTCTTCAGCAATCCTATAAATACTAATATACTCTGAAAAGCATGTCTGTTCCCATGTCTGGAAGAAAAAATAGAGAAAGATCCTTTTATTGCTCAAGTATTTTCCTTTTTCTGGTTTCTATTTTCCTGATTGAAATCAATATTTCAGGGCTAATGGATGAGGTTGTCTGCTGTTGTTGCCTAAAATGCTGACCTTGGCAATCAATATATTTAGCTCAGAGCATTTGTGATGTCAATTACTATGATAATAGTGCAGAATTTACTGCCTGCAAAATGTCTGGGTTATTGGGTCAGAGTTCCCCTTCAACATTATCTTTCCCACTTTCTCTCTTTTTATACTTTGTAACTGCTGGGGACTCTGAACTCTTGAGCAAAAGGCTGCTAAGCAATTATTTTATTAGGACTGCATGAAGGATGGGTTGTGTTTTGTTTTCTAATTTATTGATAATTTTGGAAATACAAAGGGACAAGCAAGCAGTTCTGAATAATATGTTTCGCTTCAACTGAAAGCACTTTGTTCTGATGTTTTAAAATCTTTTCAGGCAGACTTTGAATATTTCTAATAACAATGAGGTAAAGATTGTCACATACTGAAAAAACAGGACACCTTTTTGTGGAAAACATTGAAACACTTATTTTTTTCATTGCGATCTGCAACTGAAGTGAACAATTTGATTGCACCTAAATGAGTTCAGTGTCAGGAGTTAAACTTTTTTTCTCTGAAAATTATTTCATTTAAGAAATAACTCATAGTCCAGTATTTTAACTTTAGTGATTTCCATGTGCTTTTGAAATGGCAATTTTCTTCCTTCTCCTCTTTGTTTTCTTCAGCATTAACTCCCTAGTTTGTGGGGTTTTCATGCTCTTGCTCCAACCAAGTAGGATTAGACACCATCATCCCTGCCAGCACTGGTGCTTTCTCTCTGTTAGACATCAGTTGGTAGCTGAGCTTCTCTACCAACTACCTGGATGTGGTGAAGAACCTTGGCCTTGACATCAGATTGATCCTTGTGACCATAAAGGCTCCCAACAGGTCTGAGAGATTATTGACCTCAGTCCAGAGCTTCAGTAAAGTCTGTCAGTCCCTGTAGAGCATATCAGTAGGTAGAGCATTATAATGATGGCCTTTATTCAAAGGGCAGTCTTGTATTGGGGCATCTAATCGTATTACAGAAAATTAGGTCTGTCTTGGAGCTTTAAAACCTATTTGTGGGTCTCTGGCCCAAAAGCTGTCAGTCAAGTGAAACCTGTCACAAAGGTTTGCAAAGGCCATAAATTACTAAAGAATGACAGCTATGTACATGACTGCATTGCCTTCAGGTCTGCCCAAATCTGCATTTTTTTGCAAATCAAAAGGAGTCTGTAGTTAACAGAATAAATGCTTTGTCTTACAGACTATTGAAGACACTTGTGAATATTCACATTATTTGTTTTATATGGTGTTTTTTTCTCCAAGAAGGAGCAAAGTTTGCTAAAAGGGAGACTACAAAAAGTATTATTCATGTGTACTTGTATCAGTTGAGAAGTTTATCCCTCAGTCCTGTAGCCACCAGTACCTTTGCACACATATGGCACTGTTTAAAGGGTTTTCAAATGCTTTGTAATGCTGAACAAGCAAGGTCTGGCCTGAAGCCCTTCAAGGTAATTGAGAGCTTTTCCATTGACTTCAATGGGCTTTGGCTTAGGACATTAGTGACTATAGTCTCTCAAAACTACTTGGACTATTGTTATCCTCATATACTAGTAGAAAATGGAGACAAAAAAGTGAAATTACATGCCGTCAGTCACACAACAAGTTGGCAAAGACAGTATAAGAACTCAGTGCTTTTACTACCAGTCCATTTATTCAACCATCACTGCTCTCCAAAAAGAACCAACCCCCCCCCCGCCCCCCCCCCAAAAAAAAAAAAAGAAAAAGGGAAGAAAAGCAGATTTTTTTTTTCCTGGTGAAATAGCCCTGTGAATGGCTTGAGACTAAAGAGAAAAGCTTTCATTACATATAGGCTGTCCTAGCTAATGATATCTCAGGTATGCCCTGAGCTTCCTGGGGCTTATGATCTTGCTGGGGATATTACTCACATGGGATGCAGCAATGGGATCCTCCCTCCCATGGCCTGCGCTGAAGTTTCTTGGTGCTGACGTGGATCATGTTGGCAGCCCTGAGTCATGCTCAGCAGCTGTGCTTGTGTGCTCTGAAGGTGTCCAGACAGAACACAGTGACAGCCAGACTCCAGGAAAATATTTGTTAGATGATGTGTTCAGGGAAAACAAATATTGACACAACAGCAGCCCATGTGCCTGCTTCTGTCTCCTATGTCTTACCTTTCCCTGGCACTGGTGAAGGTGCTCCCACTTTACACACTCCTGTAATGTCCCCTTTTTGCCTTTACAGTCTGTTCCCATCAGAAGAAAACTTTCCATGTCAAGGAATATCAGGGTGCAGGCAGCCTGTCAGGCAGGAGACATTTTGGAGCTAGCAGCCTGCCTTGCAGTGATGCTGCCTTCCTCTTGTGCCCTTCTATGGCAGTCAGATGAAGGAAAGACCCTTCTCAGAGCTATCCCCCATAAGGAGATCTCCTCAGAGTTCCGTGTGTTTCCTGTGATGTACTTGTGATAGTCCTAGCAACCTTTGTTATAATTTGATAATTTACAATCTGTACTTCATTGTTTGATTTTTATTTTCTTTCCCTGTGGCTTTATTTTTTAGTTTCTGTCTTCAGCCTGAGGGAGGGAACCCATTGCTCACTAGTGGCATGCCCTGGTAGATCTGCTAGCTTTGAGTCCCCTGCAATACATGAGGATGCTATTCCCCTCTGAAACGGATGTGCTTATTGCCTTTTTGTTTGTTCGTTTGTTTTGTGTGACTGAAGTGTAAAATGTGTTCATGTTTTTTTAGGTTGTAAGCCCCAGGCTGAGCAAATAACAGAGGAAGAAAGCTTCCTTCTCATTGGATCTCTTTCAAGCCCAAGTGGTCACATACACAATTAATGCTTTCTAATTTGGAAAGAAGAAAAAGGGGCTTTGTGATGACAGCACTTTCGTAGGTTGCACCAGGAGTGGTTCTTAGCTGTTCTCTGAGTTAAGGAAAGATTCATGTCTTTTCCATGCAGATACAGATGGCCCTGCCAGTGCTGACTGTATGAACTAGTCAGGTTTGTCAAAGGAGAAGAGAAAGCATATACAGCTAAAGGCTAAAAAACCCTGGAGTTTATTCACCTTCTTTCCTTGAACTTCTTGCTGATTTGATTTGGGGCTACCTCATCACTACATTGAATGTGATTCACATGGTTCATTAATTAATAAGCCAAAATTATATTAAGAAGCCTTGAGTGCACTGTTAACTAATAGGTCTGTCAAGTCCTTACTGAAGTCTTCAGGGATAATGCCCAAGGGGCAGAACTTAGATTAAGTCCATTCATATCAACTGCCACTACCTAAAAGGTATGACTTAACTGATGAGTGGTAATTGGTTATGAGCGACTGTGACCAGGTCCTAAAATTTGGCAAAGAAAAGGAAGCTCTGAATTCTGCTGACCTGGAAGGCCTTTACAAAAACAGTCAAAGACTCGAGACAATCTTCAGTTTTGTGTGGTATTTTGTGTGTATCTGAGCTGCAAGGTTGAGAAAGCTCTGGAAGGCACGAGACTTTACTTAAATATTGTAGGAAGAAAAGTTTAATGTTTGCTTGTGTGGGAAGATAACAGATGCTGAGATCTGAACAAAAATATGCCTAGATAGCAACAACCACATATAAAACTAACACAAGGTCTGCAGGGCAACTGGCTAACCAAGGATATCAGTGTTTTCACTAGAAGTCTTATTTCTTGCTCATTGCTGCAGTTTCAATCGAAATCACAGGCAAACTCTGAATGACAGTCCCATTTCTGCAAATAGAGAGTAGTAATTGGAAACTGTTCTCCTGGAAAACTATTTATTTCCTAGTGAATCAAATAAATATTTTTACCTTTTTGAAGTGCTTTGCCTGGTCTAGAGAGTGAACAAAGAAGAAATAATCCTGCATTTGCCCCCTTTCTCAAAATGGCTGTCTTTTAAAAGGGTGCTGATTACAGATTGTGCCTTTAGAGTAGGTTTGTGTAGATCACTGCGGAATAATATTTAGAGCAGGTCTGCTAAGTGGATAGTCACTTTATTCTATTGAAAATATATACTAAAAATATCACATAAAAGAAATATTATTTGATACATACTTTTCACTGTTGTCACATTTATGTATTTTTGAATAGTCACAGAAAAATAGGGAAGTTTGTTCATCAATGTTTTTTATTCTCTTTAGATATTTGTAGCCACTGTCATGGGTGGATCCAGTAACAGTGTTCTCTCAGTTGATGTTTTAGATCTAATTTCTTGAAGTATCAGGCAATATGCGTGTCAAACCTGTGTTTTAATATGAAGACATTCTCTTGCTGCAGCTGCCTTCATGGATGTGATCTTAGGCCCCTCAAATTGGACCAGCCTGTGAATTTTCCCAGTTTACATTGTCCCAAATGTAACTTTTCCCTGATACTATCAAATTGAACAACAACAACAAAAAGCAATCCAAATTCTTCTATTAAGTTACGATCTAAGGCAAAGGCCCTGCGTTTCTCAATTATTTGAAAGATCTTCATGATTTCAGGATTTAGAATGCCTTACTCACTGCTCCCTTAAATGTTAGAGCTGAGTTCCAGATCTATGTCAGACCTTTAAACTACTTCTTATACATAAAGGTATGTTATTATTAAGATTAATCAGGTCACTATGTGTTTTAACTCCCAAACAGCAAGAAGTCTCTGTATAAGTACTATGTGACTGAGGCTTCATTCTTTCAGCTGCACTGGGATCAGTGGTATTTTACAGATTCATAGAATCATAAAAGGGTGGGAGTTGCAAGGGACCTTAAAGATCACCTAGTCCCAATTCTCCTGCCATTGGCAGGGACACCTTCAACTAAACCTATTTTTCTCAAACCTGGCCTTATAGAATTGCAGTGATGGGGAATCCACAGTTCCTCTGGGAACCTGTTCCTGTGTTTCACCATTCTTACTGTAAAAACTTTCTCCCTATTATCTAAACTATATCTACCCCCTTTCAGGCCTTAGGAAAAAGTCTCCCTGAATCCTGCTTATAAAACTCTGTTTAGGAATTTAAGGGCTGCAATGAGGGCTCCCTGGAGCCTTGTCCTGAATGAACAACCCCAGCTCTCTCAGCCTGTCCTCATAGGAGAGGTGCTCCAGCCCTCCGATCATCTTTGTGGCCCTCCTCTGGACTCAATCCAGCAGGTCCATGTCCTTCCTAAGTTAGGGAGTCTAGAGCTGAATGCAGCACCTCAGCTGAGGTCTCACAAGAGTGGGGCAGATGTGCAGAGTACCATCCCTGGTGGAGCAGACTGCCGGCCACTCTGCTTTTGATGCAACCCAGGACATTTTTGGCTTTCTGGGCTGCAGACAGACAACCAGACATTGCCACCTGATGCTGAGCTTCTAATCAACCAATACCCCCATGTCCTTTTCAGGGCTGCTCTGAATCCATTTCAGTAGTAAAAGAAACCCAGAGAAGAGATAGAAAACAACATGAATAATTTCTAGCAATTGTACTGAAAGCTGAGCAGACTTCAGTTGTTTTGAGTCAGTAAGATTAGCTAAGTTGAAATGTTCATCTCTTCTTAATTTGACTTACCACCACTCATGTTGCAGAGTGAATTGTATTTGCTCTGTAAGCATCATTTTGTTCAATGGGGCAAATATATCTTAACATTGCCAAAGTCATTGCTCAAAAGACATTATATTGCTTGCTTGATGTTTAACACTTCATAGTACTAGATGTTATGAAAACAAAATAAATACCACTCATTCTCTCAATTACCTAGTGATCTCAACATGTAGTAAGAGATGAAAGTCAGTGAGAGGCACAGAAAAAGAAGAGACAGATGAAACGGTGTGTTAAACAGCTGTTAAAACTGCTTTGGTTCAGGCTTATCAGAGGGAAGTGGAGGAAGTGAGAGGGCTGGCACCATCCCTCCATTAACTCTGCCTAGTGCTACTTGTACACCAGTTCCATGAGAGAGGAGACACTGCAGTGTAGCTTATCTGCCCATCAGCAGCTCAGTTGTGCCTGACTCTGAACTGGTGTTTTTGTACACCTTTGCAATAAGAAAGGTTATATCCATTTACTCTGACCAAAATCTGGACGTAGTATGGGCATGAGTGAGACCATGTAGAACAGGAAAGTATTTTTCTGTAGCTAATGCTGTTTTTCCATTAGCAAAGTAAAGTAGAACTTGGAATGACAATGAGTTTGTCTGTCTTTTTATGTCTCATGAAGCATTCCTCCTGAAGCAAGAATCCAACTTCCATACTGAGTAGATGAAGGTTCCTCTTTGCAGAAACCAAACGTGCTGTAGGTTGTGAGTTCTTTCATACAAAAGGTACGAAGAAATGCCATGGCTTTGCCACCCTTCTCCAGCTCTTGGTTATAAAAAGTGACACTGTTTTAGCTAACTTCTGAAGTGAAAAATCAATAAAAATGAAGGCACACTTGGTATGTTCAGAGATGTCCAAATTAGTTATAAGTATGGTGATACCTGAGCAAGGAATCCCAGAACCCTGGAGCCCTTTCCATGCCTTACCCATGCCTTACTCATTAAAGAATGAGTCCTTAATATAGGCCATGTTTTCTAGCTGAGTATCTAGAGAACAGGAAGGTTTAGTGACTTGGCTCTGTGGGCTCTGCAGCTTATGGAACAAAGTTCTATTAGGTCAAAAGAGTTCTGTGGCTGACAGCCACAATTTTGACACCTAAATTTCAAAAATACATTTTAAAATTACTTGTACCTGTCTCTCAGAATAAATGCAGGCTATTCCATGAATATGTGTGTGGTTTATTTAGCTGTGTGGTGAATGTATCTATCTTCCTAAAATGCTTAATGCATCTACATTTCTAAATTGTTGATTACCAAAGCAACAATACTGGAAGGATATATTTCTAATACACAGATAGGTCTGATTCATCTTGATGCCCCTGGATGAATAAGATCCAGTGTTCCTGTTAATAGATGCTTTCCACAGCCAAGCCAGAGAAGAATGATGCATTAATGAGGATTTTCACTGGTAAGTACATTCTGTAGTAATTGCACAGCTACCAAGAGAGATAATTGCTGGTTTCCAGATGTTACCACTGTGGTCAGGGCCACTTGCTGTTTAAATTTAATTCTCCTTTGAACCTTCCTTTTCATTAATTAAAAATTATGAAAATAATTTCTACATTTATCAGCACAAAAGAAAGATAAACAAAAGCTGTTTTAAAAGCCTGGTTGATTCTGAGCAGTATGAAAGTGTAGTGAGGGTAGCTACCTGACCAAGCATACTTAGTGAACACTCAAAAACCTCACATACTGGAGGAGAAAGCAGAACTGAGATTGCTGTACTTTTTACATGATGCACAAATGACAAGCACAGGTGCAAACAAAAGCACACTTCATAGTTCTTAACCCTGACCAGAACAGACAGGTTTTCAGCCTCGATCTCTATGGTGTGTCTCCGCAAAAAGAAAACTGAGGCATTCTGCAATGTCATGCTGAGGAAGTGCTCCCAGTTCTTTGTGCTTCCTTGCACCCTGAAGGCGCTCAGTGTGAGAGCATTTGCAAGAATAGACCATATGTTAATGACTTGCTCACTAACCTCAAAGCCAAATCCACATGCTATAAACCACGACTATTACCTTTCTTTTGTGCACTGTGCTATTGCCTGAGACCCATCATTTCAGAAAATGTCAGGTACAACTATTGTATCAAGATGTGAACTGTGGAAAGTCAGCTCATACATTTACCAGAAAGCCATTAGGAGAAAATATGTATGTGCTGAAATCAAGATAAAAATAATATATGAAGGTATCCACAAGCCAAAAGGATGATGTTCTATTATGATGAAAGATGATTGAAAAACCTTAAGAATAACAAAGCAGATTCTTTCCTACCATAAAAAGCTTTGCTCAGCACAGGAGGGGTTCAGGACTGCTGGAAAATATGAGAAAGGTAAACACAGAACAATGATATCACCCAGATATTTTGAAATGAGAATTATTTTTCAGACTGTTTGTAATTGGGCTGCAAATTGGATTTGTGGGAGCACTGTAAGGCTAACATATATATACAGTAGGTGAATAATCTTATACTTTGTAACTTTCAGTGATTTTCTTGTGCTGTTTAATTTTCTTTTGTCATTTCCTCATTTTTTTTTTTGGTGCAATAGCTTTGATAATTCCTTGTATAGACTGTTTCTTTACCCTGCTGTTAGCCCTGAAAGGAACTGACAGGTCCCCTGTCTGGCTTGTTAAGGTCTTGAAGCTTGCTGCATCCTGCATGTAGCATGTTTCTGATTATGCCAGCAGCACAGACATTCAAGCTCACAGCTGCTGCAGTGCTGCCAGATCAATACACTCACAAAGCACAGTGAGCCTTTTGTGTAGGTTCAGAAATCAGATTTCTCTTGTTTAGAGGGCAACCTGTAAAATAAAATCTCCTTACATGAAGTGGTCCTCCTGGAGCTTCACTGAGATATGCATTTATCAGTGTATTTAACAAGGCACTAAGAAGTTCTCAAGGCTGAGTGACAAGAGGAGCTTCCATGCTTCAAATCAGTGACACCTCCCCCTCTGCCTCTCCCCCACACTATCCTAGACTCCACTCATGATAAGGCACAGCATATGTTTCTGCTTAGACTTGTCTGCAAAAATATCAGACTCTTAAAAGACGCACCAGTTGTGGACATAAACCTGTCAGAAAACAATTGTCAGCTGTATCTCTTTGTGATCTTATTAAGTCACTTGGGTCTTGATAACCTTGCAAATACCCTCTGTAGTGGAAATAATCAAGGCAGAGATAATGCAATTTATTGATAAAACAATGAGTCTGACTGGGCAAGCTTGAAGTCCACTCAACTGTTTGTTTGCAGGGGGTGGGGGATGGCTGTTCTCAATTTCTGGGGTTTTGGTCTTGGGTGGAGTTTTTTTGGTATGGCTGATAGGACTCAGTTTGAATTCTTTCCTTCCCTCTAATACAGACAAGCTCATTTTTTTCCCTATCCATCTACTCTGAACTTCTAGCTTTACAGCTGATATGCAGGAATTGCCAGCTCAAGAGACAAGAGAAAGAAAAGGGAGTGGGGTGCACAGAAGGCTCGACCATAGAATACTGTGGAGAGCAAACAAAGATCTAATCCTCTCCCAGACATTTGTCCTACCACTTCCCTGGGAATGGCTGTGTTAGGGATGAACCTTGCAGGAGTGCTAATGAGTTGCATTGGACTTTAACTCTGCAAGGGCATGAGAGTATAAATTCATACAAACAGAGACATAAAGAAAAGAGGATTGCATGTATGGGATGAAGTAACTATTTTTAGCCATGTGGGCTCATGTCTGTCTGCACTTTTTCACTCACTTGTAGATTATTTCCTCCGGGGTTGGATTTGGAGAACTGAATTTGAACAAATTTCCCCACATGGTAAAATTTGATGCAATAACCTATTTTTCCACAAGGGAAACTGTTACTCCAGAGGAAGAAGAGTTGAAAATTGAGGAAATTGCAGGACTTCCCTTCTGAGGAAATGGCTGTTCTCAGCAAAAATGTGGCTATGTCTTACATTAACTTTTGAACAGTCTTTTTCATTTTGTTTTTGTTTTGCAGTAGCGTTAAAAAAAACCAAACAAAACAAACAAACAAACAAAAAAAAAAAACAACTACAGAGTGGTTTCTGAAAGCCCCTAAGGAAAGCACATTAGTTTGAATGGGAGGATCCAGCACTGACTTGGAAGGGCCCATGTAGAGGAGACCAAGGTTCCATACTGGGCCTCTCTGAAGGCTGTCACAGCTTTGCCTTGCACACTTGCCACCAACATGGCTGAAGCAAATGGTCTGAAGGAGTGGTTCCCCATGAAAGAAGGAGAACACTTAAAAGTTTTTAAAATTAGATTATACAAATGTTTTTATTCAAGGATGATAGATTTCATAAGGCTTGAACAAGAGCAGAGGCCTGAGAAAAACATCCACTAGAAGAAAAGAATTAGAAACACTTTCAAGTATATATTCAGTAAGGTGAATCCATTTTTATCATTTTAATGCAAACATTTTTATATAGGTTGTGAGAGATGTCCAATGGTTTTGCTTCCAAATGTTATAGTAAGGTGTCTTAATTAAGATCAGTTGTCTGGACTTTAAAAAAGGACAATACTAAGCCACATCCTTGCTGAGTTTCATGCTAGGAACTGGGGAGAGAATCTGTTCCTAAATTAAAGTCTAGGGCTGAGGATTCTTTGGATGCTTAATTTTCCCTAATTAAAGTGGGAGCTGACAGCAGACCGATGGGAATCTCTGGAATGAAATATTTTCGTTTTGCTGAAGCAGCAGGGTCAGCATGGTATAGGTCAACAGAAAGGACCCCACCCTGTGCCTGTTTGGCTGATAGTTCCTGGTCTGCCACCTTCTGTCCTTCTGTCTTTGCAACCTTCAGTCCCACAGCCTTGCAGCCCAGACCTGACTGTGGCTTGCTTTGCTACACTCTGGTTGTCAGTTCCCTCTAGTTGTCTTGTACATGATTTCTCTCCTATATCACAACCAGTTAAGGAGCTCAGTCTTCTGTGGTAGTGACGGATTAAACTTCTGATGGCAACTAGTCCTTAAAAAGCATCAAAAGGTTTTTACTCTCTTACTACTTCTGCAGGACATCTGACCTAGGAGACAGTGAATATCTTTCAGAAGTGCCTGTCTCCCTCCACTGACCAGGCCACTTGCCTGCCTTGTAACAGATGCATATGTTTAGTTGCAGAAATGCTGCCAAAACTCAATGGACTGATGGTATTTTATGTCTTGCTGCCATAATACACTTGTACTAATGTCTTATCAGTGTGAAGGTGAGGTCCAGAACAGCAAAACCAAGCCTCTCATGGAGCTCTTCATTACAGTACAATCCTGGCTTTCTTAGTCCTACTTTTACTTGGAGAGATTTATGTTGAGGCTATTGAATGAAGATATATTTAGCTACCCATACTTTGTCAAGATATTATCATTAAAAATATAACTATACCCTTGGTACCAGAGCAACCCAAATTGCTCTTATCTGAAGAAAAGAAAGAGGCAATAAAATTTATTTTTTAACTCCACTTGCTTGTCTCATTGCATTTTTCTATCCACTGAGTATGTTTCATTTTCCTTTACAAATGCCCTTTTGTTGCCAGTATTGAATTTTCTATTTATAAGGGGGATCCATTTCAGTGATGGATAAAATTCATCACTGTCCCTGTACATTTACAACTCAGTTTTAATTATGACATTTTCCAGCAAGCAAAAGCATAGGCAGATACTCTATCAGTACAAATCTGAGTACACATCAGATTTTTTTCCAACAGGATAAAAAAAAAAGAAAAAGATAATGAGTATAATCAGGTAGGTGTGCTCTAAGTATGGGGCAAGGCCATAGGGTGTTGCAGGTTTGAAAACTGATCCAACTAAGAAACATTGTGATATAAAAAAAAAAGCTGTAGTCATTTGGAAAAATGACCAGTCACAGCCCTCTATTTTAGTAATGCCAAATTATTTGTGCAGGCTGGGTCAAGTCCCCATCCTGTTATCATTTGTATCTCTCTCATACATGTAAAATGTAGGCAACTTTTGAAATACAGCTGACATAAAGCAGGTATGACACCAAAGGAGGGGAAATGCAGAGGATGGGAACTCTCCATCACAGCTGTTCCATTAACAATCAGTCTCTGGCCCAGTATCATGGAAAACATGTCTTTAGACTAACTGGATTATTTCGGTCACTTGATCTTATATGACAGAGAAGGCATTGCATGCCAACAATTTACCTGGTAAATCATGATACATATGCTACATATATAGGACCCCAAATATTCTGGATTACTCTCACTACAGTCTGTCTCATGGAGCTAAACACCATGTGGCAGTTCAGAGAAAATGGAATAAAAGCATTCAATTACTTATAACAAAAAAATGTAAGATCATTCTCCCTTCTTCTCCAATAAAGATTAGATCTGATGCAGAAAATTCCCTTAACTCCTCTGTGACAACCAGCATTGTTTCTATCAGAGGTTGAGCAAATCTTGCAAAATTCTGTTTACTGCTGAGGAAGAGTATTAGAAGAGATCAACATGAGAAAGTCCATATGCTTTATGAAGGCAGGACACAAGCTTGGGTCAACATCAGGAGAGAAAAAATAGGGAGCAGAAGAGACACTATGTGACTAAAAAGCAGAGAAGAACAGAGGGCAACATGTTTTGTTTCCCCAGGAAATTCTGGATGATTTGACCCATTGCAAGTCAGTGTGGGGATTGCAGTGCATTCTGCACAGTGAGGCCTTGGGGTAAATAAAATTACAACAGGAATAAAGTGTTTTCATTTCTCATGCATAAGCAGCAAAGAGATAATAATAAAGTTAAGGCAGGAACCTTGGGTAGTGTACCTCTGCAGACATGGGCCATTGGTGAGAGAAATACATATACTGAAGCCTGAATGGTTTTGATACATCTGTGTAACTGTGGGTTGCCTGACCTCGTATTCTTTTTACATTAAAAATATAACTATAGTGTGGTTTTTTTCTTTTATATTTCAACATCTAATGGTTTTGCAAGAAAGCAGAATTATGGATGCTGGTCAGATCCCACATATTTTCTCCCCATTTTCCAAGCCTCTTTGTTTGCTTTTTGCTAAGCACTTTCAGTGATCCATCCCATCTGGTTCTGCTGTATTGCGTGATGCAAGATAATACTTAGTGCCATTAGCCATCAAGATGGGACATACCATAGCATGTTCCCAGTGCATGTGCCAAGGGCCTAAATTTTCTGCTTCAGATTTCCAAATAATTTTCAATTTCTTTTTAAGTTTTAGAGTGTTACATGCTATATTTCCTTGTTGGGGATGACTCTGCATCCAAACAAGCTTTCTTAAAACTAATTCCAGGATCTTTGTACCAAATATAGCATGACTGCGCTGAAGGTCAGGCAAGCAGCTATTTCTTACTGAATCACCGAGTTACAGTGCAGCTTCCTTGATTATGTTTCAGTCCTGTCCACTATCCTGCCTGGTACCCTTCCTTTGTGAGGAAATGGCACTCTCAGGGCCCATTTAGGGCAAGTTTTTATTGCTGAGCTGTGGAAAAATCAGCTAGTGCAGAGGCAATGGACAGAGCCTGTAATACAAAAGCAGTCTTTCTACACCCTCTGGTTGTTGTGTCCTTCATTTGAGTCTGAAACCATGGTATTTTGAACTATATCTCACCAGTTTTGCTTTATTGGTGATAATCTGCGGTTGGTAAATTTTAAGAGTCTAATCAGTCTAGAAGCTATATGCAAAATAAAGCTAAACCAATACTATCTAATTTCTTCACAGAATAGGAATAGATAACATAATGAGACTTTGTCATGTCCAAAAGCACGTAAATTCATCTGACATTACAGGCACAGTCATTGCACACATGCACACAAAAAAACAGGACTTCCTGCTTTTGTGTATACCATTTCCCATGTAGTTTGTTTATTGCTGTGATTGTTTTCATTAGTCAGGTGGATGCATCATGCTGGGGTCCTGCAACAGAAATCAGTCATCTTGTGGGACCTACAGAAATGCTTGAGCTCAACCAGGGAGGGACCCCAAAGGGCTTCAGTGTGGTCACACAGAGCAACAACAGAGAAATCTCCCCTGCTGGGTCCTGTCGAGGATTATACCCTCCTGTGGATGCCCTGATAATCTCATAATCCCTAACCTATGACTTGCCTCTGATCTCCTCTCACTCCAAATTATTTTGACTTCAAGTAAGAGGAAGTTTAGAGAAGAATAATAATTATGAAAAGCCATTTTCATTAAGCTCCTAAAACATTCTTAGCCAGTTTAACAGAACAGTTAATGAGAGCAGTAGAAGAGACCTTGGGAGGGTAGCATAGATGTCTTTAATCCTACTTCGCTCTTTTCCTTATCTCCACCACATCTGCTGAAGCAAACAAACAAATGAGATGTGTTTCCAGTATGCACTTAACACTTTACATGCTGCACTCAAAAAAAAAAAAAAAGAGAAATACTTTATTTTTTTCATTGATTTAATGGTTTTAACTAATGTAATAATTATGATATGAAATATTTCCTCCACATGCACACACAGAGACTTGCAAATATTTGGATTGGTTACTACTCAAAAGTAGATCCACTTTACCAATTTTTTTTTTTAAATTTCCTCTAATAATGGATTTTTTACTATAGTCCTGCAGTAAGTCTTTTATAGTACAGTTTGTTCTGCCTATTTATGTATTTCAAATATAATTCTGAATTAAAATAGCCTAAAGTGTAAAAGATACTGGTATCATATATTTATTCTTTACTAACAGATGTAATTGTGGGGTTTTCATTTTGTCATTGACAAAGCTTTAAAATATGGATTACTTGGCTTTATGTGTCTATTTTTCTATAGCTCCTGAGTAAAAGTGAACTTTTACACAGCTTTTTTTTATATTGGTTTAAAATTGTAATATTTGAAATATTTGCCATTTCCTAAACAGTTCCCTTCTTCATCTCTCCCCTAAACTATTGCACTTTTTTTTATTCTACTGGGGTTTTCTTATAGTATGGAAAAGAGAAGAAAAATATGCACATTCCAGAAATAGCAATAACAATTTTTTTTATTAATACTGAAAAGCTACAATTAAGTAAGAACTGTAAAAACAAACCTTTGGAAGAAGAAACATCACAAAACAGAGATTTTTTTTCAGCTTAGCAGAAATAAGGGAGTGTAGCATGTCATAGGAGAATTCATTACCAAACATTACCCAGCAATTCCCTTTCTCCTAGGATAATTTCTATTTGAACTGCAAGTTTTTGGTGTGACAGTTGTTTTTTACTGGAAATTGAGCTCAGTGCTGAACTGTGGTCTCAAGGTGTTGCAGATAGATAATTTGCAACAGGTAAAATGAGAAATATTGATCATTATTTTCAGCATTTTTTTACAAGGCTATCAATACTGCTATTTGAAAACTGTCACAACTGCTTGCCTTTTGAAGGCAGATTTAGCCCTTCTGGACTGAGACTCTTGCAATATTTCATAGGATGATCTGTGCACAAAACTGTATTATCATATTAATAATTGGAGTAAGTTTTGTCATATTACAAATGCAAAGTAATAAATGTCATCACCACAAAAACTGTAATTCATCTAATGGTGCCACATCCTTTTAAAGTCACTAGTACTCTAGATTATGTCCCTTCCTTGCTGTTATATTAGAACAGTAATATAAAAATGCACCATTGACTTTGCAGGAAAATATCATTAAAGGAGAGTGTTTTATTTTTTTTACTCCTTTGACCTCTCCCTCCCAGCCATAACTAGTTTACTGTAGCTGTATTCTTCTTTTCCTAAAGCAAAACTAATTACTCTGCTTTCAAGATCTGCGGAATCTCCTATTACAAAAAGTACCTGGCCTTGCTTCCAATGGCCTTGTTGTCATTGTGTGATTGAAAAATTATCTGACATATTTTATCGAAGATCAAACAAATGCAAAATGCATTTGCCATTAGCTAACTAGTTGGCTTAGGCTGAGTCACCGGGTCATGTCCTGGGCTCCTGAGCTCCTCGGTATGTTCCCTGATCACTGTTGGAGTGTGGCACCCACAGGTTTAACTAGGCTGCAACATGTCTTTATAACTGAGTTTAATAATAGATTGGTGTGGTGATGGCCTGGTTGTTTTGCTGTGTGGCAAGGATTGGGCTTTTAAAAAGCACAAAATAAAGAGTAACTAACAATCTAGAGGAGATAGTTAGAGATGAATGTGTAAGAAGTGCCTCCTTGAAATAATTCCAGCTTCCGGTTTCACAACTCTGTAATGGCAGTGTCCTCTCTCATGGCAAGAGATGGCCAGGGAATGCTAGGCTAATATAAACACTTCCACGTGTAGTTAGCTGTAACATGAGTGGCAAAATGATGGTCAACTGATGAACTGATGATTAACTCAATTGGTCATAGCATAATACTACTAATACCAAGGTTGTGCGTTTGATCCCTACACGGGCCATTCACTTAAGAGTTGGACTCCACGATCCTTGTGGGTCCCTTACAACTCAGAATATTCTGTGAAATTTTGTGCTCCAGTACATGTGCACCTCAGATAAGCATTTTCCCCTCCAATCCTCCTTTTTTGGTCCTTTTAATGTCCAGATGCCAAGACAAGTATAAGAAGCTTTTAGTTCAGTAAACAAAACCAACCAAACAAAAACCCAACCCTGATATGACTGGGAGGCACTGATACTTGCTTTTTTGAAGACTAGTTCCACATTCCCTTCCTCTGTGGGTAAGTCCTCCTAGGTGTCGATACCCATATTGCAATATTTTAAACCAGTCTGGATTGCCAAGAAGAAGTAATTGATGGGGAAGCAGGGTAGAAAAAAGTAGGAGAAAACTTTGTAGGAGGAGAAACAAGCAAGCTCAGAGGGACTTTTGCATATAATTTCCCAAACTCAGAGCTAATTTTGATGAAGAGGAACTCTTATTTTTGAAGGAGGTAACTTAGGAAAAAAACCCCTAAGATATGTCTATTTTTCCAACTGTTCACTCTTTGCACTCCAGTATGAGGCTGTTAATTAACTGGGGTGGAGAAGGGTGTGGAAGGGATGGGTGTGGAAGTAGTATTTCAATATATCCTTTAAATGAAAAAGTTTTGCTTGAAGCCAAGAGCTTAAGATAAATGCAATTTGCAAGCTCAGTTACTACTATGAATATATATTTTTCCTGTTCTTAGTTATTGTTTCAGCTCTGATGCGGCTATCCCTAGATGAACATTGACCAGGTTGCTATATTGGGACCTCAAGTATAGACATGTTTCATCTTCTCTTGGTCCACTGGTCTTTGTCCCAGCCTTGGCACCTCTGACACACTTATTAGATAACATATGGCTGCTATCTCTTCACAGAAACTGGGTTAAATGGCCCCTAGGCTGTCCTAATCTTCCAGACACCACAATGATTTAAACACATGGAATTCCTTAAATCTAGCCTGCAGCATCCTGGATTTACATGTTCCTCTTCAGTAATACAGGACAGATGAAAGTTAACAGATGCCCAAGATGTATATGAGTTTCTAAATACAATTATTCTCTACTTCAGCTAGCACAGGAAGGATACAGAACTAGACAAAATAATAAACACACAGGCCTCTGCTTCCTTCCCTGATTTTTTTCAGAATCTTTTTGTCTTTTCTCTCTGAAAAGTTGGTAGTTGTTCTTTGTATCCTCTTCTGAATATTCTTGAATATCTCCTCTTTACACAGCCATTTTTCTTCTTTCTGGTTTAATCAGACTTTGATAGAAGCAATACCTTCTCTCTTGCAAAAAAAAGTCCTCAAGTTTGAGGACTTTAACGTTAGTTAAAGGGTTGCAAAATTACATCTAATTCCTTTGTTTTACCTCAGCAAGAAATTCCACTGCTCTGAGCTCCAGCTCCCTGAAAAGAAGGCAGACAAAACTTACCATGGAGAACTTCACCTCTTGCATTTCCCATGTAGTTTCATTTTAATGGGGTCCTCAGGTTAATGTGTCATCATCTCCTTGAATTTCAGATAAATATGGCAGTAGAAAGACAGTAGTGAAGGTTCCCCAACAGTACAGTCACACTGTAGTTTGAAATCTTACAAGCGAATCTCCTAAATTATATTGCAATTCATAAGCTCCACATTATAGATTCATTGAATCATAGAATATGCTGTTTTGGAAGGGACTCATCAGGATCATCGAGTCTAACTCCTGGCCCTGAACAGGACACCCCAAGAATCACACCATGTATCTGAGAACATTGTCCAAATGCTTCTTGAACTCAGAAAGGCTTGGGACTGTGACCACTTCCCTGAGGAACCAGTTCCAGTGCTCAAAAACTCTTTGGGTGAAAAAACTTTGTCTGATATCTAACCTAAACCTTCACTGACACACCTTCAGGCCACTTCCCCGAGTCCTGCCACTGATTATGAGAGTGAAGAGATCAGTAACTGTCCCTCCACTTCCCCTCATGAGGATGTTGAAGACCACAATTAAGTGTCCCCTCAGTCTTCTCTTCTCCAGGCTGAACAAACCAAGTGTCCTCAGCTGCTCCCCATATGGCTTTTACTCTAGACCCTTCACCATCTTCATTGCCCTCCTTTAGGTGCTCTCTAAATATCTGAATATTCTTTTTATATTGTGGTGCCCAAAACTGCACACAGAGCTCAAGGTGAGGCCTCACCAGTGCAGAGCAAAGCAGGACAATCCCCTCCTTTGACTGACTGGTGATGCCATACCTGACCACCATCAATACATGGCTTTTTACTGTGTCCTTCCCTCTTCTCTCAAACACACACACATGCACC
>JAWWEV010000001.1:101208252-101224804 GCA_035583235.1 Hafferia zeledoni | reverse complement strand
CCCCCCCCCCCAGTCCCACACACACACACACATTGCATCTTCAGATGTCTTCAGTGTTTGTGTAAACATAGGTGCTTCAACAGGGCCTTGGAAATATTGTGAAGGCCATCATGAATGCAGTTAAATTTTACATTATTATAAAGCAGATCTCTGCCTTAGTGACCTGCATCCTAATTAGTTCTGTTTTTCACCCTATCATGTAAACTATTTTAAGTGGTAATTTGCTCTCATGTGATTTTACTGCATGCAAAAGAGAAAAAGCTTCTTCTTTTCTTTGACCTACCTTTGATTTCAATTTCCAATTATATCTCATGCTTTGTAGTGGGTTTTGATTTATTTATAACATTTATTCTGTGATCTTTTTGTCTTTCTAACATTTAATGTCAGGGTGAAATCTTTCACCATGTTGGGAACTAGCAGCCTCAGATTCAGTGTGAATTGAAGGCAGATGATAGTGTAGTGGTGGGAAGTGGAAACACCCTTCCCATGCTTACGCTGGTGGTGAGGTTAGGATATGGCTCTGTGTCTCCAACTGAGTGTTTGCACTGGGAGGCTCAGAATTCACTATCTTTCCCTCCAGTCCCATCCAGTAGATACAAATCACTGCCCTCTCTGGGGCTATTGCCTACTTTGTGCTGGTGCCCCAGCTATTGATGCCACACTGGACAATGGAGATGGAGAGGAGATCAGTCCTTCTTCTGGAGAGCTGTCAAGAGGTAGGAGGTGGGGATCACCTTTTCTGCTCTAAAAGATTTCCCCACTGTGTAGATGAAAGTCACTATGTTGTTGTCTCCAGGCCACTTGGCCACTTTGTCTGCCCTTGCTGATGGGGTTATTTTTGACCAACCAATTGTGTACATCCTGTATGCTGGTCCTTTTTCAGGACAAGTTTGGTTCTGGATGCATGAAGACCTGCTGGGCTCAAGAAAGGGCTTAATAAAATCAGAGACTGATTCCTCAAAGCTGAGAAGATGCTGTTATCATCCACCTTCTAGCCCAATGGTTAGGGCATTTATCTTAGAGTGTGAACAGAGGAAACAAGCATCAACAGACCAGGTGGGTCATGATCTCTTCTTCAATGAATAGCTAAGGACTACTAGAAAGGCCATTAAGAAATATCCCTTCATATATCCCACAGCCCATTGGTTAGGCCCAGCTGTTTGCAGGGGGGTTATTGTAATCTCCCCTATCAGATGAAAACATAAACTCTCCCAAAACAGGTCATGCTTCTAACCCTGAGGATACATTAGGATGAGACCTCCCCTCTCTTATTCTGCTTTGCCTATTTCTCTTTGGAAACATAACCAAGCAGTCAATATGTTTTGTTTTGGAATTGATATTCTTTCTATTTCTTTGGGCTATGATGAGTTGAAATGGGTTCAACTTTCATGTAGTGATTTCACAGATACTCTGAGAAACAGGTGAAAATGGCATGTTTTATCACTCTTTTTTTTTTTTTTTTAATCTGAAGAGCCTCACTGAAGGACAACCATGATGCCAGGGCCCCATGGGTCTGGGAACACCAGGGGCTCCGTATGTCAGGGTAGGGCCTTGCATCCAGGGCTCATCTGATCCCCCAGCCAGGAGCAAGGCTGCTGGGAGACACTGGGGCACCCCAGCCCGGGACATTGGGCACCTCCCTGGGTAAGGGGATGGGCCAAGACTGGGACAGACTGTTGATTCATGGATGGGATGATAATCAAGACCACACCTGGTGATGGAGACTTAGGGGGAGACACTGCCCTGGCATTGCCACATGAATGCCCCCAGGATCCCGACCAGCAACGTGGTCATTGTGCACTGGGCTGTCACTACGTGACTGGTAACCAGTTGTAGATACAGAACTAGTGGTCTTTCCCCATTTCAGGTTAAAACCAGATATGGATCAGAGCCTTGCATGTCCCGTATTGCATTATGTCCTGAGCAAACTTAGTGCTGGCTGTGGGCCAGGAAGTAATTTTCCATCCATTTTTCCAGCTGCACAGTGGAGTGCCTTGAATGTGGCCTTTATACTCGTCTTGCATCAGGCCCTGAAACAAAGACTATGTGTGCTCTACAAAGACGTTTTGTTATAACTAGGTGGATTGTATTTACAATTGGGATTACAGTACATGGGACTCAAGATACAGAAATAGAAATGAGAAAACCTCTTTCTGATGATATTGAATAGAATATCCCCTGTAGGAATTGTTGTATACTTACATAGTCATCATGTGGTTTACTGGGAAAGCTGAGGGTTTAGTCTCGTAAAGGTCCCAGCACATCTGCAGTTATAACCATGAGTCTGTTTCAGTATAGTTAAAAAAAAAAAAAAAAAAAAAGCTATACATGTTTAGAACCACAATAACTTTAGAGTTGCCATAGAAATTGCATCTAAATATTTACTTTCTTTTCACAACAGGACAAAAATCAAGAGATTTCAAAACCTTCCTAGGAATGGAAACTATCAAATTCTTAGGAAAAAATATTATTAAAAAAATCTGGAGTTCATAGAAATATTTTCTTTAGCTTATTCAAAAGCATCACAATGGTTTGTGTTCATTCATTTCAACACTGAACTGCAGATCATGACAGTGTATCGTCTTGTACCAGATCTCATTCATTACCATACTGTGAGCAGGGTCCTTGGCCAGAGTCCATCTTCTGTAATGCCTATTGAATCCTAGGGCTTCCAAGATAAATCCTACAGTTTTGTTCAGAAAGGCGTCATGTACATTACAAATAAAGAAACAACCAAAACCCTCCAAAATACACCAAACCCCAATTTCAGCAAAAGCACAAGAGAAAGAAACTCCACAGCTATAGATCATAGAAGTCCTGAAGTCCTAAACCATTAGAAAATGGTGACTATGTGTGTGCTTATTCATGACAACTCCAAAAAAAACCAAACAAGCCAAACCAAACCAAACCAAGCAAACCTTTGGAGTAATTCAGATCAGAAACACTTCGTGATTTGTATCCAACCACTCAAAAATGAAATATTTCACTTTGATTTTATAGACTTAAAAAAAATATTACTCTGCAATATAAGGCTCTTTACAAAGCATCCATTGCAAAAAGTCAGGTGATAGAAGAGACTTACACCCAGTACTTCTGTCCATGATGGAATGCTTTTAAATGCGGAGTGAGGACTTTAGTTCTGAGTGAGCATCCTCCTCTTTTCCTACCTCTGTCCATACTGCCTTTGCTGTTCCTTTTTTGCTAATCCTCAGTTCGAGGCTGCTGCCTGCCATGGTATATTTACATAACTTGACTTATTTTAAGTGAAACAGGTGAGAAAATCTTTGATGGCAATGGAGCTCACAGATGGGATGGCTGATGGATTGCATGGAGAGGCAATGGTAAGCACCTAAGAAAAGGGTTTGAAATTTCTTCCACTGGCTGTCACAAGCCAGACCAGAAGGGGAGGGTAACCTAGATCCTTTTTACTAAATCCCTTGGGGTGGATTAGAGTGAAATGACACTGAATAATCAGTGTTTGTAAACATATATAGGTAGACAGATATGCTACCATTTTGGGTGCTATCATCTATAGTAGTACAGCAACATTAAAGCATAAAAGTAACACTTAAGAAAACGTATGAGGAGCAGAGCATTATTAAGGCATAAAAATAACACCTAAGGAAATGTAAAAGGAAAAGGAAAATAAATAAAGAAAAAGAAGGAGGAAAGATATATATAGTCACTACTCACTGGATCCGGCAATGAAACTTGGTCCTGAAGTTTGTTGATTGAAGCAATAGTCTTGATCCTTTGGGCATGGGGGAAGCCCCCCACACTGCTGGGATCTCATGAGTTATTATACACTTCAAGCTCAGGTAGGAACATCTTGTACCTCCCCCAAGGCAGGGAGTTTTACAATGAATGTTGTCATGGGACATGTCATGAGTCTCTGACACCTCCTAAGATGTTACAGCTGCCTATTATGTCAGCATTGACCATGGTCCATCATGGTCCAACATTTGAGATGAACAGCCAGGCCAGATGTGAAATATCTTTGGAGGCATTTTTACATCATGAAAGGGAGGACATTGGCATGATAAGAAAGATTATCCCACCTCACAGGATTTGCCTCTTGTTAGCCTCTTCCCTTATCTGGAAATCTAGGTTGTAGCTTCAGGTATGCATACCCTTCTGCACCTGGGATAGCTGGACAATGGTGTCCACTTACCTGATCTGAAGGTCATTTTGCAGTGGGCATATTCAGGGAGGGGTAGGCTTTGTTGGATGAGCAGATGTTTCTTTTCAGTTTGCTACAGTGGGCAGAAGTGTCTGGGTGATCTTAAAATGTTTAAGCCATTAACTATTTCAGTCTCTCACACTGGCACAAGTGCAGCTGGGAGGAAACCACTTGTCACATTTCACTGAAGTGCAAGGTGTGTTTATCCAGATTTTATCCATAGTTTTAAAAGTTCTGCTTTTTTAGCTTATGTTACCACTAGGTAAAATTGAACAGTTTGAATAAAATATGTGCACTGAAAAAAAGACATATGCTTCTGTATGTATGCTGTAGGGTTTGAAGGGGGGGTGGGGTTTTTGTTGTTTGTTTGCCTTGAGTTTTTCTTGTGGTTTTGGTTGGTTGGTGTTTTTTTATGGTGGACTATAGTGGACAAATGTGTAGTTAGGAGAGAAACTTCAGCTATCTTAGGCAACATCACCTGAATGGTGTCTCACACACAAAGATGAAAAACTCCACTCCTCAGACAAGAAAAGGTTTCCCATTTTGAATTCAAATCAGTCTGCAGATACTGACTGCATTTTGTGAATATACTTTGTTAAATACATATATATGAATTACTTTTGCAGAACCAGGCTCTTTCATAATGAAGCAGTCTGCCATTTATATCAATTAATGTTATTTTTCTCCAGAGAGTGAAGTTCTGTAAGTATAGCTATTCAGATGATCTCTGGCAACTTGGAGGAATCCTAATATTTATTAGTGTGCCCCTTTTGGATAAAAATGTTCCTTATATGGATAAAACATTTGCAACAAATGTATACTTTTTATAACTGCAGTGCTCACTTTAACAAATACCAGTTGCATTTGAGTATTGGGTTGTGGACCCACAAGGCTGTCCAGGGCCTTTCAGGGTATTCACCGTAATTGGTAGTTGGTAGGGAAGAAGAAGCAGAAGAATTCTTTCATGTCTCAATTTGACTTTAAAAACCCCAAAAATTCAATTAGATGATTTAGACTAGATTTTGTGGTTTATGAGATGATGATAAGGTACACTATGAAATCCAATTCTGGTCATTCTACTATTCTGTATGAGCCAGAAACATCAGAACATATCATATAATAATATCATATAATAACTGGTGTTCTGAGCTCATTCTGGTAGGTCTTTATACCCATGACAGAAAACCACCAGTAAGACCGGGACAGCTACCAACTCTGGTGACCAATGACTCCAGAAATCCATTGATTACCACTTTTTGAATAGGTGTCTTTTCCTCTGCGCTGATTTGCATTGCTACTTCAGTCCAGCCCCATGGAAGACAGCATATTCTTTTATGTGTCTCATGCAGTGATTGACCGTATTTTTTATTGGTAGTATTTCCTCCACCCTCCCCCACCCCCCCACCCCCTTTTTTTTTTTTTGTCCTGCAAGCATAAACTATTACTATGTGAAGAAAACTGGATAGCTGGAAATGTTGTTACCCTTGCAGGCAGCTGGATATTTCTGTCATTAGAGCAATGACTTGGGATGAGGCAATGCCACACAGTTCTTACTTACTGGGGGAAATCTGTTGCCTGGCCTCCCCATCCTGCAGTCTGTAATCTCCTCTACTGCTTCTCTTGTCTATGTTGGATGTAAGCTCTTACAGGTAGGGGCTGTCTTAGGCTAAATATTTAGACAAGATATAGTATGATGCAATCTAGATATTTTTTGAACCTCTAGGAATGTAATCATGTAAATAAGACTGTTTTATATGTACCAGGATTTTATCATTTAGCAATTTACTGGCACGCCCAGTGTGGAGCTGAAATGCAATTTTCCTTATGCCATATGCATGCTGCAGAGTCATTGTGACAAATTGTTCAGGAGCTGGAGCTTTTTCCCTTCACAGAAGAAATATTGAGCTAAAATGAAGGCCAGTAAATGCTTAATTACTGATACTAAACCGTCTTTCATGTCTATACTGTGAACATGAAACATATTGGAGGGAGCTGCTGTCTGGCGCATTTTCATTATATGTGAAACTGGTAAGGCAGAAACAGATGGAAAAATTGCAGTGTGAGAATTGCCCTATTCCCTAATTGACTTGATAACAATGCAGAAGAATAGCAATATTTGGGGTTTATGGAAGGCCAACATTCTCCAAGATAGAGGATGGATAGCTAGGACATGAAAATTACTAATCAGGATATGCATATATATGCATTCTTATATTAAGCATTCATATTTATCAGAAGAAGCTTATAAAACAGCTGTCATTATGCTTCTTGTCTCCATCAGATATTCTGCTTTATTGCATTGTATAATGTGATTTTGCATATCAGCACAATGCCAGGCATAGAGCTGGAGGAAATTACTCTTTTTTTTCAATGATATTCTGAAAAACATTGTTTTGTGAAAAAAAGTTATGAATTGAAGGTGAATAGGTTCATTACTTTTGGTTATTAAAAATGTATCTAAACCAACACAATGCTTGACTATCCCTTTGAACCAACTCATTCTTTGTCTGGGAGAACTGGATTCAAATATGTTATGTGCTTTTAAAACCACACCTCTGGACTATTATTCAGCTATGCAAATATGTGTGTACAGATTTTTGCTCTCCTATGGTTACATTGAATGATTACAGGTGCAGCTGACCAGGAACTTGAAGTCTGGTGTCTCACACCTTGCAGAGTCCTTCAGCTAGAACAGAGGTGGGGACCCAAACAGCCTGAGGCTGGAATTTCCTCATACTGCCCATGGCCACATCACTTTAACACTCCCACCAGTAGCCTAAGGTGCTGTTCTCATCCACCTCTGGCTGAAAGACTGAGCATGATCAAAGCTAAAAAGACTGCAATAGAAGAGAAGCAATCCAAAATATGTCCTATGGTTTAGTGGTTAAAATCCTTTTTCTGGGGGGTAAGAGGTGTGAATTCAAACTGTCATAGGCAGAGAATAAGATCTACCTGCATCTCTTAAGTCCTGGGCAGAGAGTCTGAAAATCACTGAATTACTGAGAAAGCTATTGTCCAGCAGCTTTCTAAATTTAAATCTTCTGCTCTGTTACCCTTTTTTTCCCTTCAAATTCCTTTCAAAAGCAATAAATGGGTTTTTTTTATATTGCATAGAAAACCTTTGTGTTCCATCTGCCTTCTATTTTTTCCATTATTTGGCAAGAAAAAATAAACTTTTAATTAATTTTGATCCAAATCAAAATGCTTAGTGTCTGTGTTTTTTTCTGGCTTTAGACCTAAAACCCCAAATATTTTGCCAGACCGAACCTTAGCAATTGTCAGAGCAGAGGTTTAGTACCATCCTCTTTCTAAAGGATTTCCTCTGGTCAGGCTTCTGTGTAAGACCCACCACAGTAAGATTCTGCTCTTAATGTGATATATATAATGAGACTCTGTGATGCCTAAATCAGACTTTCTGAAAATAGAGTGAGCAGCACAGTGAGTCCAGGGTTTCCTTTTGGCTCTCCAAAGCCCAATGCAGTGGGAAAAATGAGGGAGAAAATGGAAAAGGATCCCATGCAATTATTTCTCTTCTCTACTTTAGTTTAGGAAAAAATGCTATTCTCTGGACAGGAGAGGAGGATGTTTGCTTTCTACACTTCTTTCTCTGCTCCCCATCCACCAGAATAACATACAAAATCAGTTTTAAGTGAAGTCTGACCTTTCTTTTTGGAATTGGCTTCATGGCATTAGAGCAATTCTGCAATTTCAAGTATTTGTTAGCTGTAGTCTGTGGAGCAATTCCTGATAATCTCTGATGAGCTCTTTGACATATGTTTGGGACTGATGGACAAACCCTACAATGGAAGAAGGCTCAGGAGGCAAGCAATGGGCTCATGAAGCTCAGGGAGGACTGTAGGGAGTGACCACAGCTATTGCACAAGAACTGAATTCATCTCAACACAAAGAGAATGGTTGGATGGCCTTTGCTTTGATAACTGGCTGCATCAGTTGAGTGGATCAGCTGATATACTGAGTTTTCCTGGAGTTAACGCAAAAATTGTCAATGTCCTCTTGAGTTAGTGAGACCAGTATGGGGAAAGAGTACCCATGGCTTAGCACAGAGTATGAAAACTGAAAGATCAATAAAATGAACTTCAAAGCAAGTAACATGCTTGAACTACCTTCAATCCATGCGTTCCTTCCCAGTGACTGAGGATGCCAAACATCATGGAAGTGCCCATAGGGGGACTGGAAATGACAATCACATGTGTATTGTGATCCAATTGTATATTGCAATTGCTATATTGTGCTTGTATTTTGATTTCAGCCCATTGTTTTATCCCTCTGCTAAATCAAAATTCTGTCTAGCATCAAAATCTTCAGATATCTAGAAGTGTTATTAAATATTAAACCCTCTTTGTGCAGAGTATTAAAAATAACCTGGTCAGAGAGTATTGTATTCTGACACTGCTTCTTAGTTGTCCTCCTAATTGTTCACTGCTAAATCAAGCTGGCAAGAACTGAAAAGCCCATTTGCTGTTTTCCCAAAATTACTTCCTCAAACTACTGAGGAAGTCAGGAAAATTTTGGAGTAAGAATACTAAAAGCTCAAGAATCAGGTATTCAAAAGTTAGGAAAAGTAATAATTAAGTCTCTCTGCATCATTAAGTAAAGGATAATGTGCTGATTTTTGTGAGTTCTTATGATGCAGTGTTAGGATAACAAATCATAAGAAACACTTAAATAATTAATTATTAAATATAAACTGTTGGCATGCTTTAGTTGTAATTGCTTTCTTATTCATGTATATCTCCTGTTGAATAAATTTGAACTATATTTTCAGATATATCGTTCAGACTTTTTTTTCTCCTGTCCTTTGGGACAGAAGGCCTCCTCCAAGTTCCAAGCTTAGAATTTCTGAGTTCATTCACAGCTTGGTTGTTGATTAACTGGAAGATATGCCTGTTTCTCAATCAGTCTGTAGATGAGGACAACAGTTTTTCCAAAATCTCCTTCACAGTTTAAAAGGATCAATTAGCATTTGAAGATATAAACTGTGTAGGAGAGAAAAGTGTTGTTATTTGGAAGTCTTTTAAATATTATTGCTCACCAGAGATAATTAGAACATGATGCACCCAGAGCTGTACTGAACTGTTTATGAACAAATATCTATAAGAAATAGAGTTCTGATTTTCTTCCAACAGTTTATGACTTACAGAAAGTTTTGTATAATGCAGGAATACTATTTTAAAATTGAAACTACCTTACGTCTTTATGAACACTGTACTTTGATATATTCCAGTCAAGTGGTTTCAAACAGGACTTTTTCATAAAGAATTAAGTGACATTAAGCTGAAACCGGAATTAGTTCTAGAATCCCTACCAGAAAACAATGATCTATAGCAGTATTTCAGTTACAATTTTCTGGAAGGACACATTGAAAATCACTGAAAATTTTACTAGTATGTACTTTGGAGTATTTGGGAGTGAAATATCCACAGGCAAAAAACTGATTAAAAAATCCTACCTTCTGATTTCTCAATTACCACTTCTTTCTGAGAACTCCAGACCCTTTTTGGAGTATTACAAACTTAATTACATTGTATCTCTAAATTATTATCTGAAGATTTATGTTCTGCATGGTCTTCCAGAGGCCGAAAGGCAAGGTTTGGCAATATTTACATTATGTGGTGGTCACATAATGCTTCAAGGAAGCATTTCAGGTGCCACGCTTTGTGACGAGAATGAGACTCAAACCATTGTGCAAAACCGAAATATAGTATAAAATACATATATTCAATAACCAAATGAAATACACAAAGTTACTTATTCAGGGATTTGACATGTTAGGATTCCTCACACCGTCTTTATTTACTGAAGCTGTTGAGTCAGTCAAAGTATAAGATAATGCTAAATAAGGCTTTAATTCTTTGGAGGCTTGGCAAGGCTAAGTCCTGAAAATTTAGTCAAATGTCAATCCAGCTGTGGTCAGCCCTCACCAAAATCACTTTTCCCTGAATTACTCATTTAAAAAGCCAACTGGCCAGCTACCAGCATATATGTAATGCATTGTGTATTGACATTGTGTAGCTGATATAGAGCTTAACATGATTTTCCAGGCAAACTTTGGAAATTTCCCAAATTATGTCCTGGCACCACTGAAAAGATCAGACTACTGAAATGGAAATAGCTCTACAGCATAACCCTGTTTTTACTTGATTATGTAAATATTAGGACAACCTTAGAATTATGCCCAGAGACAAGTTCATTTCATTTAAATCTTTTGTTAGCTCTCAGAGGCAAAAATGTCTCACTGCTTATTTGTTTTATACTGGGGCTGAAAAGGAAATACTTGTAAAAAAAGTGTTTGTTTGAGTGTCTATCAGGGAAATCTACTTCTTCTGTGATAAAAGATACTGTGAGTTCCCAGGCAGAAGTGTGGTAACCTTCAACCCCAGCTCCACAGCCACTGTCTCTTCACAAGCACTGCATGACACAGAGTAGATGTATCTTCTATACCATTCTCTGGAACTATCTAGAAGTGACCGAAATGAAGATCTGAGAAGTAGACGGAACTGAATTTCTAGTTTTAAGTGTGTGCAAGACTACTCTTATTTCTGTGGAAAGATCCACAGGTTGGATGCGAACTTCCATGTGTATTGACCAGCCTGAGTCACACACATACAATACAGGGTAGATACCTCCCTGCTTTGCCTCCAGGGACTACAGTACAAGGTAAATACGACCACCATGGCTGAGCCTCTGATTCTTCTCTCCCACATGTATGTGACACACGACAATGCAAATAGTCTGCTGTCTCCAAAGACAGACCATATTGGGAACAAATGATCTAAAGATGAATTAGGTCCAGCAAGCTGTAGTAGATCTATGGTTTTTCTAAGTGGACTTTTTTATGTGAAGTAACTAAAAATGGCAATCTGTCAAACCAATCCTTTCTTCGTGTGATGAAACATTAAAGATTTTCTCCAGACTCTGTATTATTTGTATTCCCTAAAGCCTTTAACAAGCTTACATGAATCTCTCTTTGCCTGGAATCATGGTTGTTTTTTCCCAGAACAGTGAATCTGTTTCACAATCACTCGCAGACATGAGGCCAATAAGATAACATTTCCCACATACTTCACATTCCAGCGTCTTGGAAGGGAGCTTTTAGATATGGTTGCTTAAAAGCAGTTGAAAGTTTGAATTAAAATGTCTCTGAATGTGGCTCTAAGTCTCAGTCAGTCCATTTCTTGAAGCACTGAGTAATACTGATGTGTTGACAGAGTATGGCTACACAAATCCATTAGCAAAAGTCAATACCTGTTCAATAGAAAGCAAGAAACTCTTGTACGCAGCTGCAGCAGTAAAAAAACAAAAACAAAAACAAAACAAAAAAAACACCAACAAACTCAAATCCCAGAAAACCTAAAAGGTAGAAACTCTTTCTTTTCCAATAACAAATTAAAAAGAGCATTTTTTTAACTGGCTCTTGTCCAATCTAACACAAACTTTCCCAAGGAGTAGGAGTTCATATGTTAATTCCAGTCTTCTCATGATGTCATTCATCTATTAATATGGCAATTTATTTTTTTCAAACAAAATCCCCTTTTTCAAAGGAAAAATTGCCTCGTCATCCATGAACAAACAAAGGAGACTAGCAGTAGGTTTTTTTAGTGCATTAAGGAGAATTTGGTGAAGCATAAGGTTTTTCTTATTAGGCATAAGATTCTGCATCTCAAAGAGCCTATGCACTGCCCATACTGGAAATCCAGAGAAAGAGTTTATATTTCCTCCAGACTGCCTAAGGAAGAATGCTGGTCATTCCACTTGTGCACAAAAAATGACCATTTGAAAAGACCCCTTTTCAAAACAAAGTGTTGTTAGAATGGCTCATGAACATACTGTGTGCTTTGTAATCATATTTTCTTAAAACTTCTGGATTCTTATGGTGTGTGCTAATCTCACATAAATGCAGATCCCCACCTCTTCAAATCTGATACTGCAGATATATTGCAATGCAGAGGTATTGCATGAAACTTTACCTTGCTCCTCCTTCATCTGTAATATCACAGCATTTACACTGGGTGCTTGGTGTGACAGCAATCAGTCTTGGGGGCCCATTCTTCTTCAGGGGAGGTGTTATGTTTCACTGTGCTGATTTGGCTTAATAAAGTAGCTGTGCTTTTACAGTGGTTTTTCTTTTCCTGTTTTTAATGGTGATATGTGTTTACCTTAGAGATAGCAAGGTCAAGAAGAAAAAAAAGTTCTTTGCTGTGGTCAGTTAAGTTCCCCATGGAAGGTCATTTCATGGTCTGTGCGCTCTCTCCAAGAGAGCTCTCCCCTGCAGAGAGGGAGGCGTTACCCTCTGCTAGAGAATTCGTTTCTGCTTAAGCGGTGATGTTAACTGCAGCTCCGCCCCAGAGTTCGAGCTGAGTGTTTGGATTTGCTCAATTTGAGCCACTAAGTGCCTTGAAGGTTTGGCAGTTGCATAGATTGTGGGAAGTGATGTTAAAAGCTGATGCAAAGTTGGTGCAGCCCATCTAGCTTGTGCTGCTGAGAAAGCTCTCCATTAACAGCAGAGCTCTTCACTTTACCCTTAGTGAGTGTCCTTTCAACAAGTAGGGGAATTCCAGTAAAACACAAAGGCACAGTTTTAACTATCTATTAAAAAGCAATGTTCATTTTTTCTCAAAGCTCAGAACCTCGTGAATTCTCTGTAAAGACTTTGAATTAGGGTCAGGGATCTTGCATGACATTTCTGTGCGGAAACATCAAGGCTGGGATCTGATGGAGTCAATGCAGTGCCACTTTTGGTTAGTGCCAAACGCAGGGAGAACTGAAAACCTTGGGTGGATGACTGCCTCCTAGCTGCAGACCAGGTAACTCCAGACACTCAAGGGCTGGTAGGGGGGATTCCATACCACGGAATTCCATGGTAATTGAGAGACCTCACTTAGTAGGTCATTGTCTTTCACTAGAAGGCAATGGACTCTGAGGTTTTCAGAAGAGACTTAAAGCCACCTGGGCAAGAGGAAGACTGCTTGCCAGTGTGTAATCAAGAATAAAAGGGTGCAGGAATCAGAGAGTACATAAGAAAATGTTATTTTGCTTTGTAACCTCATGAGGTGACCACTTACAACTGAAATTTGGTCCTGCAGTCAGGTTAATCCCTGCTTAGCTTCAGAACAGAATGCTTCTAAGCAGGAGTAGAAGCCCAGGGTAAGTCAGCTCCTTGACTCAAAGTGATGGCAGTGGTTGAATTTTAGATGCTTCTGGGAGTTGAGTGTTACTTTACTTTTAAAGGTGTTAGTAGAGACAGTGAACTGAACTTAAAGTCCCCATGAGCAAAAATGGCAAATACTGCTCTCATCCTAATGATCCTGTCACTCCCTGACATGAATTTAGCCAGGATGTCTATGATTGCAGTTTCCTCCTTCCATCCAACAAAATCCACCTGGGCAAGTTTGTACTGAGCTAATGAATGGGATTGATTTATGGAAGGTCCAGTGAGCCCCAAAGCTGGTATGAAGATATGGTGGGACCATGTAGCTGGGAAAGTGGGAGTGGAAGAGAAAAAGAGAAAATTTAGAGGAAGGGTACATTTACCAGTATTAGAGTGATAGATACACTGCACAGCTAAGGTAACCACAGCCTAAGGCACAGGCTGTTCAACATTTTAAGCAGATATGAGGCATCACTGCAGTCAAAAGAAACAGCCATGGTCTTTCCTCTCCCTTCTAGTCCAGCCTTTCCAATGCCCTTCTCTTGTGCTGGCAGCATACACATACCTACAAAACAAACTGGAGGAACTTCTGGATGGAAAACTGACTAGACAGCAAAAGTTTGTATTTTAGCTGGTTATCTCAGATAGATAGTAACTAAGGAACAATAACCTTATATACAGAACATATACTCCTGCCAGGGAAAGAGTCAGCTACAGAAACAGTGCCCCAGCATGGTGAATCAAAAGTGAACAAACACCATATATTCAGAAGCAAACAGCTTCTCACCAGTGTGAAGCCAATTCATCTGGATGCAGCTTTGTCTGCCCACTGCATACAAGACCAGAGAAGGATTAAGATGATCTGTACATACCAGACCACTGTGGTTTCCCCTCCAAGTGAAAAACAAGGAGGGAGAACTGATGCTTGCCTGAGTATATTCCCTGCATTTATTTCCTGTGAGCTTCTTCCAAATGGAGAGCAATATTGCTACCGTTTTTTGACTTTTCTCACATTGCCCTTTCATGAGGCTGTCCATAAAGCTTTTCTCCCAGAGTTCGTGAGTACTTATGTCTCTTAAGACATGAGGTCTCTGCCTTCCATTCATTATTGGTTGTGAAGGCACACAAAACACATTTCAGCTCTTTTCCACTTCTTTTGTTTTGTCTACAATTTTTTTGTCTTCTTCCATTCACTGTCCATAAATGAGTGGGTTCTGGGGCCTCTGGGAAGACAATCTTGCTGTACTGGTGCAACAGGTGTAGCCCAGCTGGATCCCTCTGACACAGGCACATTTTCTGTAAGGTTACTGGCACCATGAATGACTGGCAACCACTCCTGTTATGTGTTCCACCTCTTGCTGCCAATTTTTGGCTGTTCTGTGCTCAGAATCATTGTTGTCTCTAGCTGTTGGGTGCAAGACTGGATGCAATATAGTCTGGTGCATGTTTGGAGTTGGAATTCCTTGGCTGCTGCCAGGCTACTTTCTGTCTTCTATGCATGACACAAGGGCAACTGATATTTAAAATGTGAAAAAAAAAAATAAAAAAATCCCAGAATCTTGAATCAACCCCCTACAAGTCTCAAGAACTCAGGTTTACTGGACTGACTTGTTTTTTATTTCCAGAATTTTATCACTCATGTTGAAAGGCCCTTTAAAACAGAAAGTTTCCATTTCAGTTCTCATGTGAATGACAATGTATTGTCATAAAAGCACTCACAAGATAGCCACAGCTGCTGATCTTCATAGACTCAGGCTGTCAGGGTCCAGACTCACACTGAACATGCTTCAGCACTTCATAGTTTGAGCTGAGCCTCTTGCTCTGAAGCATTTTTAACCCAAACACTAAGCCTTTGACCAGAGATATGGTCTTTTTTTTTTCAACTAAATCTGAACATAGTTTACATTACCTTCCTGTAAGTTGTAGTGAAGAAGTGCTTTTCATTTATGGTTGGTATTATACCTTAATTAATTACTATGTGAAGAAGAAAATTTTGGAATAATGTCATTTACTCATCTGCTCTTAAAAGTTCATATCACTAAATAAATATTTATATTAAATCTCTTTATTTCTGATTGCACATTTTTCTGGTTTTTTTCATAATTTTCAGTCCAAAACCTATATTTCAATCCACCAAAAAGAATGTGTGTTTGCAAGTATTCAGTTGCAACCACGCAGTCCAGTTCAGAGCTAATTTGACTGGGTGTGGAGGTCATATCACACTTCTCTTCCTCTCGCTGCATAGGCATAACATCTGGAATCATGTTTCTTGTATGCATGCTATCAATTCCAAATGTAAAATCTTAGTTCTCCAAATATTAAGCAGCATTTGTTTGTATTTTTGTACTCCGCTAAGCATTTCTGCCATGACCTCATTTGCTAGATTTTCGGGGAAAGGAATAGAGATAGATCGCTCAACATACTGCTGCAGAGTCAGCCATGAACACTTGTGAGAGCTTTTATTTGGTGCTATTTATCCAAGTACAATTCTGAGCGATCAGAAAATCACTACTTGAAAAGTTGCACCAGTACCTCATTTAGAAGAGCTGAGAATTTACTGAAGCTTGACTTCTGTATAATTGAAATTATCTTACCACAAAGGAGCCAGGACAGTTCATTAAAAGGAGACTGACACATGTTTCTTTCAAACATTTTAGCCTTTTTGTCTTCAGGTGGTCTTTAATGAAAGAGAGAGAAATGGGAAAGAGGGAAATATTTTCCTCAAAGGTACACTCTGTAAATAAAAATCACTCTTGCTTACACAGGAGGAGGAACTTTATGTGCAGCTGTTGTCATGAAACTGGAGCTTCTAGAACAGTCAAAGTAGCTTTTTTCATTAAATATAATGAACATATTCAATGCAGCTTTGAGTTTTGTAATAGTTATTTTTTATTATGCCAAATGACCATAACCAGTCAAGTAAAATGTGACCTGCAAGGGAGAAATGCCTCATTTGTTGTTTTGCAGTGCAGCACAGACTAGTAATTAGAAGAGAGGCAAAAAGTAATACAATTTATCCAGCCTACTGGTGTGAGCAGCATCTTGAGAAGGCTGTCCTAGTTTGGCAGGTGAGACCAGTTGGCACTGTGTGGGGGTGATCAAGGCTGTGTATTCTACCCTCTCTACTCATTTCCCACAAACAATGGACCATCTGCAGCAGCTGCCCAGGGAGTCGTTAGCACCTTCACGCCCAGCCTGGGGGG
>JAWWEV010000001.1:101181931-101208152 GCA_035583235.1 Hafferia zeledoni | reverse complement strand
TTAAATTGTAGCTCTGATTTATAATCTCTCTCATGTTGAGTTCATTTCTCCTGCTGGTTTACCTTGAAACCAGCACAAAGGCCAAAATGCCAGAGTTCCTCCAATTTTTGATCTTCCAATTATGACAGCATAGTCTTGCATTCTGCAACTTGTTATCAGAATAAACACTATTTGCAGTTCAGGTAGTGTAGGAAAGCAGCCAGATGTTCCGTTTGCTTATCCAGGGATGCCAAAACTCAGGAAGGTATTTTCAAGATTCCGGGTGCTGGTTTGCACTAAACTTCAGTGAAAAACGCAAGTGGACAGGTGCAGCCTTATCCTTTAAGGTGGTGCAAAGGAGAACAGCTTTCAAAATTGTCATGGAACAAGGCAGCAAAAGCCACTGCAATCTCCGCCCCAACATAAGAACACACAGTCCAAGGCAATGACATCTCTACAGCATATGGTGTTTTGGTGGTTGTTGTTTAATAATGATTTATGAGTAAACGAAAAGGAATGAAGGAAAGTGACAGCAGACATATTTAAAAGAGGAGGCAGCAACACTGCACGTAGAAAATGGCCTGGGAAAATCACCAGGGAGCTTTTGGACATAGCACTGATTGTGAAATAGCCTTGACACAGCAAGGAAAAAGGACTCCTACTGTATTCAAGAAAACTGAACATTATTAGCTTTTCGTAAATAAGTTTTTATCACAGATATGTGGTCTTAAATTCTCATGATCCAGTCAAACCTGAAGCACTCGTATTTTTAACTGCCCTTGCAGATCTGGAGGTTTGCAACCTTATTACTGTCTGGGTTAACAAACTTGCAGCCAGAAAGCAACTACTATTTCCCATGTTTAAACACAATTTGAACCAGGAAAAATGCAGGTTGATTTCTGAGTAGTATTAAAAAACAGTATTGTGGCATCTCCCTATGAACAGTCACTGTTTACAGTACATTGTAAAGGCAAATGGTGCAGTGTTCAGGTTTGGCCCCTCTCCCAATATCTGTATTCCCTTTCAGCTCTGCCATGCATGCAAAAACTCTGCATTCTGCTGAGCTTCTCCAAGGCCCAGGCTTGGAGTATAAAGGGTCCTTTCAGTGTGAATGAGAGCCGAGCCCAAGAGCATAGCAAAACCTTTCTCCTCACCTCATGGGTTACTTTTCACATCAGCTTCCCCAATCTGTCATTCTGTATGTTTGGTGTGTTTTCCTGGGAAGCAGCTATAAGGGCTCAGCTGTATGTGTGTTCATGTGGCATCTCCACAGAGATGCAGAGAGGAGTAGAAGAGGTGCCCTTGTGTGCTCAGCCTTTCCACACCTCTGGTCAAGTCCTTGTGCATTGACATTTCCTTCTTTAGAGAGTTGCTTCAAATATTGTGGAGTGGCATGTTAAAAAGCTAGACCTTTAAACCTGTATAAATTCAGTACAGCTACTGTGGAAGCTGAAATCATGACGGGACAATATTGTGGGGCCTTTAGACTTAGCAGTGGCTACAGCTGTGACACCTTGCTTGGTCCTGAAGAAGAAAGAACTGTGCAGAAGAAGAAAAGGAAGAAAGGCACAGCAGAACATAAGAACAGTTACAGTCCTCATGTAGAGACATTAGAAAAAGTCAGCATGAGTAATACAATGGGAGCATAGAAAGCAATTAATGGATTAGATGTATTATTCCTATTTTCATGTCTGGGATGGTCAGATCTGAATGATTATTTGGTACTTCTGGAATACTTTTATTAATTCCAGGCTTTCTTGTACCAGTTTTTCCATAAGTGGGTCTCAAAATGCTTAGTAAAGAATTTTTTTTCTGGTTAATAAACACCAGACACAATATGTTAGGCATATTGTGAACCATATAGTAAAAAATAAATTCCTCCAAAATGCCTGGAGAAAGAAATAATTTTTTGTGTCAACTATGAACAGCCCAATTATAGAAGGAAGAAATAATTTTTGTAAAGCACTTAAAAATATTCAGATTTCCCACTTGAGACACAGTAAGTTGCTGAAGTTTTACAACATGCTAAGCCCTTACTTTCTGAAAATAATGTACCTTCCATCTGACATGTGAAAAAAATGGTTACATTACAAAAATTTAGATCACAGGATTTTATGAAAGGAAATTTACATTGCTTATAGAAAGTCTCTATTGTGAAGAGTGGGCAAACATATGGATAACATAACAAGTTAGAACTTGAAACCTGAAACCAAACTTCAAAGTGCTGGAAAATGTTTATTTAACTCAGAAAAAAAACCCCTTTGCCTGCATCTGCAATTTCTAGTCCTTATACACCACAGAAATATTCAAAATAATGCAGGGAAGAAATTACATAATAGATATTCTCATACAAACAGAACATGGACATATCTCAAAAAATATATGCTCTTCTGAAATGTAATGTGATTCATCACTCAGTGTGTGCTAACCTTAAGTGTACCTCCGCACACTACAAACCAAAGTAAGAGTTGAAAAAACAAAAGTATCTGGTAACCAGAACAGTTTTGCAACAACACTGACAGATTTACCTTTGTGATAAATATATGAGCTCTGACTTTCAAGGTCTTACTATTTGACCCTTTTTCAATACATATTTTCCATTTTGCTTGGTTTATTTTACATACAATAGGAAAGGAATCAAAATAGTGGTTTTCAACTTACTCTCAGGGAAAGACTGAAATGCTGAACTACTTTATTACTTCTCACAATCTAAATTTTAAATTTTTCTAAGTCTGTGCTCACCAAAGCTCATTGCCTTTGCATCAGGAGGCTCTTGGAAAACACAGGATTTTTATAGGAGCCCATGTGCATTAGGAGGTGGGGCACTTGGACTACCAGGATAGCAAGACCTTCAACAGAGCAGTTTGAGCACAGCACTGTTTTATATGGCACATTTTACCTGACACTGAAAATGAGTAAGGAATGCCCACATGGTCTGTGAAGACATCTCCAAAATAAACATGTGATTATATCTGTGGCCATTAGAGACCCAGTCTGAAGTGAAATGGCATCATACATGTTAAGCTTGTATTAATCTGTTTGCAGCTTTGGGGTGTATATTGATACTAATCCATTTTACCTATTTGGTAGTTGGTATTTACCTAAGTCAACCTTTTTGACTGCTTAAAATAAAGAAGATTTCTAGCTGTTATTGAATGGAAGATTTTAATTGGCTATCTTCAACTATTCTGTGTGTCTTCTCATAGAACAGCATGGGCTATGGTCTTATTTGATTTTATTTACAGTGGCATTAATCAGGGATGTATCTATTGAAGCCAAAAGCATTATAAGAGGATTAGACTGGAGAAGGTGAGATAAGAAGCAGGCAATGGCAACCCTGTGTTGTTCAGCACTGTTTTTCTGACATGAATGAGTATTTAAAGAGCTACAGGAGCAGGAGTGATCCCGGGCTTTTAGAAATACCTGTGAATGGAGTCCATTAGTTACACAGCAAATGTGTCTGTAGAAGTAGAGAGACAAAAAGGACTACAAAGGCAATACTCCTTCTGGGGCTGAGCAACTGTGGAGAAGCCCAGGCATCAGCCTCTTCACTTATGACTGCTAACCACAGCTCTGAGTACATGGTCCTGCAAACATCAGCAGTGGGTTTTGGTTGGGTAGAAATATCTGTTTCAGCAGTTATGGTGAAAACTTCACAGAGAGAAGCTTTTCCCATAGACTGATCTGATGGTCTCCTCTGGCCCTGCCATGGAGGTGCAGCTGTTTCTGATGCAGATCTGGGCTTTTGCCTTCCTGCACTTAAGCAACTGAGCCTTTCCCATGTCAACACCTTTTTATTTCAGCCTGCGTGATAGGGCTGTTGTCTTTCTCACATGAATGTACATTACCTGGGAAATTCAGACTCCCTGGGGAGGGAGCACAAATGGAAGAGGGGGTGGATGGGTATTGTGAGAGAGTTCCATGCTTCACATCTGGCCAGTTGAAGACACTGATGTTCCCAAACCCATTCAGGGGTTAAAGGGATACTTCAGCAGCCTGTCAGTACCAGAAGGGTGGTTGTAATTTTCTCGGTGCCATGAAATACTCTCATATCCCGCAGGCTGCAGGGTGGAATCCCAGTTGCCCCTGGGTTTAATAGATGAATTTTGTGTTTGCTGTTGACTATTTTTTGCTATTATTCTTTAGTCTTCAGTTTCTGACTGATTTCTCATATGGAAAGCCGTGTAGGCATAGCTATGAATTTAAGAGGGCTGAAATCCAAATACTATTAGTTGATGGGCACAATCACAGAAAATTAATATATGCAGAGTTAGTACGGCTTTTTCCAAACAAATTCCTTCTTCATTAGTGCTTCTGGGAAGGAGAAGAGGTGTACAGTTTTAGAGCAGGAGAGAGCACCAGGCAGTTGGAGGGCAGGCATGTTGGTCAGGCTGGAGCTCTGTGACGTGGTTCCTAATGAGCAGGGATCAACATACATTACTTCAGCTTGCCAGATCAGTTCCCAGTCTCCTGCATGCTCTCTAACCACTCCTTCCAAAGCATTTTTTAAACTACAGGCTGTTGGAGACTTACGGGCTTCATGTGACCACAAAAGCATGTACAGAAGCATATATGCATAAACAGCAATGAAATGATAACTGTTCCACTCTGTCATTTAATGCTTATAATTTAGAAGAGGTTATTCATCTTGGTTTTCCTTTGACAAACACGTGATGGATTTTTTGTTTTTAATAATTTTAATATATTTTCCCAGTTCAGAAGGTTAAGAACAATCCTGTGCCTTTGCGGGAGGGCGGGAAGAAAAGAACAAGAAAGAAAGGAGGGGGGAAAGAAAAAACAGAAAGTCTGTCCAAGTATGAATTTCAGAGGGATAGCTGCAGCAGCCTCATTCTTCCCTCCTTCCCTTCCTCCCTTCCTCACTCCCCCACCCCTTTGTGTGCTAAAGTTACAACCCAAGGACTTGGAGACATTTCAAAGGAGCGTCACTAATGAAGACCACATGTGTGCTGCTCCTCTTGTTCAGCCCAGAACAAAGCTGAACTGTGAGAGCCTTCTCTCTGCGGGGCAAAAACCAGGTCCCACTTCCATCCTCAGTTACCCACCCACCATTTATGAATGGGGCTTTCTCAGGTAACCACCACTTAGTATTAGAGCATTTTCAGGAGGAAATTAATCATCTTTCCAATAGGAAGCCAAAAGGCAGAGATCATGTATCTGCTTTGCCAAAATGTCAGCGGCAACACCCAAACACCCACGCACTGACAATGCTGCAGCCTTTGGCCTTCGTTCTCACACAGCAGCATCAGTGCATTCTCTGTGGCATTTTTACCTTTGTTTTTGGGATGCCTCCTCTGCATTTTCTCTGGAGCAGCATGAAGGGTGGGTCTGTGCAAAGAGGTGAGCTGCAACAGGGCCTATTTTCTGAACATCAGCTGAGGAGGACACTGACATCGAAGACCAAAGCACATAATTTCCCATCTCTGTTGAACATTAACCATGTTTCAGGAAAGACTTTCAGCAATTAATAAGTACATCTTCACAAGAATAGTTTTATCAGGCAAAATAAAGGAAACTGACACTTGAGTTTGTGATTTCATGTCCACTTGGTTCTCGTTCTCAACAGTCTTCTGCAGTTTAAAGCTGGTGGCTGCCTAGTCCAGCACTGGCAATCTGGGAATGAGGCAAGTGGCTGTCTCCCTCAGGGAAAACATTTGGGTCCTTGCTGGGTTTATGAGGGGGACAGCTCTCTCTCCCAGCTGAGCTCCCAGTGCCCTCAGTCCCTGACAGTGGCTAACAGCAGCAGTGCAGAGCAATGCCATGTGGGATTGGTGTGCCAGCCTCACTTCTCCTCTGACCCTCCTGGAAGGAGGACATCAACGGGAGGTAGTATTGGTCTCCTTAGACAAGCCAGCTGGCAGCTCATGGACTACTATGATATCAGAGCACAGGCTGTGTCACTGGGCAACTGAAGTGTCTTCCTTCCTGCATGACATATCACAGGGGAGTGGCTAGGAAGGGAATAATCACCAGGCTTTCATTCCACAGACACCCAAAAAGGGCTGGGGAGTCTACCAAGGAGAGGGACAGGGCTGTCTGTGTGAAGGGACCAACTGACTGAGGGACTTGGAAACATGGCACATATCTTCAAATTGATTTCTTGGCAAGTAGTCACCTCTGTAGTTGTGCTATGTATGCACTGATATGTTTCATGCTTAGATCCATGGGCCAGTTTCAGCAGGCAGAAAGATCACAGGGATATTCATTTTCTAATTTGTTCATTAAAACACATGATGGGAGAACCAAATCTCTCAAACTTCCTGCCATTAGGAGAAGCCAGCAGCAGTGGACAAGGACATGTTAGAATACAAAGAAGCTGCCCAGAAGACACCTATCTACCTACAAGCTGACAAAGCCATGGATGATTGACCACAGAGCAAGATAAAAGCACCCACAGATAAAAGCCCAGCCCTCATGAATATAACCCTGCTGCTCTCTCAGGCAGGCAAGCTTTATGATGGAATAAATAAAGATGAAGGAGAGATAAAATAAGCAAACAAATCTGAAACACATCAAAGCCAGTGTACAGTAGCAGTTGCTGCTAAAGCTGTACCTATTTTCTGACAGGAAACTCTTCTACCACAATTGCCTTTAGGAGGCATTTCTGATTACCAACAGTATAGGAGTTTGTTTCTATAACAAATATATTCCTATGCATGAAACCACTAGTATTAAAAATAAATGGGAAGAGGGAAGTGGATTCTGTGAAAAAGTGACTACAGAGGAAGAGAAGTGACCTCTAAGTGTTGGTTAGTGAGAAAAAAAATTAGTGGAAGCATTTGAAAGATCATAGAACTTCATATAAAATCACTTTTAAGTACAGGATTAAACCATTGTATATGTATGGAAGAAGATGTAGTCTGAGGATGGTTGTTTGTTCATTAGTGATCTAGGGTTAACAAAGCATTCCAGGGTTTTATGAAAGCACTTTTAAACAAATAAACATTACCCTGCAGTGTTTACAAGCTAAGCACTTCAACATAATCTCTATGCATGAGAACCTGGGAGGAAAACTGATTGAAATCCCACGATAAACTATTTTGTTTAATTGCTTAACCTCATGGCATCAGAGAAAAGCAGATACAACAAATAGTGAAAAAATGTCAATTTTTAAATGTCTAATACATTTCATCACTCAAAGTGAAGTTTAGTAATCAACTTGGAGCGCCTAAAATATTTCCATCCTGGAAGTTTCTCTTTAAAGTGGTATCTGGACCTTTTTTTTGCATAATATCAAAATGGCTGAGGTTTCTTTTTCCGGTGTAAGGTGACATTATTTATGCAGACAGAGGGATTGCCACAGCCCTTGGGCAGTTCTTTGAAGCCTTGTCAGGCTGCAGTCTGTTCATCAAATAAGGCATCCTAAACATTTTTGCTGCTTCTGTATTTCTTTTCTGCCCATTAGTTTTTTCTTTTTCTTTTTTTTTTCCCCCTGAGTATCTTGTCTGCCTTCCAAACACATCTGAGGTCTTTAGATCTAAACCAGCTGTAATTTCATTTAGTACTGATAAAATTAGATTGATTAGAACAAGGAAAGGAGAAGACAGCTCTGGAGTATGGTTGTGAACAGGAAGGCAATGAGGAGCTCTTCTGGAATTCTTCCCACATGGCCAAAAAGGGATTGTCCAATATTCCCATCCTCTTTACTCTGGGGTACAGGAGTGCTGCTGCACAACCCCCTTGTCTAGGCAGGGGCCAGAGGTCTCAGCCTCCTGGCTGGTTTTTCTCTCTTGATCTCTGAGATCAGTGGGGGTCTTTTGGGTGGGCTAATGCTGTTTCTCTGATTTGCTGAGTGAGCAGAGCAAGGCACAAGGAGTAGGTGTCCAGGTAATCCTAGCTGGCACTGCCTGCCCCAAGGTTACTCAGTGTGGAGTTTGTTGCCCTCATTTCTACTGACTCCAAAAAGACCTCCCATTGTGCCATGATTTAATTTTTTTAGGGGTGACTGACTTTCCAGAGCAGTTTGTCTTTATAGATATCATGAAGAAAATAAAATATGTAAAGCTGGGGGGAGTGGAGTGGGAATCTTTCTACCCCATATTTCAAAGTATTTCTTTGAATATTTTTATTGTGTAACAGATGCTGTCTTCACTAAGTTCCCCCTCATTTTTAAGGCTGACTTAACTGGCTTATTTTCCACAGTGAGCTGAGGCCATGGAAATGTCACTTCCATGAGTCCAGCCACAGGCATGGCTGTGCTGGCTACTGAGTGCTTCCAACACCAGTCCCATCAGCATAGTCCCAGCAGGGACTGCTGCCTCTGTCACACCTCCTGTGGGCCATTTTACTGACTGAGTCCACAGTCTCTTGGATCAGTGTAAAAAATAACCTTCTCTCTGAAGAAATGTAGACCAATTAGCAGTGGTGCTTTAGGTATTGGTAATCTCTTTTCTCTTACATACATCACAAGCCCTGCTGTGCACAGATGCAGATGCCATTACAACGCATGTATGTAAATACATCTCCCATATTCATGGTAGATTCAAATGTAGATACTCCTGTGGCAGGAGGTAGGTTTCTTTGAAAGCATCTAGTTTTTTAGGAAGGGGAGAGCTAATAGTATTAAACACCAAAGCAGAACAGTATCCATTCATTTTGATCCTTCGATAGTGATGTGCAAGAGCTTGTGAAGTGATAAAGCATTTTAAGGTTTTAAAGGCAAAGATTGTCACAGCACTGTTGGCTGTGGAAACAAACTAATTCATTCAAACAGCAGTAACATTTTCTTTGAGTGAAGATGAGCTTTGAAGCACTAGTATCTGTTTTGTCACTTTTCAACCCATTTTTGTCAGAAATTCTATCCCTTGCCTCATAACTGTCAATAACATTCCCCTATCTCTTTAAAACCATGGTATTGGCTCAGTCTGGAGACAGAAAGCTATTTTGACTTACAGGTTCAGTTCCTGTTGACTCAAAAGGGAGGAAGAAAATGCAGAAACTGAGAATGCAAACATTTCTTATTCCAGAAGTTACTAGTAGACAAATGCCTTTAAAGAATGCATTTGTTCACAGACTTTTAAAAATATTTTTTTGCAGCTGAGATTTAGCCAGTTTCTGTTTCTGTTACTCTCATTAGAAAGTATTATTTTTAATTCCTTTGCAGCAAGGTGTCCTATACAATGCATATAGGGTCATAACACAACTTTGACACTGAAATATGAAGAATAAAGCATTTTTTATTGCTCATGTCAAGGAAGAGATTCTGGTCCTGCATGGTTATAGGTGTAAAACGAAGGCGCCTTAAGTTCAACAGTTGCAAGATCTTTTTAAATGGCTTTCTTGCCACCTTTTTGTCCAGATTATCATACTTGTTTACACCTATTTTCAGAAAAAATCAGGTAGATGCTGCAGTGTCTGAGTCTTTATACAGGAATATGGATTGCTTGACTGTAAATGTGGCTTACTAATGAGAACAGAAGGCAGCTGTAAATCTCTAGCAAAACTTACATTTGGGTGTCAGACCACCACAATTGCTGATTTGAATTATACGATTCACTTTAAAATTGCTGAATCCTAAAGATTACTTGTTGAAAGTTTTATAGGATTTTTTTTTCATTTCTTTTCTAAGTGCAATAACTTAAGGCCAGATCAATAACTATGTAAGTACAAATATTCCCATCTCTACACAGAACGTAGCCTAGACTGAACTCTATGAGTTTAAAGGAAAATACAAATGTTCTCTTCAAATACCACTACTCGACTGGCAGTGGGGAAGGGGATTGTGTTTCCTGATTACAATAGGCTCCATCAAAGATGAAAAGCACTTCTGATTTAGATGTAATGACCATTGAAAATCAGCTTACCTTTCAAGCTTCCCACTCCTTTCTGAGTCTACATGTTTCTCTGTGGTGTTTAAGTCAAACTGTTCTTTCTCCAGTCAAAATTCCGCAAGAATAGATTTGAAAGAAAAGAATGTAACTGCTATGAACCTCTGGTAATGAGTGATTCTGGCTGAGGATCTAATAACCCTGATGGCTGTAGAGTAGTGCAAGACATATTTTAGCTATTTATATGGGATAAGAAGCTGTAAGTCTAATCCAATTCAGGGTTTGGATGGGCTAAGTGGCCCTTTAGACCACAGAGCATGTGTTCTGGTGTAGAAAAATGGAATAATTAGCACACACTAATGCCTGCATGGAGGAATATTCACATTGCAGAGCCCTAGTAAGAAGGGCAAGAACTAAGCATAAAGCCAAATAATCTGCTCTGAGGACCCTGTGCATCTGAAGCAAATAAAAACTCATTTCTAAGCTGTGACTGTAGATGTATATGTAAAGAGATACTGTGCATGTAAGATCTGTGCTCTGTAGTTGTATTTCCTTTGGGACAAGGCAGAACGATGACTCTTCATATCCACTGCACTTTGGTTGGGCTAATTACTAGGAACTACTTGAATTTACAATGGATTTGCAATAAATAATTTATCCAACATATTGAAATCTAGTTTTATGTTCACTCACTGTGTTATATCTGTAAACAATAAAAGGACTTAACAACCGTGTACAAATCTTTGAAGCTATTTGTAGGTTTGGACCCCAACCCTGAATCTCAAGACCCTCCCAGGAGTCCAGTACGTGCTGAGCTAGGAGCTGAAATATGTGCTGACAGGTCTAAGCCCCTACCCCTGGGTGTTCGGGCCACTTAAGCCTTCTCGCCTCTGAAGCAGATCAGCCTGGCCTGAGGCAAGAGTAAACAGAGCTTTAACTCGCTGTGGTTGCTTTGTCCAGACTGGGTGAGTCAACTGGCTTTGAAATACAGAATGGTGTAATGGGCCCCTTTTTTGAGCCCAGGTTTTTTTCACTCGTAAGGAAACATGGCCAGCTTGAGAATAACTGTGTCCCCTCCTCATCAGACAGGTTGAAGACAGCATTCTTGATCTTATCAAAAGTCAAATATGACAGCATTAAACTCTAAATCCAAATTCAGCTGTGGACTTCAAAGGGAGGCTGGACAGTCTCTGCTCCAGTATGCATCAAAGACAGCATTTAATAGGCACATCATCTAAAGAGATGCTTCAGGTACAGGCTTCATGATGGCCTTTCAGAGCAGAAAAAAACCCTTATAAAATCATGATTTGTCACGGGAAAAACTAAAAGCTGGGTAAAAGCCCAGTTTGTGGGAAGTTCATTTGATGAAGGAGAGTAGAAGGTTGATGACTGCATGGGAAATCACTCCATGTCAGCAGTACACACGGCTTGGTCACCCTTTGCCATTGGCTTGCATCTGCACTGCACTCCTGCCTGATGGAACCATTCAGACGCTGTGAGTGATTTGGAGCCAGGCAAGGATTGGTCTTTACACTGACCAGCTGGGCTTGTCTCTGCAACACTGCCAGGCATTCACAGAGGTTTTCTAGGCAGTGTTCATGACCACATGCTGTCCTCACATGTTGCCCTAGTGCTGCTACAGAAGCAAGGGCGATTCCATAGAGAAAAGTTTTCAGAATAACAGCCATGGAGGTGGGCAGACTTTCTACATACAGAAAAGCAACAGATAAGATATTCAAAAAGTGTTAGGTAAGATATTCAGTGTAACTAAACTTTATGTCAGAAAAAATAATACTGCCTGGCTCTAGGGAAAGTCTGATGTGCAAGGAACTGGCAGTTTCTCTGCCTCCAGGGATTGGTCTGTGATTTGGGCAACAAATGGAAAAGATGCAAAGTTATCTTTTGAGCATGCAGGCTGACTTTTTTGCTGCAAGAAATGTCACCTCTTTCAGATCCTGTCTCCCTTTTGTCCCACTGTTTTGTGCAGCCAGGCCAGGAGGAAATAGTATAAATTCTGCTCTGATGGCTTTAGCCAGGAGAAGGGAAGATGAGTAGACCTGAAAGCAGCAGGGCACATTTCCAGCCCATGAACCCCTGACACAGCTCATGAACCTCTCCCTCTGGGATTTCTGCAGCGTATGGGAGTGGGAACTCTCTGAGCAGTCTGTGAGGCCCCCAGTCATCTTTCTGGCTAGGAAGCAAAGGAGGGCTGCCTGAGACAGGTCTGGGCTCTTCCTGGAGATTTTCCATGGGGTTCAACGGTGATCTAGGAGGTAGCATTTAACTGATGTACATGGCCTGCCCTTTTGAATTGGAATTAAAACCTTATTCCAGATACAATTTAGAATGTGACGAAAAAAAGAAAAAGCAAGTCAGAGGAAATCTCTCTCACCCTCTGTTTTCTCTATGTGGGTTGCACCATGCTAATGCTGGCCCTGTCACTCTGGAGAGCGGGCAGAATGCCGTCTGACTGAATGGGGCAGCCAGCAGCATTCCTCCAGACCTTGGGATGAGGGTGGGGCTTAATGAGCCAAGGGAAAAAAATGTCAACATCTGTCTGTCACTGCACGGCCAATGGCCAATTATATTTTTTTCCCCTGCCTCCCTAAGCTGCAGTCAGACAAAGCTGCCGAGTTCCCGGCTTTGTTGCCTGTGCCATTTCCCACCACTGCTCCACCTCTGATATGCTAATGGCAAAACTGAACGGTTTTGTGCAGCTGAAAAGGATCTTTGGGCACATTCACTGGGTCAACAATCCCAACTGCTGTGCTGGGGCTCAGCCTGCTGCGCCAGAACCTGGTGCCAGGGGACTTCCCTCCTTTTTTGGGGAAAAAATAAAAGTAGTGGAATTAACCATCTGGCTGTCTTGGTGCCCAGAAACTTAGCTGAGCAAATTATGACACAATAACATAATATACACCCCTCTTATATTTCTGGACTGACAATCAACAACTGGGCTGTGCTTTCCAGCTTTAATTGCTGTCTCATCAGATGCAGCCTAGGAGCTGAGAAAGGACCATCTCTTCTCTGCTTCACAGCACCACGGAGCAGTGAGGTGGTTACAGAAATACTGCTGTGTGTATACAGTTGGCTTTGCATGCGTTAGAGCAAAAGTAACACTGATAAACAGCCTTTTGTTTAGAAAATACATGCAATGCTGGACACAGAAAGCAAACTTGATGACCTAATCCTATCTATTGTGTAGCAATAGTAATGCACTTAAGTAGTAAGCAGAAGAATAATTACCGAGTTTATTGGGTGATGAGTTTCCCATTCACTGATGTTGTGCAAGTGCGAGGGGAAATAGACTGTAGCACCAGAGACAAGGTGCTCATAAGTCTGTGACAAATTGATTTTGAAGTATTTATCGCTTATAATTTGTCACCTGAACTAAGTATGAATGCTATGAATGATATGCCATTCCTTCTGCTGATGCTGTACTAATGCCATCATTGCTTTATAAAAAACTGCAGCGAGTTGGCAGGTTCTTGGATGGTAAACTTTGAAGCACTTTTACAAGCAAACTAATGTTTATAAGCACAGTAATACGCCATCATGATTCAAAACAACTATGACATATGCAACTGTGCCAGCTTTGACTGCAAGCACCCTGTGAAAACTGCTCAACATAAGGCCCAATGACAAGGGATAAAAGCTAAAGAAATTTAAAAGCTGAATAAGCAAAGCAGTCTGATGATCCAATGGCTTCCAGTTGACCTTGAGCAGAGACCTGGGTAAAGCTGGATGAATTCTCCAGCCACAGAAAAAGCGATAGTTGTGTTGTTTATAAGACTATAATTTAATGTAGTTTGCATGGTAAATAGTGCTGTAAGAAAAGCTGACCTATGCACAGCTTGCATTATCTTCTCTTTGTAAAACATGCTTGAAAGCAATGAGAGAAATATGGATTGTCTGGACCCAGAACCAGTTCACAGTGAAGACTGATACTTATTCCTAAACAGAAGTATCAAGATGAACATTTTCTTCTCATTTTTAAAGATGTTCATCTTTGTCAACTCTCCCTTTCTGGCTGTGCTGGAAGGCACGTAGGCATCATCACCTGTGCCATGGTCTTGCAGCTCTTTCTTGCATGTTTACACTGGCTTCCACATCCCCTGCAGAGTGTTCACCCAGACCCTGGGAAGTGCTCCTGGCAATGCCTTCTGCTGCTTTCCAGGGAAGGACTTTTATAAAAAGCATACACAGCATGAAGGAGGAAGCAGATGCAGGCTTACTCTGCACGGGGCTCTGCAGTTCCTGGCATATGGTGGATGGTTAAAAAAAAAGGGTCTGAATGGTGTGAAAATCTATTCATCCTGTATCACAGAGAATAAATTATTTCTTTCTGGTCATATGCTTCATGTTGTCCTGGCTGCACCCGCCCATGCTGTTATGAAGGAATGCTTTATACTCACAAGCTGTACAGATCAGAGCAACACTCTGTGCTGATTTTCTGCATGACAGAGGCCAAAGATTTTAATTCAAACAATTTTTTGTCCGATAATACTTGTACCTTTAATGAAATATACCCAGGCCTGATTTATGATTATAAGAGGACAGAAAATCCAGCATGACGGTGAGTAAGTTTGCTGCTCCAGTAGCATGTTGCCACTCACATTGGAAAACTTTATCCATGGTCTAATGTTTTCTGTATTTAGACTCTATCTGATGGCTTTGGCTACACTGAGGCCTAGGTTTACAGTTCCTGCTGCTCATCTGCCCCACAGTTTCTCTCCTGATCCCCAAGGCCATGAAACAGCTGTTCATGTTCAGTGTCCTTCTGGGCATGCGTGAGCTCTTGTGAGGCAGGAAGGGCTCGAGAAAGTGGATTCCATACTCCTCAGTTCTCTTCCACTCCCTGTAGGCCTGCACCTGCCCAAATCATCTGCAAAGCTTTTCTTTTATAAAATAAATAGACTCGGTTTAATTTAATCTCTCTGGCACTCTTCCAAGAATCACTTTTTGCAGGTCTTCCCTGAAAATTGTTTAATTTGCCAGAAGTCTTTCAAGGTCCAGGCACTGTACATTTGTAGTAAAGGAAGGTGGAAAACCACATTTAAATTAAACTGATATTAGGCTCAAATTTACTATTTGATTTTCTTTATTTTTGATGGCTTGTTTGGCTACTCTTGCTATCTAAAATAGAGAAGGTTTTATAGAATGTTGACAAGTCCTTGCTCTCTGCCTATTTCCCAAGGATTCCCGGCATGTTGCCTCACACACCATACACTACCTCAAAACACATTACCAAGATAGGCAGTTAATGATATATAAAAAATTTGCTCTCCAATACAATCAAATAACAACTGTTACTTTTAAATACTATAAAAATTATAAAGTGTTTATCTTTACTGAATGCCAGTGATAAACAAACAGATTTGGAGGAAATCAGAACTTTCTATTATAGATTACTGTTACAATAATTTCAAACCTATAAGCTTTCTTGGCCTTTCTTCCCAGAAAAAAACTGAAGTAGAGCAGTGCATGTGTTTATCTGTGTGTGTCTGTAGAATCTTCATGATGCTGTGATGGCTGCGGGTCTGGCTTTCTCAGCTGCAGGACAGCCACTCCGATTTGCTGGACCTTGAACTTCTCGAGAAAGCTACCCCAGTCCTGCACTTGCAGGCAGATTCAGCCCCATCACCTGAACATCTACTCTGTTCATCCCTTAGGTCTGAATAGACCCCGTGTTAGAAGTTGTCCCCAGTCTGGGAGGTGGAGCTGGGAGCTGGAAAAAAAGCATAGTCCTAGGACTGGTTCCTGAAACAGGTGTGGATTTATTTATGGTGAGAAGGAGCATCTTCTCTGGAAGCTCCACCTGTTCCCTGTTATATCCCACATTAACAGTGCCTGGCTGCTTTTTTTCCCCTCCCCATCATTCACACTCAGATAGAGCTCCCTCCCAAAGAAAACAGAGTTTGTACTTTAAAAGAAGTGAAACCAGAAATTTATCTGCATCATACATTTCCAGAGCTGAGCTTTCAGTAAAAGAAACCATGCCACCTTGCACAAATCAGCCACTGAGAGAGTTACACCCATGGGGCAGGGATAACTCTGCACATTGTAGTTTATATGAGTGGTACATCCTCACAGATACCAAGAAAGTGATGCGTCTGACAGTCACCTCTGGCTGCTCATAAAACCATGCTGCCTGCAAGGTGATGAGAGCAGCTGCAAAGTCTTTCCTCCCAAGTGTATTTCACACTGCTTAGTACACATCTGTCAGCCTATACTTCACAGTGGGGAATTAGACCTACCTGAGCAAATCTGGTACTGGACTTCTTTCTTTGTTGTACCAGAAAGCGTAGCAGATCCATTACATCTCTTGAACCTCCCTTTTTTTTTTTTTTTTTTAGCCTTTGGGATATGGGGCACAATCTTGTGCTGACTAGGTCCTGTTAGAGTTCAGACTGGCACGAGGGAAGGGAAGAGAAGGTGTAGAACTGAGAAGTAGAGAGAGCTGAGGCACAATTGCACTCTCCTCCCATCCTTGAAAAACATCCCTAACTAAATGTTCTAGTCTTGCAGATGGTGTGCCCATCAACATTATTGAATAGCATAATGCCTGAAGGTGCCAACCAGTACACTAGACAATGACCAAACCTGTGGGAAGAAGAAACTTTTGCCTGATGTGTAGAGAGTACTGAATACTGGCCAGATGCAAAATAGCCTTGTACATAGCTGGAAAGGCTATTGTTTTTCAGAGGCTGCTATTTTTGTGCTCATACAACAGTCACAGAGATATGTCTGACCCATGAAAGGCCTGCATCCTCTATTTTATGTGTAATTGCAGTAGCTCTAATTACTATAGCCTCAGAAGAAACCCAAACAATTGTTCTTCCTCTTGGTAGGTTTAGAAGACTAACAGGTGGGGAACAGGATGCATACAAACATGTATATAAGCATATACAAACACACATGGCTACTTACATATCTTTTTCTGTCAAATACATCACAAATACAGCCCAAATATGGAGGAGCTGAAATAAAATAACAGGGCAATTGGCATAAAGTCACAAGTTAGATGCTGAAGTCAGTCCCACTGCACCTGCAGTAAGCTGAAAGCAAAAGAGCAAATAACCCTCTTTGTTTCTCCTACTTAATACAGACTGCAAGTGTATTTAAATTGTTCAACCTGGTCTTGAAATTTGAAGCAGCAGCATACTTTTGATTGTGGTGTGAAATAAGCCGTAACACTTCAAAATAAGGATGTGTAATGATTTCAGAAGCCTGCTTTCCCTTTTGTAGATTATATATAATACCAGGCTTTGGTCCAATTTCCATCTTAAGTGAATATTGGGGAGGCAAGTGGAAACGTTTATTTTAGCAACTGGGCAATTCAAAAATTTTTTTCTCAAATGCAGAGGCTCTGAGAAGGCTCCGCAGCCACAGTTCAGTGTCAGAGCTAGGGATCTGCATGGCATGACTGGGGGCTTTGGCAGGATTTGTCTGTGGATGTGGGACAGTATGAGCTGTCAGAAGGAAGCCTTTGCCTCACATCTTTTGCAAGCAGTTTAATCTAAACTGGTTGAAAAAGTCCAGGAAGTCAGGTGACCAGGACAAAACTATTCTTACAGGGCAGTTATCAATGCTTTTTCAATGATTTGGTGCCCTATCTAACAATGTGTCATTCATTCTAGAACCAGTGAAAGCCTATAAGGCTCTGTCTATTAATATTTCACAGGCTTTGGACTGGACCTGATATTTTAGAGACCTCAACTCAACATGACAAATCTGCAGTATGGCTTTTCAGGATACATTTGTACTGAAGCAACAAATATTCTGTGTTTATTCAGGAATGACCTATGGGCTTCAGATGCTGGGAGTAATAAGCCCTTCCCTTCAGAGGCAGGTAGACCAGTGCCTGAACTGGGAAGAGTATGTTTGGGTGTTGGACCATCATCTGTAGGAGACCTTGCAGTGCCTGTTTAAAAGAGAGCTCTTGCCAGCTGCCTCTTCTGCCTCTTTTTCAGAGACCATCACTGTCCTGGAGTCAGTGGAAGGAAGTCTTCTTCCATGGGATCCTGCATCTGAGATCAAATCACGCATGAAGCTGCTGCAGTACAATACTGGGTTTTTCCTGAGGTGCTGGTGTGTGTAGACCTTGGTCAGCCCTGCTGTGGGAGTAGCAGATGGGTAAAGGGTGATGAATCACCAGAAGGTTGAGGACCAAAATCATCTTCTACTATACCATGGTTCACATCCGCTTTTCTGGAGTGGTGCTGCTCATCCCAGGCATGATGCCCGTGAGGAATCTACCTTGTCTACTGTACCTCCAGTTTCACATGGTATCTGCTTTAATTTTTCATTGTCATTGCAAAGCAACAAGGAATTAACTTTACCTCTACTCTGCCCATTCTCTTCATTTGTGCCTATGGCTTTTCTAGTAGTCACTGCCCACATGCAGTTTCCAGTATTCAAAGAAGAAATTGCACACCTGGGCATGATGTGAAATTTCACTCTCAAACAACTTTTTGCTATGTTTATCGCTACAAATTTCAATTGCTAAAAGAGCAGATGGCTTGGAAATATAAACTTTATTATCCATAACAGAAGAGGGACTGTAGCAGATGAGAACATGCAGTGCTCATGCTTTTGTAAATAGCCTAGTGATGTCTTTAAAATAGGAAGAGGAAAGGTCTGGCTTGTCCTGGGAAAGCTGAGACAGCCCACAGGTTTAGTTGTAATTCACAATGAGGTGCAGCATACAGTAACCTTGCCTGATGATGTTTTATACCTGCTCTGATATTTGTCTGTGAATAATGGAAGATGGTGCTGCCAGAAGAGAAAGGACAATTTCTGCTATTAGCTCTATTAGCAATTTCTTTCTATCTAACTCTGAGCTATTTTTGCTTATCAAGCCCTTTTCTTTTTCTTTTTTTTCTGAGTTGTTTATGAAATATTAAGGAAGAATATTTATATATTCTTTTCTCCATTATGGCCACTCCAATCAGTGGCTCTGTGTGTGTGCACCAACATGAGTGTTGTGTTCAAGGACTGTTAAATGTCATGTAACTGAACCAGAGCATTTCAGTCTCATGGCACTGACAAGCTCCGCTCATGCATAGCACATGCCTTTCCTTAGCTCAAAACAGATGTTTCCCTTGACAGATCCCTCTCTGGATTCCTGAAAATAAAGTTGGGTAAAATTTTGTGGACTTTATTTCATTGTTTGCTTTCTGTTTTGTTTTGTTTTTTCTGTTGAAACACAAACTGTCCACAAACTGAACGGGAGACATGAAAGACAACAAGAAAATAGATGTTTCTGAATTATTGACCTCTTTCCTCTCCATAATAAATGATGGTAAATAGCTGTTCTCAGGGCCATGGCTTTAATGAGAAATACTGCTGTGGCTGCATTTCCCTTTTCTATAATGCAGAGGCCCTGCAGCTGAATCCCACTTAGGACTGAGAATGTCGTCTTTTCTCATGACTGTAATACTCCTGATGCTCAGCATTTTGTTGCAATGTTATTCAGACTGATATTATAATAATAAAAAAATCATGTGTCTTGGCTTATCGAGCTGCTTGTCAGACTTGGTTTGAGCACTCTCATGCAGACAGAAATGACTCTCATGAAACGATTACCTAGTACGGTTCTGATAAACCGTGCTCCTTAGTGGCGGAGATTGTCATTAAAGGAAACTGTTTTTAAGTCATTCACAAGAAAAACTAGTTGAGAGACAGAATTGTCATCCATTTGCACTGAGTATAATGCTATTTACACTAAAAGGAAGGTTAGACTTGAGCAAGCATGCTGTACTGAAGCAGGAAAAAAATCAAAATTATCAGCAAAAATGTTTGCATGCCTGGGGAAAAGAACATTTTCTAACAGAAGAAATTAGTTCTGCATCTGTAGCACATATTTCACAGAAACAGATACTGTTTTGAGTTATGTTTGCAGGATTTTGTACATGTGTTTCATTTGTATGGGATTAATAACAGAAAGAATTGGCAGAGAATATGAAGGAGTTAAATATATTTCTGGCTGCCAATACTTATGCTTCTAGGTAATGTAGCAAATTTGCCTTTATAGTTGCTCAGTGTTTCTCTAAAATTCCTTCTTCTCCTGCTTAAAGATTCCCTTTGAAATACAGGACCATGAAGGGCTCTCATATCTTTGCTCTCAGTCAGTAGAAATAGCACCTACAATAAAGGCCAGTCTATATTCATGCAACTCATTGCTGTGATGATTCATATGGATTCACTTGGAGGACAAACCAGATATGTACAACTGAGCACACTTAAAGCAGGAACCCTAGAAAATCTGTGCTGTGATGAACATTGCTGCCTGGTCTGTGACTGCAACGGGCTGGTTTGGTGCTCAGCATCTGCAGGAGGCTGGGACTGGCCAAAGCTACAGTTTGACCAAGTGTCCTCTGTTATTTTCCTGAAATAGGAAACTCAAAACCATCAAACAATGTTGCAAAATCATATGTTGCTCTTCAGAAGCCATGACTTTCATTTGACTAAGGCTTTTGAAAGTGGCACTGTCAAAGTAAATGAGCTCATACCCTAAATTGTGAATCATTATGTGAATACTGCTTTATTGTAGCTCCACTTATCTTTATTGATTTGGTTGTACAGAGCTATCATGACTTGAAGAACAGAATGAGAAGTCCAGATGCATTCCTGGATAAATACAGGCATGATATACAGAGCAGTATGCTGAAGATGTTATCCAAGTTTAAAATAACCTTACTAAATTCAGTACAAAAACACTCCTGGAAGGATCATATTCACAGCTAATAACTGTTGTTTCCAAGTTTTAAAAGTATTCCTCCTCCACAAAAAAACATCTGCAAAGGTGATGACCGTGTGAGATATTTGGATCGATTTTATAAGAGGCAGTGCACGTGAGTCAGTCTGTTCCCATTACAGCTCAAACTTAAAATAGCTTGCTGTAAATAATCTTTCATGCATAACAAAAGCTCGTACAATTCCTGAAAATTAATTCATCACCCACACTGACATTCTAAGGACTGAGATAGTTTCTGGTGTTTCGTGGTTCGCTAGGAGGGCATGTCCAGAGATATTACTGAAGGCTGACATTTTTGAAATATCTCTTTATTTTCTTAGGGTCAAATTAATCACTTGTGCAAACTGGCCTATTTCTTTCAAAATCAGCTTAGAATTTCGGAGCACAAAGTATTAATTAAGTGTTCCAGCAGGCCTGTTGGTTCCCTTTTTAAGAGGCAAAATCACCTGGTCCATAAAGGTCATATTGCATGTCCCAGTCCAGCGTGGAATGGTTCCCTTACTCTTAGACCAGGTTGTAGCTGATGAACCAGGCTGTAAAGTGTTAGGACAAACTCAAGAGTATCTCCCAATGTAGTGGGGAAAACAACCTCTTTCCTGTTTTAAATACAATTGTCATGAAAATTAAATCCATCAGCCATGGTCTTTCAGAAAGGAATAGAGGAGGTAATCTTTCAGCATCTCTGTGTTCCCAAACACCCTGGAAAGAACCCGCATCTACTTCTCATTTTACAGATGCCAGAGGTGCCAGCAAAGACATAGAAATCCCTGGAGATTTCTTGTTTCTGCAAGCATTAATTACTTGCCCCCACAGTGGTGACAGGCTGCAGCACAGGTCTCCTCTGACGAGCTTGCACACCAAACAGACAAATAGGTGTGGGGAGGGAAGGACGATGAACATAACCAAGGATATTTGACAGGACTGAAGCGAAGGTGAGACCAGTGTGCAAATTCCAGGTTTACCTTAGGGTTTCCCTGGGGAAGTTTTAAAATCTGCCATGTTGTATGCCTGCAATTTGGCTAATAGGGGCAGGTATGTGGGGACAGAGATGGCTGCTGTAGCCCCTTTACCCTGCTCAGTCACTGCTTCTGCTTACATACCTGAAGCACAGTGGTGATGCCGTGTGCTGCCTTCTCCATCACCGTGACTGTCCATGGCCACAGACTGTTACCAAAAGCAGAAAAACAGGCACAAATAAATAATCTCATTGAGAAAAACAAACCTGTTCAAATAGAAAGGAAGATGCAGGTAAGCCATGAGCTGCAGCCAGCCAGCAAGGCAGCTTTAGCCACTTTGTAGTTGTTTTCTCAATGGGGGCAAAAACAGACATGAGAACTTACGGTATCTTGACTGCCAAATCTCAGGAAAAATTACTTTTTCCTTCACAGTTATTGTGCCCTTCTGGGGGCGTGTGAGGCATATTTACTTTGTGGGGAGAGTAAAAGCTGGGGAGGTGGCAGACATGAGAAAATTATCTTCCTGAATGTGTAAGTAAGACACTTTTTTATTTGTAGAATAAAATAAGAAATGCTATAGTAGGAAGATCAGACACTAGGGCTGTGATAGAAGGGGATCAGTCACAAAGAGGGACCATAAATGGGATATGTGGGCATGAAGGAGGAAGGATGTTTGCTCTTCTAGTGTCAGTGAATTAATGGTACTGTAAATTTATGTCTTACAGTCACCTTTCAGAAAGGAAATCAATTGCCAACAGCACCAGCAACAACAGAGTCACGACAAACCCTCCAGAAGACCACAGCAGTGACTTTGCATTTAGCTGTAGCTGTATTTTCAACTGCTGGAGAGTGTTGGTGAAGCAATGCAGCAACACTGTCACAGGATCTATATCCAGAAGGTCCTTTCAAGAATTCATTGTGGAGTTAATATGCATATTTTTGCTCTTTGATGAGATTTCAGCTGTCAGCTGTCTGTGGGGACCCAGGAAATGCCCCTGTGGAGGCCCAGAAGCAGGAAGTCTGGCTGTTGGAAAAAGGCCTCCAGCTTCAGAAAATTACTAGACAAGGCTTTTTTTAGATCCTCAACCCATTGCTATGGTGCAACTGGCAGGCCCTGTTCCTGGGGAAGCCCTGGGTATGCCCCAGGGTGATGGTGTGCAAGTCTGTGGCTGCTGCAGCCCAAGGACAGGTTCTACCCATGCAGATGGAGAATAACTCTGGGGTCTCTGTGGGTTGGGGGCAGGCATAGCAAGGTCTTGTGACATCTTGTGACAGCCAGAATAGACAACAGGACATATCTATTAGGACTGTGTTTCAGATAGAGGAGCTTCTGATGACTTCCCCCTTGCCATGGATATGCTCCACCTCCCTTGGTGCAGATTACCTGGGAACTGAACAAAACCATTACAGCAATGTTTTAATGAGTTTGCAGAAGGCATGAAGCTGCAGTTTTGGTAAGTGAACAATGTGATGCATATCAATGTGACTATTACCTACTGAGTTTAGAGATAGAGGTTTAAGTAGAAACATGAGCTATTTAATTTTTGATCACTTAAAAGATGCATCTGTCTCGTTCCATAGTATTGAACTGCCTCTCATGCCTGCATATGACAACAAGCCCAGCTGCACAAACTCACATCTTTCCACCAGACAATTTTAATGTAAGTGTCTCTCATCAAGGAGAAAATGTGTGGCCCTCTGCAAGTTTAGCCTGTGGGCAGTATTAAAGATATCACTGTTAATATCAGGATAAACATACAGAGTGCTGAAAAACTCCAATTTTTCCCAGGAGGCTGTCTCTCATTTCTCTGTTTTTATTTTGGTCAGAATTTTGAATTACTATAGGACAGAAATTCTGTGTCATCTCTTCTAAAGCTAGGCTTTTGTTGCAAAAGACATATAAGATCCTGTCAAATGAATTTGCAACAAACTCATTCCTCCTGAGAGGAGAAAAGGAAGTTTCTTGACAGTAAGAAAGGGCTTAGTGTGGTTTAAGTGCTGTAATCTATCTTCTCTGGCTCCAAAAGACCCCAGACCTTATGTAGATTCCTTGTGTTTGCCATTTGAAAGTCTCAGACCAAAAGTAACATCTACAGTGTTGCTGGCCCCTAATGTTTAAGGATCTGAATTGCTCCATAATGAGGAGGTGGCTTAGGAAGTCGGGCAATGGTTAGGGACCATGTGCTGCAGTCAGAGGTGGCCCTTAGTGTCTGGAAGCCAACCCTTTCCTCATCTGCATAGCAGCACTGCTAGGAACTGGTGCTTGGTCTCATGAATGATGTGGGAAAGTGGGAAATAGTACTGGTGACACGGTTCTGCTGACACCAGCTCATTTGAGGGCAGAACAGGCTGCTGCTGGCCCACATGCCCAGTGAGACAGGTGAGCACATGGGGTGGAAATGCATACCAGCAGATTCAGTGGCAAGTCCCAAATACAACTCTGTGAGATGAAAGCATCCAAAATCATAAAAAAGTGAATGTGCAAGTAAACAAGTGTAGATGTGGTTGTAGATTTGATGAGTGTTTTAGTCAAATGTGTCATTTTATTTGAAAAATATGGAAAACATCAAATACAAAAGGGGTGACTGATTTTAGAAACTTGAGTCTCTTCTGGATATTTTTCCTCTTATCATAGATTCATAGAAAGGTTTGGGTTGGAAGGGACCTTAGAAATCATCTAGTCCCAATCTCTTTGACATGGGCAGGGGCACCTTCCACTAGACCAGATTGCTCAAAGACCCCTTCAACCTGGCTTTGAACACTTCCAGGGGTGGGGTATTCACACCTTCTTTGGGCAATCTGTTCCAGTGCCTCACCACCCTCACAGTAAAGCCGCTTCACATTCTTTTTTCTTTTACTCACTATAATTGTGTTCAGCTACTGTTAAGGCACCTCTTGGGGTCTCCTTTGATAATAGTTTTTGCATCTCACAATAACAGCTCTTTCCCTTCTTCTGGTGTAGCCTCTACTTCCTCTGGAGTGTCCTTTCTGCCTTGCTCTGTAGCCGCTTTTCGCCAGCTGGGACGTCACACACACACAAGCACATGCACTTCCCAAAAACTGTTGTGTGTGCTGACCACTGCAATCCACCCGTCTGGCTCTGCTCTCTGGCATACTCTAGGGCTCCTGAAATGAACACTTCACACTTTCAGATCAGACATCTGTGTTTTCTGAATATGTTTTTTTTAACAGGTGAGTTGGAATGGAAATAGACAGTTTTCTCACTTACTGTACCTTATTCCAGCATCCCTTTCCACAAGAGATGTTCATAATGTCCCAGTGCATACGTAGTAATATGTGAATGTGAATACATTGTACTGGTGGGGCAATGTCTCATGTCAGTGTACAGACTGAGATGCACCAGGGTCTCCAGCCAAACTGGTTTTCCAATCCTGTTGGTGAGGATGCTGTAAGGTGAAAAAGCAGATTGGAGTGTTATTTAACTATCTGTGTTGAATAGGGATGTAGGGGTGGATATAATTTGAATAGGCCTGTTATTTTGCTGCAATTAATTACTCATTGTGGGTAGACTAGTGAAAATAGACAGCAGTTCTTTGGTGTTGGGATGCTATGCCTCTTCTCCACCACTTAGAAAACTAGCTCTGAACTCCACTCATTTAACAGCAAGGGAAAAGCTTTATCAGAGAGGATATAGCAAGTGTTCCTCTCACACAAATACTTTTCCAGTGTCTTCACAAGCTGCTGTGCCTGACTTACAAGGGGCAGAAAGAGACTGACTTGCCCAAGGCTCTTGTTTGGATGTGTGTCTTTAGTTCCGAGGAAAATGTTTAACACAGAGCCTGCCCTGGAGAATCACCACTGCACAGCTGTGGTACCTGTGTGGTGTCTCACACTGGGCACACGTGTTCAGCAGAGCTCTCTGAGTGGTACTGGTGCTCACCCCTCCCTAGGATGTTCCTTCTAGGTCTGTTTCCCCAAATCCTGCAGTTTCTGTCAGTGTGCACAGTTCACTGAGATCACTGATGGCAACTTATTTTAGTGCACACTTCAAATAAAGGCTATTTTCAAGGGGTTCTCTGAATTAGGATTTAGGTACTCAGTCTCTCACAAATTCCTCATTAGAGACACTGATTTTACCTCCAGTTGCAGATGTATTGATCCACACTCAGAAGAGAAAAGAAAAATTGATTAGGAGTGGAATGTCTGCAGAGAGAACTGCACACGAGTGAGGTCTGCAAGAAAGAGGCTGGAGGAAAGCTGCAGCCATTTTGAGATACACAGATTCTCTTTTCCCCTGAACTCAGTCTTGAAAAAAACCCACCTTATTTTAATGGACAGGTTTAGTGACCCTTTGTTACAAGCCTCACAGCCTACACAGTTCTCAGAGCACCATGGCAAAGATCAATGACTGCTTGGACACACCGTGTTCATATTCCACTGGTGAGGCAGCTGTTTTCTTATGTATTGATTTTTCTTTTGTTTGTCAAAGGCACAATTTATGTATGGAAACTAATCTTCTACTCTCTATATGGGAAAAAGAACAAAGATCTTTTGTTTCCAATGAGCTTTAAATGAAAATTCAGAGTACCTAATTAGGTAACTTCTTAGCTCCCTAACACTGCAGCTCATTCAGCATGTTTCTTGCCTTGTCCAGCTCATGAATGCTGTCTGTTTGCCTGTGACCCTTTCACCAAAATAGGACATAGGGTGCATCTGTCTCCTGTTTGCTAACATCCTGGTGTCTCCTGCAAGAGTTTTTAATTTCTGAAGTGCTGTGTACA
>JAWWEV010000001.1:101148909-101181831 GCA_035583235.1 Hafferia zeledoni | reverse complement strand
AGGGTGCATCTGTCTCCTGTTTGCTAACATCCTGGTGTCTCCTGCAAGAGTTTTTAATTTCTGAAGTGCTGTGTACAGGCCACCCCTTTTGGACAGTTGGGAGCCTAAGCAGATAGACACACCAGTTCTGAAAAATTGCCAATTCCTTATGTAGCTAACACAGTAGATGTGGATATCTTGACAAAACCAACATGGATTCCCTTGCTTCGGTTTCCTCAGTGGGCCAGAGCTTTTCTCATGTTGAGAGCAAAGCCCTGTGCTATGCCCTACTTCTCCTTCCTTTGCTGATAGTGTTTTTTTCTTTTTCAATTCCTTTTTTTTCTCTCTCATTCCAAAATGCTGAATTTCTGTTTCATCTCTTTTCAGGTGAATTCCTAATCACCCTCATCAGGTGAATTTCTAATCAACCTCACTGAGAGACCTTTCTGCCCAGTCATGCATTGCCTGACTTCAATCCGTTTGTAGTTCAGAGGTGAAAAACTGCCGTCCCCCAAGACCTAGACATATCTTTGTCCAAAGGTGTGTCACATATGTGGATCCTCATTAGTACTAATTTACAGAATGCAGAAGCAAGCACTTTCATTTTCTGTGGGATATATATCAAAATGAAAGGAAAGGGCAAAGGACACTATTTTTCAGGACAACTTGCAGCCCCAACTGAGCATAGGTGAACTGCCTTTAGCAGAGAACAGCAATACTGTTAATTATAGATAATCTTCTGCACTGCTACGCCTTTAGTCCTGTGAATGTGTATATACATCCCTCTAAATGCACATTATATATGTGTGTATATACACACAGTATATGTGAGAGATCAGCGAGAATACAAAATCCAATTAAGAATAAATATTTCTCTAGTTCCAGGTGACAACAAGATGACTGCAGGTCTTCTGAGAAGTAGTGGATGTTTGATCTTTGTCAAGGAGGTAATGGAGAAAGACACTAAGAATGACTCCCACAGTGAGAAAACTGTCCTTAGGCTGGACCGTGAAATATAAACATCAAACCCATTTTTATGGTTACTAACCTAGTTGTATATTTCTAGGATGCTGTAATACCTATTCCATTGGTGTGGGTCAGCATGGACTCCATTCTTGAGGGGTAGGTGTGCAATAATTGAAAGTCATGTCTGGTGCAATGTGTCATCTAAGGGAAAGCTCCTAAAGACCTTGGGGTTCACTGCGAAGGTTAATCTTGCCTAACCTGAAGGAACTGAAATTTAGGTGCCCTAAGACCTACATAATTCACTAAGATTTCCTCTTTAGTCAGTAAAGAGAAACAGGCAAAAGTCATATTGCAAAAGTCTTAACCAGCAAGAAGATTGTCTAGAGTAGAAGAAATGTGCTAGTTCAGGCACAACATAGCAGTGCCTGAGAAAGTCCATGGGGAGAGAAAAATGTGCCGTGCTTTACTTTCACCATTAGTATTTCAGAACTGAATGTTTGAGAAAATAGGAGGAGAAAACTGAGAGTCATCACAGCTGTATTTAGTATAATGAGCTGTATTTTTTTTAGAGGAAAGGCATGAGAGAATTTTGAGAGGCAGTGAGCTCAAAATGCAACACAGATGGGGGAGACAGGGCAGCCAGCCCATCCACTATGTCAGCTGAGACCCTAAGCACTTTGGAGAGATATATTATGATGTTTAAGTGTAACTGATAACTCCATTTTACTGGTATATATTTTTCCTGCTTTTTAGCTTTTGCCTGTTATTTTTTCAGATGTCTATTGCTTTATTAAACTTATTTAGTTTTGTTGATGTTAGAAATTATCTCTAACAGGCACAAAGTGCTTTACTACTCCAGGACCGACTCATCTAAAAATAAAATGGTGCCTGCTGGTGGAACACATGCAAATCCCTGAGACTTAAAGAGAAGAACATGCAGGTCAGCATGGGGGCCAGTCAAGACTCACCATGCAAAGTGAGCAAAATGAAGTTAAACAGCATCCTTCTGGCATGGCATAGGCCTCAGACAGGCATCTGCCACTCTTAGCTCCTCCTCTGACCACTTTTGAGGCTTCAAAAAATTTTCCATCCCATGCAAAGACAATGCAAGGCTTTCAACACATGGGAGAGACCCTTCAGCAGGTACCACTGTATTAAGAGTGCTGAGGGAGAATATTGAGTGGCGAAGATCAATATATTGTTCTTACTCTGGATGAACAAGGGCTTGGCTTACCATTGTCCTACCCTATCTTCCTGTTGCTGGGTCATCTCAGGTAGGATCTGTCTCTTGCCCAGAAGAGTCTGCAAAGACTTGCCAAGGAAAACTGATCCAGCTTGCAAGGTCCTGTGAAGATTTGCAAGTGTTTGTTGTTGCTGTTGTTGTATCTGTATCTCTTGAAGGAAGAGTGCTGTACTGAAAATGTAGTGACCTGACCTAGTCATACTTTTGTTGTAATGTCCATGGACTGCTCCTCTGAGTGACCTTGGGAGGTAACTCAGGGAAGAGAATTGCTTTGCAATTACTCTGCACAGAACCACAGTTCCAAGGGAACATCCTCAGGGATGCACATCATGAAAAAGGGTTGACTTTATCATGTTAGCTCAAATCCTAAAAGGGGAAAGAACAGTCCATATTCCATAGAGTTTTCTCCAGTTGTCCTTGAATTGTTAAGAGGAAAGGATCAATATATATGTCTTTCTGTAAGGCAGGCTTTATTGTGTCCACAATCTAGCAGGCTCGGGTATGCTTCTTAGTGTACAAAGAAAGAATATTGCCTTCTGCAGAATTAAAAACAAACTAAAACAAAATAGTGAGTATCTATGGGATGGGTTGTATGGGAACTCAGATCAGATAATAGTTGTTTATTGCTGTCTTACATGGTTTTGCATCAGTGACCCTGGAAGTGATTTCTGAATGTCACATTGGAGGGAAGAACTAGGATGGTCTGTTAGAATGGACATTGAAATGTTTGAAGAAATCCAGCCTGCCAGCTGCACCTCTAAATCCTTTGAGGTTCATGCTTCAGCTATTACTTGCAGTATTAGTTACTTGCTTGTACGCACATGCCAAAGAAATACTTAAAATGGTGCATATGAGCACTGGCTCACCTTCCCCCATATGACACACAAAGGAGGTTCCCTAAATCAGCCCACATGCCATTTCTTTTCTAAATATAGATTTTTTAATTTTTTTTTCCAGCAGTGAGAAAGAAGCTAAACAACAGCATCACTTGTAAGAAACCTTAAACAGCTAAGCAACTTGATTAATTACTTAGGGATTCCCTCAGGCTGTTACTAAGGTAACGGGAGTAGAAGTGCTTAAAGATGGCTGAATATGCTGTGTGTGCTTGAGAATATGCGGTGGCTTTTCAGTAGCACCCTGTATTGTGAGTTTTGTACAGTATTAATGTTGAAAATAAAAGATATGTGCATATGTAGTCATGAAAATGAAGAGCCCACACAGCCCTATGAACCCCCAGCTGCATCTGCTGAACACAGGAAAAAAATCTGCTTTGGCTTTCAGGAGGATGTAAAAGGAAAGGAATTTGGAGGGTGCAGGGCACATATCTCTGCAAAGTCTTCATTTTTCTGACTTAAAATATTTCCTCCTTTTCCCTGACTGCACTGACCCATGTCTAGCTTCCCACTCTCTGAGGCTTCTCTCTGAGATGGAGCCACCCACACTGCTGCCTGGCCCTGCTGTGGTACCCACCACAGCTTGCTTTGCCCAGCAGTGTGGCACAGTGCAACATCCCTGTGCTGAGCAATGGTGCTGCAATGGTGGAGCAATGATTGGGTTTCATGCTCTGTAGCAGTAATGCATTTTCTAGTCAAAACTGGTGAGAGACAAAGCAAAAGGTGACTATGGTAAAGAATATGCCCCCTAGTCAGATACCATTGCCCTAAAGGTAATTTAAATGCATGTGATAATATGGGAAAATGATCATCTTGAGTGACATCCATGCCAGAATTTTGTAAGTTAATACCCAAATTAGTTAACATGCAACATGGAGGTAATTAGAAATGTCAACCTTTTATACAGACAGAGAAACCCCCTTCTCACTAACTGATCAGCTTGCATCCTTGGGAGAGGAGAAGGAGAATTCAAGACAAAGCTAAGCAAACACATAGCTCACAAGACCAATTCAGGATAGGGGCTTGTTCTCAGTTTAATGACAAACCTGTAGTGGTTTGAGTTCCTATATCACCCAGAGAGGTTATTTTTTTTCTTCTTCTGTGACATTCTCTTTCCTCAGAGCATTTGCATGTACCTCACTGCCCCCTTCCTGTCTCTCACTTCTGGCAAACATGTCTGCTCAGCTCCTCCAACTCAACTCTACAGCTGAGCCAACCCAAAGGCTTAAAAGAACTCATGCTGACTTAGTAATTTTTTTATTCATAGACATTCATTTGCTTTTTATCATTTTCCCAGCAGTGACCACAAGGAGAAACTCAAATTTCCAAGAGGAACCATTCAAAAATGTGACACTTGGAAGCCTTTACACTGTGAGATGCTAAATACCCATAGCTCTCACTTGGTACTTCACAGGATGCTTATGGCTCAAGCTGTGCAAGGAATTACTTCTTCTAGTTTATAGACACTGCCCAAAAAATAATTAAGAAACATTCTGGAGGAACTGAAATAACTTCTGAGAACATCTTTAGGACAAATTTGGAAAAGAATCAGTCTGAGCAAAACTGTTTGAAACGAAAGGCATCAGTGCGATTTGGATAGTTTGGTATCTGTCAATGCTCTTTGAAAATGTAGTCACAACATTGCTTTGTGTAACTGCATCTGTATTCTCCTCCCAAAATTGTTTCATTTACATTGTTGAGTTCTGTATATCATCAGGCAACTTATGGCTACTGGTGGTCCGCTAAGCCATTGAATACATTTAAACCATCTGTTGGATGGTGAGCTTATTCCCATAGCCCAGATAGCTCCTTCTAGCACAGTAAATACAAAGTTCTTCATCTCTCCTTTTCTCTGCCTTTGTAAATTGCCCAGTTCAGGGATATTTAGGAGATATGACCCTTATTAACAAGACATCACCACTATTGTTTTGAAGAATCTGTCCACCTTTGTGTCGTAGGCAATCAAGATGGAGAAGTGTAACTGTTACTTGTCCTTTTTCCACAGCAATATTTCTCTTTTATAGTCTTTGACAGGACAAAGCTCTGCAGGAAGCATAGAGCAGTGACAGGGTTTCTTCCTCTTGCAGCTCCTCTTTCCCTGGGTGTAATATTTTCCCCATTGAGTAATCCTTGCTCTAGTGGTCTTGTTTCTTTCTCCTGAGAATTCAGAAAGGCATTTCAACAAGTGAATTACAGGGAACAGGCATTAGATAATTTTTTAATCTCCTGGGAAAATGAGGAAAGCAATGTGTTTCCTGCAGAAGTCTCCTGGGCTGCAGAAACACATTTCAACCTGCAATCCAGCAGCACCTCAGGTGCTGTTACCAGTCCTGCATCCTGCTGCATCTTGGTCTGGATGTGTGACTCTTGCCAGGGGCAGCAGCATCCTAGGGGGTGCTGTGCTGCTGGAAGAGGTGATCTGATCCCATGCACTGTGATTTCTGTTCCCAGTGCAGCTCTCCTAAAAAGACTGCCTGGCTGCAAGGCAGCACTGCCCATCCGCCTCACAGCCTGATGCTTGGCAAGAGACTGAATGCCCACATGGGGATCGCCATGAAAACATGCTAAAAAACAACCCACAGTTTCTAGAAGCTTCCTATATTTATTTTCTTGAAAGTTAACTACACTGAGTTTTTGCCCTAAATTAACCAAGTCCATGGTAAGACAATCTGTAAAACACATACAGTGTCAGAGAGGGAGACAGACATATCAGTATAAGACCATGACACAGGATGGTCAGGCTGAGATACGTTGTGGGATAAGGTGAAACAGTCTCAACTCTCTGCTCTGCATCTTCCAGCTGAAGGATCCAGCCATTAATAATAAGGATGATTTCTAGCAACTTTTCCCAGGGTATAACAGTCCCCACTTTCCCAGTACATGCCTGCAAAGTCAGTGAATACCACCCAGCAGGTTCATCAATTCACATTCATGTGGGTTAGTTTACACTGCTGATGAAAGCAGACCAAATCATGAAATGGAGCATCTGAGCTACACTTGCAGCCAGGGGATGTGTCCAGTACTGCTGGTTCTTTTGTGGAGATGTTGCCCCTACTCAATAAGCAATAACAAGAACTGTGAAATATCAGACTTTTTAAGAACCTCAACTGTTTGTTCCTTGAACTTGAGTCAGATCCTTAAGCGAGAAACACCCTCTTGACATATCCAAAAGAGTCCTCAAAGGAACTTTGAGTAAAAAGAAAACTTACAAGAAACTATAAATGTAATTTTAAATTATATATTAAAAAAAAAAAAGAGGCAACATTAAGTTCATGTGAAATTGCAGTAATACTAGGATGAAAAGCTGTGATGACTTCCAACTGTTTAAGAAACAGATGTGGGAGTTGTTAGGCTTCATGTTTACAGCTCAGATTTGAGCTTTTTCAGAGCAATCTGTACAATTCTGGGTTCATAGGGGACAGAGAATGGGAAATGATAATGTTTTTAGTGTTGGTGTAGCAGAAATAGAAAGTAAAAGCAAAATGACCTACCCATTGGCATTTATTCCTTTATTTACTTTCATTTACTTAAGGCTTATTTTTTTTATTCTGTAAGCTAATTTCCTTGGGAATTGAGAAATAGCAACTTCTTGAAATTTTTTCATCCCTGTAAAATCTTGGCATGATGTAATGATCCCGCAGAGATCATAAGGCATTCAGACAGACCTTCCTACCCTCCCTAACCCCCACATAAAACTGCTTGGAAAAGAATAATGATAAAAGAAAATCCAATACATGCTATGAAGCAAGAAGAGGGGGAATGGCTTTCCCTTGCACAGTTATCTTTTCTGAATTCTGAATGCAGACTTACCAGACATCATGGGTTGCTCAGAAACATGGAGAAAAATGAGCATGTTATTAACTTGACTTTTGCTGCTGGGCTGCTGGGGTAGATCTAGGCACATGCAGCTCCCTAGATACACTCTGACAGCTTATGGATGGAAAATAAAATAACTGAGGCAAGGAGCAGTGGAAAACCAATGCAAGTTAAGTAAGAATCCATTTGTGATGCTGCTCTTAAGGGCACTTCTACTATAAATGATTCTCTCCCTACCACACTACTTTTTTTGGCTTTTTTTTTTTTTTGTCATTATGAAAACTAACATGTGTGAACTACCTTGGCATAAAGGCACAGCGAAGACATTTATCTCAACTAGATCAGCTCCTGTCCAAGGCCTACCTAGGCAAGTTTGCCTCACGTTAAAACTAAAATTGCCTTGACTTCACTGAATTCCTGTCTCAGGATAGCTGTATTAGTTACCTTGTTAATGGCAAAGACAAAGTTTTACACTGCGCTTTTCAGTAATTTTTCAAGTGAAAATCAAATTTTTAGCTTCAGAACTAAAGCTGGAGGAACAAGTTTTCCAAATGAGTAATGAATACTGATTATTTATGAGTGGTCAGTACAGAATTGATCCATTACTTGTCACTTCTTTCTTGACTTATCTCATATTCCCCTTTACATCAACATTTTCTATCTTTATACACTCAGCTGAATCAAAGTGGAAAGGAATGAAAATTAACTCTGTAGAAGGTATTTTCTACAGTCTTTCATCTCTGGAAATGCTTTTAATTACTAGAAGAGTTTACTCTTAATGTAGTGGATTTATTGAGCTCTAGACAAGCTTTCAACATTTCATCTGAGGCAGAACACTCACTTTAACGCGCTGGTGATAGATGTTTTCTGCTGATGTTGTAAGCAGTTTAGACCCAGATGTAAGCACTGCTTTATGAAAACCATTTTCCTGGCATCTGTCTCTGTAAAAACAGAAAGTTTGCAGGTGCAGCTCCCAAGTAGGATCATCAACATGCCTAAGTAGCATCCCTGGGACAATGTGAAGACAGAAGAGACATGGATTTTGGCAAACTGTACAACAGCAAAACTCAGGAGAAGGGAAAAGATGAGAGTATCCATCTGCATTAAGCAACAAGGATACCTCCTTCAGTGATCAGATGTGGCCATGGTGGTCAGTTTTAGCTTAACTGAAGATAGCTGACATTCTTCTGAAAACTTTCACAATAATATTATCTGCAGAAGGAGAAGAGAGGAAAATTAAACATTTTTTTCAATGCAGATGATGGCTGATGATTGAATAACAGTCTAAGACAGTCTAAGAAAGGGCTCAAAGGCACATAAAAGCAGTTCTGCGCATGTGAGCATGCGTGATCAGGATTATTATTTTAATGGTGCCACAAGACAGTTGGTCAAGGCTAGCAGGGAAAGAAGTATTATGGATAACAAAAGATGCAAGATGTGGTGATTGTGATGCTAATGTAAATTTCTGAAGGCTGTTTGTGTGAAAAAAGTGAAGATTCCCTTCAGTCTCCAGTGGGCAGTTATGGCATAGGTTACTCAGCCATGACAGGTAGCAGTTTCTCTGCTGCATTACCTTGTTTGAGAATTTTAAAAAGTCGGGTGTTATTGCAGGAGTGCTTGTGCATTCAGGGCTTCTTCAAGAAGAGCTGGTGGATGTTGCCAGTCTATGAGGGAAGCAGGGGAGAGGATCTATAGAGCTATGTATCCATGCATGCATCACCTGATGTGGGATCATGGCCTGTTCACAGTAGGATGGTCACTGAGAGCTTAGATTTCTAATTTGCGCCTATTCATCTTGATCAGTTAATAACCATTAATTCTGCCTTACGAGCACAACAAGACTTACAGTTAAATACCAGGAGTATGTTTGAGTTGAGAGGGGTACAACAGCTGTCAGCAAGCAAAACTTAGCTGCTGTAGCAGACAAGCTAACTACTGAAACTCTGCATTAATATGATTCTTTTAGATTATTCACCTCCTCCATCACATCCTGTTTATGTTTTAATCACTTTCCCTAGGCTCATACTGACACTCCCTTTTGCTGTCCTACCACCAGATGGATTTTAATAAACTATTATTATATCTGGAAGAACTTTCCTAGGTCTTCATAATTGCTTCTTGTACTTACATGTGTGATGCAGAGGTGTCAGCCTCCACAGTCATACTTATTGCTATAATTGAGCAGCATATATTGTTACTTGTTTTTTTCGGCTTTTTTTTTGGCAAGGAATCTAAATCATCCTAGGTATTTGTTTGTTTCCTTCCAAGTTACTCTTTGATCTGCCCTCCTCTCCTCTCCTCTGCTCTCCTGTCCTGTCCTCTCTGCTCTTCTCACCTCTCCTTGCCTCTCCTCACCTTTCCTTGCCTCCCCTCCCCTCTTCTCCCCTTCTCTCATCTCCAGTGTCCCCCTGACTCCTATATGCAAGCCATTCAGGTAGACAACCCATGTTTCTTTGAAATTCAACCAAGATGTCTCCAGCTGAACATGTTGTAGGGATATAGGGAACAGACTGCTTGAGAAAATACTGTAATATTATTATCTTCCTCTCTTAAGGCTTCTCTGGAAAGCATAGCCACAGTATATCAGTCCTCCTAGGTCCAATTTGGTCCAATGTGATGAAAACTGATTTGTGACTCAGAATTATTTTATGAGGTCTAGGAGCTGGCAGGGATGATTTAGCAGTTTCAGTAAAGGAAAAGAGGCCTTTCAGGGAAAGGAAATACTGCAACATTCCTTGAACACCAGTGACAGTCTCTGGAAAGGCCTGCGTGCCCCTTTGGCACATAACTGCCATCAGGAACTGAAAGGGCATTTCTGAACAGTAGAAATGAACCTTGGTTGCTGGTTCCTGAGAAAACAGCTTCTGTCCCTCCTGAGAGCCATGGCACCCTTACTGTTGAAAAAACCCACAAAAGTTCCCTCAAAGAGTTGAACAAATACAAGCATTGGGATGATGTCATGCTTTTTTTGTGTGTTCACCTACTTCACATTTCAATGTCCTGTTCAGGAGCCTGAATAACATTTGGTTTGGGGAGTTTTCTGTGTAAATTAGCTCAGATTTGGAGGGTTTTCTAGCACTTGTATTTCATTCTGACCTGAACGCTGCTGGAGAGATGCTACAGGGAACAGAAGATTGAGGACAGAGTTTCATATTTACTATAGCTTTTGCCAGGTGACATCAGAAAACAATCCTAGAAGCTGAAAATCACCTTATAGACACTGTGTTTGTGTGTCTGGTTGAGTTTTAGGAAAACCAGGAAGAAGGCTATTATGTCGTATTCACTGCTATGTTTTACTCTCATGGGAGGCCAGTTTCAGACATTTCCAGCTCTTTGTTCTGTCTTCACTCTAGGTCCCATCTCCATACTGCTGTTACTGCCTCCTCAGTCAGTCCCACCAAGAGCAGTACCAGCACAGCCAAGGGGGAAGGAAGACATCATGATAGAGAGGCAGTAGAAAAGGAGAGAAGAAATCTTAATTTGTCTTTACTTCAGAAAAAAAGGCATCAGAAAGCTATATCCTTGAGAATTCAGCAATGAAACATTGATGAATGGGTTTGTTGCTGAAGAGAAAATAAGTTACCATTGAGTCTCTGACAGTATAGCTGTGGTTTTTTTATGGGGTGTCACTGGTAGTAAAAAGTAGTGGCAAACCTTAATTTTTGTTACTCAGATCTGCAGTGGTGGTCCTGAAATCACAAAGGCAGGTGGTTTGTCAAAGAGAATAGTAATTACCACAGCAGTAATTGAGCAGAATACTAGACGAAGAGGCTTAGAGGTGACTTCATCACTCTCTATAACTACCTGAGGGGAAGTTATAGCCAGGTGAGAGTTGGTCTCTTCTCCCAGGCAGTCAGAAATAGGACAAGGGGGCATGGGCTTAAGCTCTGCCAGGGGAAATTTAAGTTGGATATCAGAAAGAAATTCTTTACAGAGAGAGTAATTTGGCATTGAAATGGCCTGCCCAGAGTGGTGGTAGATTCACCGTCCCTGGAGGTTTTTTAACTGAGATTGGACGTGGCACTGAGTGCCATGATCTAATAAATGGACTGGAGTTGGACCAAGGGTTGGACTTAATGATCTCAGAGGTCTTTTATAATCAATTCCCAGTCAATTCTATGATTCGATGTTTGAAAAACTGGTTGCATGGTCGGGCTCAGAGGGAAACAGAACAGACTCTGAAATATGGAAAGAACAAACTCTGATACGGACCTTGGAGGAGGACAGCGCTGGCAAGCAGCAGACCTGACCAGCTGCACATATAAGACTTTGTTGTTGGAGTTTAAAAGTTATGCATTTTACTTGTACAGCGTTTTAGCTCAGAAAGTTTTCTGTATCCCTTCCTGCATTGCTGTCACCCCCCTTCCCCCTCCCCCAACGCCACGGTGGCAGCAGCCGGAACTTGCCGGGGTGCCGGGATAAGGTAGATTTACGGCGGTCAGAGGCAAACTCGGGCAGTAATCTGATCAGAAGGCTTACGCCGAAGACAAAGGACTTCACTTTTAGTTACAGCTTTACCTTTACCTACTTTCTTCCACACCGTGTCATCTCATAATTGGTCAGTCAGCTCAGCCAAGCATACATGGGAACATTTTACTGGCTAAAAGGTCTCTTGCATTCTGCAGGTGGTTCTTTCTCTCTTAAGCGTGCACTGCAAACTGCATTAATTCAAGAATATACTCTGAACTGCTCCATATCAATCTCTTCATCAATTATCTCAGACATTAGGGGGTCCGCAGACCTGCTGAGTTACCCTCCATACCGGGGCTTGTCCCCGCTGATCTAGGACGAGCCAGGGCGGCTCTGTGCCGGGATGCCTCTGCCTCGTGTTGCTGGTGCAGTCTGTGGCGGCGTGGCTGCCGCTCCTGATGGCTTCTGCCCCTGTCCTAACCCTATTGGTTATCACACCCATCTATCCCCAATTCCTAGTTTTCTGTTGGGTTTGGTCCCTCTGTTTTTCCTACTAGCTAGTCAGCACCTAAACAAATCCCTTCTGCCTGAGCCTTTAGCTAATCTAGTCCCAGTTCCAGCACCCCCACCCCTCGGGACCCTATATAATCCGAGTGATTTCGCAATAAACCTGTTCCACCACTCAGAGTGAAATGCTGTGCACTCTCCAGACTCCAGAGGACCGGTGGGAACTGCCCCCTTCCCCCAACATTGCATAGGTTCACCTGGAGGCTGGCTACTGGTCAGGTTCCACAGGGGTCTACACTTGGACCTACTTGTGATGTTCAACACATTAATCAGTCACCTGGAGAATGTGAAGGAGTGCGCTCTTAGCAAGTATGGCAATGAAGCCAAACTGGTGGGACCAGTCAATACATTTGAGGACAGTGGACACTCAGAGGGATGCAAACCAGCACTAAGAATGGGTCAACAGGAGCCTTCTGACATTCAGCCAGAATGAATGAAAAGCCCTGCACTTGGCATGGACTAACCCCCTGCATTGATATGGGCTAGGCCAGGGAGCAGCTTCTCTGATAGGACGTGTTCTGGTGGCTTTTAGGCCAAACATAATCCATCAGGGAGCCCTGGCAGTGGGATTGGAACACTTGCCACAGGAGGAACAGCTGGGGGAGCTTTGGGGGTGTCTGACGATCATCTTACACACAGTCAAGTTATCAAGTTATTACCAAATGTGTTCTTTACTAAGAATGCTCCTAATTTTGTTTTCATATTCTTCTTGGATTTTAATTCTCTACTCTAATTTGGCCTTTCAATTCAGTAGCTATTTCATTATGCCAGAACAATTTGATTTGCTTTGTAATTTCACTACCTATATTATTTTGCAGGGACAATATTAATTATAGATATTCTTCTGTCATATATCTGTGAGGTACTTATTTATCATTATAAAAATACTACTCTGCCTCTTAAAACATAGTTTTATAATGGTGACATGGAATAATTATTTATAATCATTGCTTACCACACATCTATAGCAAGAATATATGTAATGGCCTTCTCCAAGACCATAAGGCAACCATGAAAAGTTTATAACAGTGTCAAATAACAGCCAAAACTAGATATTTGAACATATTATTTTCACTGTATAATGCTACTTGCTTTTTTCCTTTTGCATGCAATTAAAGAGAGTCTCGGCTAGGCAATGGTTGAGTGCCAAAATATGATGTTTTTTCTTTGTGCTTTTTCTTTCACATGTTTCCAGACTGCGTGTGGCATGTGATTTCTTGCATTGTTTTGCTTTTTATAGTCAAGTTTTTCATAAGCACATAAATGGTCGTTTCTGGAAATCTATGTTTCCTCTTTTTTGATGTTCATTGTATTCTGTAAGATTCCTGCTCTGAGTGCTTGCAGAGGGATTAAGGAAGTAATCTAGAATCATTCAATACTATTTATTTTCAGTGGTGGTACAGTATATCAGGTTCAGGGAATTCACTGCACATTCATGGTATGTAAAAGTAGTTATGGTGAATGACAGGTGAAGACATTTCTGCCAGGCCATTCAGACTTGCAGTACTGTTCCTAAATATATCTCCTTCTCCTTGGTTGTCCAGAGGTTACAAGCCCATGCTTAGCTATATCCACGCCTTCCCTTCCTTTGTATTTACTTATTTTTTGCACAAGAAATTCTGAGCATAAGTGAAGCTGTAAAACAGGACCAGTGGCCCATAAAAACAGGTGGGTGGGATTCTTTTTAACCTATAAAGGCTTTGCTAATTCCCACTAGCTGTCAAATCGGATTTTATAGAGGAATTAATTTGTTTTGAAACACCAGCAAAGTGATTCTTACATGAGTTCAAGAAAGAGCTGAAGCATCAAACCTGTTAATGGGAGAGTGGAATAGGATTCAGCTGACACAGTGTGGCTCTCTTGAGTCTAGATGTCTACAGAAGAGCCAGGTGCCTCTACTCAATGGATCAATGGAAAGAAACAGTTCATGGTGATATTCAACTTATCCTGTAGCATTTGCTCAAGAGAGGTTAGATTAAGAACTCATTTCTTGCCCCTTACCAGGGGGAATAATTCATATAACCACATGGCAGATGTCTAATACAAGATAGAAGAACTCTCTCCAAATATCCCAAAACTTCCTCTGAATTTCAGATTGAAACAAACAAGATTAGGAACATTTTGCTTCATCTGCTTTTGCAGTGGCTTAAGAATGAAAATGCATGAAGAGGTTAGCTGTTTTTAAAAGGTTTGTGCACTCTCAAAAACTTACCACCGAAGCTGGTCTGAGCACTGTCTTTTGTAATGGAACTGAGCAAGGTACAGGTTTCTTGAAATTTGGAGAGTTTGATACAAACAGGACACTTACATTTAGTTTTAAAAACTTTGTTATTGGAAGGAGCATTCGTCTTTGTTCCAGGACTGCTTATGATATATGACTCTTCAACAGCCTTCTGAGCTATTTGTTTCTAACAACATCTGCCCTGAAGTTCTAAAAAATTCTTTCTGACAGGATTCTGGTCCTGTTGCCATTTTAATCCAAAATCTTTTAATGGATAGTCCTCATGGGTGCATGAAAGTAATATTTAAGATAGGAACATATTTAACTTTTGCAAAGTACAAATGTTAATGCTGTTTTGGAATCTGCTGCTTGCCTAATCCAGCATCTATATCCTTTCATCTGATTCTGCTTACTCTCTGAATTCTTCAAAGTCTTAGGAACATGTCCAGTGGAAGAGCCTCCACTGTTTTTTTAAAGCTTCATTAAGCCTTAAATCTGCAAGGAGTCTGTACAAATAATTCCTACATTTGTAGTGCTGGACTGTATCTGGCCAAGTTCTGGAATTCTACCTTGTAACTGCAGTGTGAGTCAATTTTCATATACAGAATCACAGAACAGGCAAGGTTGGAAGCGACAACAGTGGGTCACCTGGTCCGACATCCTTGCTCAAGGAGGGTTGTCCCAGAGCACACAGCACAGGATTGCATCCAGTGAGAAGACTCCACAATCTCTCTGGGCAATCTGTTCTGATGCTTGGTCACTCACACAGTGAAGAAGTTCTTCCTCATGTTCAGATGGAACTTTCTGTGCATCAGTTTCTCTTTGTTGCCTCTTGTCCTATTGCTTGGCACCACCAAGAAGTCTGGCTCCATCCTCTTGGCACCTTCCCATCAGATACTTACAGGCATTGATAAGGTCCCCTCTCAGTCATCTCTTCTCAAGACTGAACAGGTCAAGGTCCCTCAGCCTATCCTTGTAAGAGAGATGGCCCATTCCCCTAATAATCTTTGTTGTCCTCTGCTGGGCCCGTCCAGAGCTTGATATCTCTCTTGTACGGTGGAGTCCAGAACTAGACAAAGCACTCCAGACGCACCTTACCAGAGCTAAGTAGAGGGGCAGGATCACCTCCCTCAACCTACATCCCAGGATATCATTGGCCTTCTTGGCCACAAGGGAACACTGCTGGCTCAGGGACAGCTTTTTGTCCACTTGGATGCCCCAGGTCCTTCTCTACAGAGTTACTTTCCTGTGGGTCAGCCCCTAGTCTGTACTGTTATGTGGGGTTATTCTTTCTCAGGTGCAGGACCCTGCTTTTGCCTTTGTTGAATTCCAGATGGTTCTTTTCTGCCCCATCCACAAACAGGCTCAAACCACCTTTTGAGTTATTCTGCAGTGACAAAAAATTTCTCTAATTTGGAAAAGTGTCTGACATTTATAAAGGAACTAAAATGAGTAGTCTATGACTAGGTTGTACTGTTATTTTTAGCATACTACTTTTAAAAATAATACTTACAAACCTGATAACACTGTCTTATAGAGAAAGCATTGCGTTCACAGGCTGTAAACACTGACAATTCTTTAGACAAGCTGTGGATTTTCGCTGTTCCTGACTGCAGCTACTTAGAGGGCACTAGAAAACATTGGTTGTAAGCCAAAGAGTTCATAAGTGTTTTTATTTCAATTCCTTGGCACAGGTGATTGATAACACGGTTGTAGTAAGAGGCTAATGAGTCTTTGCTTAACAATGAAAACTATCAAGATGAGATGAAAGCCTAATGCAATTCATTCTGCTTGGAAGAGTACCTAATTTTTTGTGAAGTGCCTGACTGGAAGAGCAGATGCCTCACTTTGATCATGAACGATGTGTTTAAGCTGGTGTGGTATGCAAACATTTGCAAAAGTTTTCTTACCTTACCTGATAGGGACAAATTCTGTGGGCTAGGAAGTGAGTTGGCTATAAACATCTCAAAGGTGGTTTAGTGAATGAGGTCACAAGGCAAAAAGAACAGGTGATTTCACCTATGTTCTTGTGGTCAGAAAGTTCAGGTCTACTAAGACCATCTTTGTCTGAAAGACAGACTGCATTTTTATGGAGTTCTCCACCTCAACAGATTTATTTTTCTGATTTCCTTTTTCTCCTCCCTTCTTAACCCTTACGTCAGGTACTAACACCCATACAGCTCATAGATTACTGCCTCCCCAAGGTAGTTCTGTTCCCCCCTTTGCTGCAAATTCTCTCTTTGCTGTTTCCTATTTTGACTCATAGAGCAATGGTAGCTGACTTTCTCAGGGGGAGATAGTGTTCTCTGACACTGGAGTTTCTAATGTTTTGACTAAAAACTGAAGTTAACTGGTGTATACTTTTCTTAGATGAGCTCAACCTCAGTGAGTCTTCATGTGTGATATTCATGATCATATTAAAATATCTCTCCAGTCATGAATCTGTATATGCCAGATATGAAGCAAAACAATTAACAACTTTTTCAGTCTGATGATGATGAGTTCACACAGATTCACTCTTCCTTGACTGACAGTTTTTCGTTCACTTAAATGCCAGTTACTTTCCTTCGCTGAATCATGGATTCAACTCTATTTTAATGTTCACACCATCTCTATCAAGTTTGCCCTTAGCAGTAAGCTATTGCATTTCCTTTTCCGCCATACATGTTTCCTAGGTAATCAAATAAGAAATTGTTCAAAGTGCAATCAACCTAACTCCTGAGAGAAATAATTCTTTCAAAATATAGATATTTTTGTATAAATTAACTGAGACTAAGAGACACTAATAAATCTTTTTAAACCAATGTTTCAAGCAGACTGACTCTTTTTGAACATGCTAAATGAAAAAACAATTTCAGAGAAAATAATTGTCAATGAGGTCTAATATATGGCTCTGTTTTGTTCAAAGTACAAGTGTAGATAAATTATCTATCTGAAAAAAACTGTTAACAGATGTACTAAGTGAAAGAGCTATCCAGTCTGAATTGCTAACAGATTAATTCTAGGTATCATGTGAAATATGAGTAAGAGTGACTGTTTCCCCAGCAACACTCTTGTAAAGGACAGCAATAAATCTTCATGGAGAGAAACAGACATTATTCTTATTTCTGTGCATGCAGTTTTGCCAAAGGCCTGGGTTCTGCTTTTGAAAGTCCAAGGTCATTATAAACAATAACAAGTTGAAGCAAAATTGTGTGCTAAAATTAGTGTGTGTCAGTGGAAGCATCTTTTAAAGTCACTGGTATGTTTTATTGGAAATAAACTATTTAAAAACAAGAATTAACTTATTAGAGTAGACTCTTTAGATAAGCCTTCCAGGGAATATCATTCCCTGAGGTGCTTTGTAAGGGCTCCTAATTCTCTGGCTGGCTTGAATTTTTTAACCAGTGGTTGCCATACCTAAGCATAAAATGCACCAGGCACAGACACCTCAGCTGTTTTCTTGCTTCCCACAGTGACTGTGTAGGCCAGCTCCCTGACCAGACAGATTTCTTTTTGCAGAGGTGCCTGAAACCACTTTGAATGCTATTTAGTCAAAATGTCCTTGATCATTTTCCAGAATGAATAGAAACATTATCTTGGGGAAATCCTCCCCCTCCATTCAGAAGCTGCTTCTCTTCCAGTTGGCTATTACATCTCCTGTTCTCCCACCCTGCAGAACATCTACGTGTCCTGGGATAGCGGCAGCAAGTCAAGTTTACATGGGAAAGCTATACTGGGAAACTAAGATGTGTATTTTTAGATATTACAAATTACATTAAGCAGCAGGAGACGGGGGAAGCATTAAAACTATGTGGCCTCTCAAATCTCAGTGGACCAACTGTTTGGGAACCTTTGAGATGGCAAGATATGCCACACTATGAGCACATGTAACCCTTTTTTTGTTTCTCTTTAAATCCCTAGACTATTAATACCTTTAAAAAATGTAATTAAAAAAAAAACAAAGCAGCCCTTTCCAGAAATAGTAACTTTTTTTTTTTAATAGTGGGCTATTTTTACCACTAATATTTAAAGAATTTTTGTTGTTTTTTTTCATGATGCCCTTGAGATTACTATATTGTTGCCAGGAATATTGAAATGTGTTAATATCAAAAAAGGAGCACTCTAGAAGCTGTTTCATGCCAGCACATATCAGGCAAGTGTGTTCCCTTTTGGCTGTTTTGGTGAAAATTTTGCAGGTGTTTGATTCCACTTGTCTTTTAGTCTGTGCATGGTTTTAATATGGGTCATGCTAGCTGGAGTTTGAAAACAACAAATATTTTGAGAACCTTAGCTGAAAAAAAAGGATCTTATTTTTCTCCACTGAGCTGCAAATACAAACTTGGCAGTGAGTAAAGAGTCATGCTTGGCCATATCACTCAGTCACTATTGAAACAGAAATGTGCTTTTGCAGAGTTCATCCAACAGTGTCACTGAGAAGGAGGGATCATCCTAGTGCAGACAATACAGAAAGGATAGCATGAAAATAACATTTCACAGCCCTTCTAACATTATTATCATGTCTTTTGGGAGGTTTGTGCATTCCCAAGATTAATGGATATCACTTGTTTCCTTTGAATTTATAGTTGAAATGCTGGGAATAAGGTGCCATATTTGGTAAGAGTGGTTTTGATTCAAAACAAAAGTAAAGCCTGGTAAAAGTACCAGACTAACTATCCAGCTTCCATTGTCATTATCTTAATTGCTCTTGAGTAATGTAAATATCTTATGTGGACACATTATATATTTCATCAAATTTAAGTTTTGGACCTTTTATGAATGTCTATTTAATTCATCAGGCATCCTAATAATGTGAAAAAAAAATCCTCTTAGCATTTGAATCTTAGTCTGAATAGAAATGATATCCAATAACCAAATCCAATCTTCAGTCCTACAGTAAGTTACTCACAAGAAAAAATATAATTTTTCATAGACTCACTGAAGTGTACTATACTGAAATACAAGGATTCCTTTATGTAAATTTTAACTCATGACCAGGGCCATGAGGAAAATTATGAGTTACCCCATTACCATTATTAACAGAAGCAATGGCAATTGAATTTACAGGATTATAATGAAGAGTAGGATGAGCTTTACTGCTCTTTACTGCTTTACTGTTGGAAATAAATCAAGTAATTAAAATGTGAAACACTCCTCCCATAACTTTTTGGAGTCTGCTGCTCATACCCTCTGGTCACCATTCTGATGGAGAGATTAGACATCTGCAGTCAGATGTCATCACAACATCAACCCTGAAAAAAACTCTGTGTGCAGGCAAATGAGAAATCAGTACAGAAAGCCAAGGGGTCTACAGAATCTGACAGGAGTTTTCACTGTTTGTGTGACTTCAACTATAAAGTCATAGCACTGGCACCACATTCGCTGTCACTTACAAACAAATAATTTGTCTCCTTTCTGTTCGTACCAGTCCCTGTACAGTCTAGATGACACACAGGGCTTATTGTTGAGGTTGCCTCCCTTATTTGATGCAGTAGCAAATGATATGCAACATAGTTTACAAGAAACTCCTGTATCACTTTTTTTCTTCTTTTTTTTTTTTTTTCCTAATGGAGCAGAAAAAGGCAAAGCCGCAGTTTCTCTCCTCATTTTGATTTTCTGCCTTTTCTTTCCTTTTCCCTTTTCCTCCTTGTTCTCTCTCATTTTCTATTTTTTAGAAGAAATATGTTCAAAATACTGATGCACTTAATCTAGACATAGTTGACAGTGAGATAAGGCAGTAGTATGTTTTGATGAAAAAGTGGAACAGGAAAACTAGTTCCTTTGACTTCCAATTTTCAATATTTCCAGGTTAATTGTTAAAAAATTTATTTCTTGCAAGTGACACCACTGGAGCCAATCTTGTATGTTTTCCCTTAACTACCACTGGCTTCTGAAGGATGTCTATGTATTAAGTTTTTCAGGGCTGACTGTTTTACTCAGATGTAGAAGTCACCCTGCACTTGTTGGTTTTGAGCTAATCTGCAGGATCTTCCTGCAGACCTGACTGTAAAGTTTGAGATCACACAATGTCATCAGTGTATCCAAACTCAGAACCATGGGACTATATACCTACAGTTATCTTCAATCACATATATAATATTGGATGATGTCTCAAAATATGTGAAAACGTATAACTATTTTGTGCAAAACTCCCTATTTTGCTGGACCTGGCAGGCCAAACAGTCCTCCCCAGAGCAATCCCATGCCCATGCACCAAGGATGGGCTGAGGTGCTAAGTAGGATCAGACAGACTGATCCTCCAGCCTGGTCCCTGCTCCCCAGTCCAGCCCACTGCCTGCTCCCTACCTGACCCACAGCCTGTGCTCTGGAGTATATGGGTGTGGGGGAGGAGGGTGCCAGGAGACTGAAGATGGAGCAATTCTGCTTCAAGTTCTTCACTTTGGCATCTCAGTTTGTCCTTAGAATGTGTCAGTGTGATTTTTTAATAAGTTATAACAGCATAGCTGAATCTTTTCTGAAGAATTGATACTATGATTCATGTAAGAACTTGATGATCTCAGAGGTCTTTTCCAACCCAATCGATTCTATGATTCTATGAATGTATGAACTGTTATATCTTTGTCTGGTTTGAAGGACTTTATCCCTAGTGATGTTATACCTTATCCCATCAGATCATGGAAGCTCAGCAGGGTCAGCCCTGGCTAGTACTTGGATGGGAAACCTCCTGAAAATACCGGGTGCTGTAGGTTCCAGTCCTGAGGACTTCACTGTCACCATCCAAACTCGCTTGGCCGTGGCAGATGAACCTTAGGAGCAAAGGGTGGGGCCAGTTTTTGTGCATACTGTGCCTCACCTAAAAAATTCACTGTGCAGGCTCCAAAGACACACCCACATACATATTACCAACCTAGAACATCATATATATGATCAAAACTAAGTCTTTTGCACCAGCTCCTACTATACATTTTACTTTTAACCTCTTAAATAGTTCTATTATGTTTGTCAATTTAATTTATATCCTTGATTATTTTCTACATATGAATTCTTTTTACTTTGTGGTGTGAAAGGAATTTTACTTCCATAAAGGCCATGCAACTTATCAAAATGAAGCAAAGTATTGTCTGTGTTTTCTTGATAGACTGTGCCATCTATCAAATACAATTGTTTTGCTGGTACAAAAAAAACCCCTACTACATGAAACATTTTAACATATTTTGCAGATACTTTACTGCTATATGCCTCCAATGTTTGTTAGTCAGCACAAGACACCAGTAGAAACAGGCAGATGAAAACAACCCAGCCATACCTAGAGTGCCTTGGAGAAGATTGAGAGGACACTGACCATCATCAGCAGAGAGTGCAAAGTTCAGAGGCTATGCTAATTTGGGGTTCCAGCCTGCAGGTGAAAGAATAGCTGCTGAAAGCATGGCCAGACACACGGCGTGCAGCTAACAGGTTAGACAGAGCATAGGGAAGTCTGAGCATGCAGGGACACCCATGAGGGTGAGATGCACAGGTACCCATGTCCCAGTGTATTTTGTGCTGACAGATGTTTCCTGACCACAGCACCACATTTAGTACCTTTTCTAGTTAAACTCAGACTAAGTCAGAGACTGTGTGCTTTCCTGCCACTCATTTGAAGTCCAGGACTGATTAGGAAGCAAGAATTATTCCAGGGTAATTCAAGCAGAACCTAACCTCACCTTTCAAATACATGTGGGGCAGCAGTGTTTAAGATTCAGCTTCCCCATCATGTAAATTATTAGGGGTTTTTCCTCAAATAATTGCCAGTTCACATCTTTACCTATTATAAATCACTTAATTTTCCTGTGGTTATGTGAGTTTACACCAGTGATAATCTGGTCTGATGAGATAATTGGAAATATGGGATAAAATACTAATCTTCAAGAGCATCATACTCTCTTCACACAGATGTTTCCATAGTAACATAACCATTGTGATACAACCATGATGAATGGGGTTTTATAGTGATTTTTTTCCTTTCTTGTGGTTTTTTGAAGGGAAAGTATATGGAGACAGTAAAGAAATAATATTAATTGATCCACAAGTACAGGGAAGGAGTTGGCAAAGTAAACATTGTTACATGTTATGAAAGAGAAGTGGGAATATGATCTCCTAATATACATTTGGTTTAGATTAAAAAACTTGGCATTATTTATATAGATGCATGAAAGTCTCCACCAAAAGCACTATATATTCTTTGCAAGTAATAATTTTCTCACTAACCAGAAAAGTATATTAAAGTGCTAAATCAACTGCCTCTGCATCATCTGTCACAACCAGAGCCAGTCATAATCAACCCAAGTCCAGGAACATCTCTGCATAAGCCTGTTCCCCAGTGTCTCTCTCCCAGGTGTCCCAGCCCTTGAGCAGTAGGACTAATGATGCCTGCTTTCCTTAAGCCTTGTGTCTCAGGTATCCAATGCACTACAATTTCTAACCAAAGGATTTTTTTACATTTATGGCAGTCATGATAGCTCCCCTGTATGAATTCTCTGCTGTTTAATACAAGTTGGGCTCATTCATCTCCCAGTGCAAGATCTGATGGGGTCCATCTTCCACATCTTTTTTTGAAACTTTTAGAAAATTAACCTATTTCAGGTCAGTATCCTATCAAACTCCATCCCATAAACCATGGCTAAAATTGATGGTCTAAAAAGTTACAAAGTGTGAATGGGTAGGCATGTACACTTGCTGTGAAGACATATCCTTCTTCCTTAGATAAAAAGATAAATTAATTTCAAAGTATATCTAAAAAACTGGAAACTAAAACTTTTGCAGATTAATCTTCTCATCTGTAAGATCTTTCACCACTTGTCCGCTACACTGTCCCAGGTCTGACATGTAGTACAGGAACACAAGGATGGTGGGATGACAGCCATTGGCTTGGAAAATGTTGAGAGCTGAAGTTGCTGTGTAGGAGAGGAGAAACCACCTCTGAGGAAGGGAACTCATCACCAGAGGTATGCTCCATCTAACTATCTATTCAGATTTTCCAGAAGAAATGATTTCTCTACCTGCAGGAAAAATTTGCTACTTTGTATGGGTATTTTCAAGGGTAGACTGATTTTAGGGACTTTCCTCAGCCACAAATGATTTATGACGCACTTACTGTAACATGTATGTAATTAAAAATGCTTGTGAATAAAACAGGCATCATCATCAGCTATGTGTTGCTACACATACCTAAGATTTGTAAGATTGAATGCATTTCATTCAGATTTGTGTGGTCTCTTCAGTTTTACCTACTGCTGGAACTTCACCTGGGTGTTTACTGAAACCTTGACTGCTCCTTTCAGGGAAATTGCTGTTCTCCAAAACCCTTACCTGCTATTCTCCTTACGTGAGGCTCTGTCTACTCTGTGAGGATTAGCTGTGCCCTGTTGGGAGCTCTCAGGTGGGCCCTCAAGATGGTGCAGGGCACCTGGGTGTTTTATGCCCCCCAAGCCATGCCAAAGAGTTGTGTAATGACAAAAACATCAAACCTGTCAGCACAGGGGTCATCATGCTCATCCAGTGATAACCATGAGGTTCTACCAGCTAGCTACCAGGGTGAGCCAGGAAGCTGCACAGCCCAGAGCACAGGAGATGTGCAGCCGCCTCACAGCTCAGGCTTTCAGGCTTTAAAAATGACCCAGTTCCCAGATTTGATGCAAGCTTCTCTGCTAGCCCATAATCACTGAGATGGATTGATTTTTTTCCTGAGCTTATGGGTTGTTTGTTAACTCTAAGAACATCAGAGGCAGGCAGTGAATGTGATGCTGGACAGTGCCCTGTCTCAGACATGTGCTCTCAGCATGGACCTGATACTAGGAGACAGTGTAGTGCACCCTTCGCAGCTCTGTGAAGCTGCAGTATTGAGCAGATGTACTGTCAACCCCCAAATTCTGCTCAGTTTTATGATGGCTTTACATTTAGCCTACAGTTGCAAAAAAAAAATCCAGATTTGGGACCAAACTGAATATCAGATGTGCAGGTTGCACCACCCCGTTAACCTGGAGGGACACTGATTTGGAACAGAGATGTCTAACCTCACATGGGTGGCCCTGCAGGCACAACAGCAGCCCTCCAATAGGCAATATCCACTCCAAGAGCAAAGTTTGTGCACATGGACAGATTGAGGGTGTTTTCCAGACCTGCTCTGGAGCAAGCCAAAGTTGGGGGGGTAGTGGCATCACAACCTAGCCTCAAAATCAAGACACACTATAAATCCAGGCTTGTAGCTCCTGCCTGTGGCAGAGATTAGGTGCCAGGTGCAGAATCCAAAGCCCTGCTAAAACTGTGTTGTGTCTGACTACCCTATATTACAGTTTTTGTTGAGCCTTTGAGTAACCTAAGCCAAAGAAGCACTTTTCTCAAAAGTGCAAAAAGAAATTATTGCAAGTACAAAACAGAAACAAGCTGAATATTTAAGGATGTCTGCATGACTGAAGTTTTTAAGCCTGAAATTTAAGAGACCATAAATCCAATAATGTTGTCTAGTGTCTGTACACATTTTTAGAAAGACTCCACAATATTTATTTAGAAGTGTCATTCATTGACTATGTTTATTGTTTTGGTTTTGGTTATTGTTCAAGTAGAAGCTCACAACAAATTTTAGTATGTGTATTTTTAGTGTTTATGGCTGCCAGCTGGATGACAGAATAGACAATATTATTACGGATTATGGGATCAATAATCCATGTGCTAAGAAGGATTTATATAAGAGACCATAACCGCTCAAGCTTCAATAAATAACAAGTAACAGAGGACAGAAATAACAAACATTCTCTAAATAAAACCAACATTTTTTATAGAAAAATAATGCATGTAATATTAAAATCAAAATACATTTTTAGAAAGATAAATAGAATGCATACTATTGCTTTGTAAGGGCTTTAAGTACATATTTGCATGAAATGAATTACGTTTCGAGACCTGAAAGATGAGAACAAAAGGAGCTTTTCTTGTCTCTGCCCATTTTATCAGCTTCCATGATAAAGAAAAATTTTTTCTTTTTCCCTGTTTGAAGTTCAAGTCACAATCCCCAAGGGAATTTATGAAGCAGGAGAGGTGAAAATAACCTCTACATTTGAATACTACAAAAGGCAACACATCACAAAGGTATATTGGAGATGATATTTCATTCAGTTGTTTTTTGTTGCGTTTTTTTGTTGGTTTTTTGGTTTCGTTTGTTTGTTTGTTTGGGGTTTTTTTTTTGTTTTTTTATTTCCCCCACATTCCTTTTTATCTGCAGTAGTGCTCCCTTTTGCAGAGGGAGCATCAGTCTAAACAGTGAACATCCTGGCTTTCATGGTTTATAAAAAGAAGTGTATGTGATCAAAACTTTTTTTTTTTTTGTTCCCCTCGGGAATATAGCAGTATCTTTGATTTCCTTAATTACACCCATCACTCTAGAAAGGTCATAGTCTAATTCTGGTTACTATTCTGGGAGCAGAAGGAATAATTCTGAGGGTTTTTTCACCTGCTTTCAAAATCCAGTAAGGCTTCTTTCTTTCTTTTACAGGAACAGATACATCCTCCAGAGATTTGATTGGCATGTGACTAGTCAGTCAACAGGAAATTATCTACAGTTTGATTTTTAATTACTTGTGATAGCATGAATGCCTTGAAAATTGTAATTCAAGGACAAACCTCCCACACACTGAGAAAATTCGATTCATTTAACACTGTGTTGCCACTTATTTACAAGCAAAGAAACCAGGTTAGGTTAAATGTCATTGGGGGTGACAGTGTGTGTGTGGATTTCTTAAGGTCTGAGGTGATTGATGAATGCATCCTTAAGGACCAAAGAGGCACCTGTAGAATGTGGATGCCTTGTAACCAGTAGAATCTTTCCATGTATTTTAGGTGAACTACTGACCAATAGTGTACTGGCATGTTATATGTAGGAGTAGATAAAAGTGAAGCTGTTACTAAAAATAAAGTCCTTTGTCTTTGGTGAGCCTTCTGATCACACTGTAGGCTGTGTTGTCTCTGCCTCCTCGACCGCTGCTAAGCTAATCAACATTACTCCAATAAAGGGTGACCCCAATAAATGCCTCTGGTTTTCTTTGGTTTGCTTTCCCATTCTGTGTGTACAGGAAACCCTGAGCATGACTCAAAACAAAATGACAGCAGATGACATTTTGCAGATGAGCTGCTCATACCTCAGGGACCCCTAGTGTCCCACAGGCTGAGAAATTGCCATCCACATGGTATGTCCTTGGGATCCAGAGAGCTGCAGGCTGCAAGTTGCTAACCCTTTTGCCCTTAATCCAGCAACACATTTAAGCATGTGCTTACCATTAAACACCTGAATTGCCCTTTGGGCTTCAGCTGGATTATGCATGTCAGAATGCTCTGCTGGATGACAGCCAGAGCAGTCAGCACTGTGCTCTGGTTTCAAGGGGGGAGAATATGGAGAAAGTTCATTTGCTTGGTGGTGACTAACAAAAGCTACAGATCTTTTTAATTAGTGACATGATATATTGCCTCCTGAAGACAAAGGAAGTATCCTTTGGCCTTAATGTGATAACACAAGGCTCCACAAGATTAGCTAGCTAAATCTGTGTCTTTTCTGGCTTTTCCTGTGAAATGACATTGCCAGCTGATGCAAGTCTGAATCGTTCCATCATTTCACTAGTTTATCCCATCCCCTCCCCTCCTTTCCAATGTGTAATGGGTTGTACTAAGAGACACCCTCTTTACAGGCTTAACAAAGGCATCATTATAGTAAACCTACTTGTCAAGGTACTTTCTTCTCTTGTTTTGGTTTCCTCAGTTCCTCTGAAACAATAAGTCCAGCTTTGAACTGTAGAGTGTTTGTAAATACTCCTTCCGAGAGCTGTTTTGAGTAGTTTATAGTTCAATGGGATACTTCTTGCATCCGGTTCTTCTTCTCAGGATATGACCACTACTACTAATGTGATTCACTCCCTGTTGGTTATGTCACTGTTTCAGACAGCTGGCAGTCAGGAAAAAGTTGGAAACCCTGGTGATTCTTCCCACTTGACAGTTCTGAGCTGGGTGATGATTTTGGTTATGGAAATATCTTCAGGAATTCTTCTGGTGTGGATGCATGTTGCCTTCCACTTATCTTTTGCTTGGAGGATTGAACTCTTCTTTTACATCAAAGGATAAGGGGTCAGCTGCCATTCTATGGTTTCAAAGCAAAGGTAGAAATTTCTCCCCATATGCTCATATCTGCAGTGTACACCTGAAGGACTCCAGAAGACATTTGCTGGTCCTCAGATGCTGCTGCTGCCTCCCAGGTGTGTTGGCAGCCCATCTGCCAGCCTTCATCAATCCTTAAAACCAACTTTCGTTCCCTTGGCCTCTCCTTTCTGAAATGTGTATGCCTTGTTTTTGCTATGGACAGTAGTGCAGGTGTTTTGAGGAGTAATGGCTCTGCTGGCAGCTGAGCTGAGGTGACCCTTCTGCTTGTGGAATCTTGTACCAAGGCAGGAAGCTTTGTGGCTTCCCCTGGAGCAGTCTTCACCCCTGGAGTGAGGAAGCCACAGCCTCACCTCTCTCAGGAAATCCCTGCAGTCCCCTACTTCTGGGAGTGAAGATGACTCTATTTCAGCACGTGCCAGACTGCTGAGCTTCTCAGTCTTGGCCAGCCCTGGTGCCTGGAGCAGTGCAACCTTACTAGCCCAGTCTCCTCCTGCCCTGTGTCCTGGTGAACATGGCTGTGCCTGAAGGAGGCTTCGCCGATGGGCCACCCATGGCAGTTCCTCCATGTTGCGCTGGGATGGACCTCCAGTGACAGCAGTGACAGCACTTTTGATGTTGGGCATTATTCCCATTAAACACATCTGAGAAATGTGGGACAAGGTTAGATGCCTAAGCGCATGACTGTAATTCCCAGCACAAAAAGGGAGCTCATGAAAGCAAATGCAAATGAGATGTGCAAATTCTAATTTTCCCCAGAGTAGTCACTGGGGTTCACACTTATTTGAGCTCTTACTATAGCTTCTCTCTTTCCCTTTAGCAATCTGAAAAAGAAAGATATTAAGCCTGTCCACCAAGATGTGTTCAACCAAGTGGAATGTTTATTTTAAGAACATCAGGATTTTAGCTTAGGTGGTATTTCTGGAAAAAAATTAATTTCATTTTAAAAAATTGACATGAGTGGTTCTGGTACTCCAATTTTTCTCTTTCTGTATTTTCTTTGGTAACAGCACTATTTTTTGAATTAAGGCTAAATCATCCACAGCAATCTTAGTTCTCTGAAAAGTATTTTTGGCAAGTGTAATCATTTCTCAAGCATCTTTACCTGCCTGTATTCACTTCAGAAGACAATGCCTCCAATTTGTTAAATGCAAAAAGAATGCAAAAGAACAGCCAGACCATGTCAGAACAATAGCGCAGGTGACCCTGTGCTCTGTACAGTGAAGCCTGTACCTTGGCCTGGTACAAGGAGTTCCCTAATGTTCCCAGAAATGCTTAAGAAAAGGAGTAGGAAATGTGAATCATTCTTGGTTGCTCCGACCCTCTCCTGGTGCAGCATCTGTCTGCCAGTGCCTCGGCGACTTGCCGAGCTAAGGCAGGCTGCAAGGTTTAACAGCCATCCTTGGTGCAGCCTTCATATAATCCTCCTCACATCCAGTTGGGCTTTGGCCTTGGCAGCATCCTGTAACAAGAAGTTCCACAGTTTAATTTCCACTGTGTGAAAGAGGATTTCCTGTATTTATTCTCTGATTGCTACCTGCTAATTATAAAGGCTGCTTTTAGTTTTGTGCTGAGGCAGGAGAGGGCAGCTATTCCCCATGCACATTCCCTGGATCTTTTAGAATTTATACCTCTCAGTGATCCCCCCTTGACTCCCTTCCTGCCTCAGCAAACACATCCTATTTAGTATTTTCTAGCACCATTGCCTTCCCATATACCTAATCACACATCTTGCTCTCTGCACATTATCTAGTTCTCCCATTCTCAGCCATGTCCTGCTGTGAGGGAAAGAAAAATCCGTTTTTGTTTTCTGCAATATCCTTCCTCTCTTCTCCTCATTTGGCAGGCAGTAATTCGTGAGACACACACCTAGGATTCCCAGGGACAGTGCACGGCTGTTGGATGGACTGACTGGTCTCCAAGGGGAACAGTCCTGCTCTTTAAATAGCATGGTTAGCAAAGGCTTTTCCAAGCAAAATCCCAGGAGGCTTTATCCCTTCCTATCTCAATGGCTTCTCAGTTGGAAACTTTGAGTCCCCAAAAGCTTCCTCTCACCAGAAAGCTTCTCAGCGAAGGAGGACGTGTGAGGGGTATCAGGAGCTGCTTAGTGTACATGGCAGATGCCTGATGACCTGGCTTCAGCCCAGCACCTGGGCAGCGAACATTTGACCTTTTTTATTAAAAATTCTTTATTTTTTAATTAAAAGCAAAGAATTGGTGTGTGACCTCAAACAAATTTGCTCATGAGTTGGGTCTTGCCAGGCAGACAATTACCCCAAAGAGTCCCATCTATTTGCCACAGGGTTTCACAGCTTTGTCAGATGTGAGGATAAATTTGAAGATGAAGCACCAAATACTGTAGCCCCAAATGTTAGGCCTGGAGTAATTTTAATTTGTTTGATAATACCAGGTCTTCTTCCTCTCTTATTTGTGCTGGATTTGCTCCATGGATTTCTGCTGAGCCAAATCTTCCTGGGGCTGGCAGAAGAGGCAAGGGATGGAGCGGGCCCTTTGTGCTCAGTGGGCTGACAGCCAGCTATTGAGGGGAGCTGAGGACCTGGTCAGGGAACAGCAATGACATTTACTATGGCAGAAAAACTGGCTGCTGGCAGTCCTGCTTCCTTTGCCGAAGGGACAGGATGACTGGGCAAGCAGCTTTTGTGGGGGAGAAGGAGCAGGAGAAGAACAAATCTCTTGTTTCTCCATGACTTTTTATTTTCCTTGTCTGAATAATGAACTTCCGCGTTTTCCCAGAAGGGGTACTGTTGTCTTTGAGATGTTATTGCCAAATATCTATCTTAAATGTCACATACATACAGAGAATAAAATGCATATAAGCAGAGCTCTAGATGTGAAGGGGTGCTGAGGACTAGAAGCTGACAGTGAAACAACTCTCCTGGCCTGCCATGCAAGAGCTGCTGTTGAGTGGAACCATCTCCTTCTGTCAAGATATCTGAATGAGCGTCTGTTGTTTCTAACTAAATAATGGTATAGATTGAATTAACCCTTGTCATATGAGAGTTCTCAGCCAGAAACAATAGCATCAGCTGGAAGAGTTAATTCCTGGGATTGTGTTGTTCATCACCACTGACCAACACAAATTCAAGGCAAGGAGTGTGACAGGATGCTGTGCAGTACCTAATTCCTCCATCACTCCATTCTTCTTGCTGCCCCCTCATTTCATTAAGTGCCATTAGTCAGTCACTGCTTAATGAGAAACCCATATCCAAATGTTCAGTGATGTAACATAGCCAAAGCAAGATCCGTTCTTGCCACTGAAGCCTTGCATGCCAGCCCACATGGAGTTGCCTTGCAATTGCCTTGTTGATCAGGAAGTTGTGAGCCCATCCAAGCCCCACTCCCTTAAATAAATTTCTTTCTCTCCCTCTTCTGCTTCCACCACAACAATGAATGTCTGTGAGGAGAGGACTGAGGTCTCATTCTGCTCTTTGCTGTATAAATGGCAATAGTCATGGATGAAACTTTCAGAGATTTTTAAGCCCAAAGTCAAGATAGAAACTCAATGGAATTTTCTAAGGTTTTTGGATATCAAATTCCCTGGAATTTGAAGGGTATGGAAGAGAAAAGATAGAGATCTCCTAAGATATTTCCACTGGTTATTTGCATAGAAGTTAGGCAGCTAAATTGCTTTACAGCTGTGGGGTTTTTAAATATCAGTGGGTGTATATTTTTATAATTTACCTGAAAGTAAGGTCAATCTTCCAATTTTGCACTGAGACATGCTGGTCAGATCATTGACTGTAGTTGATTTTGTATGTCATAAATATTTTAATCACAATATGTTAATAACTGGGTGCTCAGGAAGCCACAAAATTCTCCATTCATCCAGTGAAAGACTGGGGCCTCAGCAGTTACCAAGAGATAAACATTGAGAGAGATAAGAACATGTGAATATAGAAAGTTGTTACCAAACTGTTTATTTAAAATAGGACGTAAAATGATGATGGATTACCCACTACTTTCAACTATTCATTAGTCGACTTTTCCAAGTGCATTTTTATATGCAAAATATTGACTAATTCAAAAAGCAGTGTCAATGAAGGATTGTTAAAGAAAGTGGGATGTTCTGCCATGTGATCAAGATATTTCTGTCTACTGTTTACTCAGTGTTTGCAGCAATCACTATGGCACAAGCACTTCAGAGCCAGACTACTTTTTTCTCTCTTTTTTTTTTTTTTGTCAGTTATTTGCTTTCTGCTGTGTGTGTTTGCTGCACAGTATAAATCCTAACATAGATATAGCCTTTTGTCACTTGAAATTATTTCAGTCTTCTGTGAAACAAACTGAAAAACTGACAGAAATTCTTAGAAGATCATAAAAATTTTTATACTTGATTGCCTCACTTCTGCTTTCCTCCATCTCCTCCTCCATATATATTGATAGCAACTGCGTTAAGGAACAAGATATAGGATTGTAACTTTGAAAATAAAACTGTCTCCTCTATCACAATCACTATTGTAGCTATTGATCTTTGTTTTCTGCAAATTGTCTTTGTGAAAACAGTCATTGATTTGCAGTCATTTTCCGGGCTTTTTAGATACAATGCATACTCCCCAAGAGACAAAGTAGCAATGATCCTGATGAGGGAAAAATTAAATAACTCAAATAATTCAAAAATTTGAATAACTGTGATGCCGTAGGTAGCATTTTTCATTTTGAACTCTCTCTTGTTAGTATTTCTACAACAGTTTCCTCCCAGCCAACTCTGACAGTCTGGATTGCTTTGAATAGTAACTCAGCACATTTTTGGATGCCTAGCATCCCTGGCAACCCACATCTCATGTACAATGAGACCAATATCCTGGGCATATGGGACTCACTGTGTAAAAGACATTAAGCCTGTCTACATTCACTATGTCCAGTGCATCTGGACCATGAGGCAGTTGTTGCACATACCTGAGCTAGCACATTCAGCCCATCACACCTGTGCAGCACCTGTCACCACTAGTGTGACACAGAACTCATCTGCACACAGAGAGAAAACCTGGGGTAGTTGGACCCAGTGTGTCTGGGCAGAGCTGCTCACATGTGTATAAACACATTTTTGCAAATATTCTTTTTCATCCCCTTTCCCTCTTGTCTTGTATTCTCCACTTCTTCAGACAATTCTCCATTAGATTCATAGGTGTGGGGTGATGGGCTGATAAGCCTTGATGAGTTGAGGGAAATGCCTCAGCCCCCTGGAAGGGTGCTCCCAGCAGAGGACAAAGGCTTTCAAACTAATAAGATTAACAAAGGGTGAGTGTTGTTAAATAATGACACGGTCCTCCTTTGTGATATTTTCTATGACCACTCAAGGAGCCATCACACCCTCAGGCATCTGTATCACCTCCCAGAACATTTTGACTTTAGTCACACGAAACCACCAGAAGAAAATAAAAGTATAAAAAGAAATGCAGTTTTAACTGCAGGAGAGAGGGAGAAATGCCATGGTCTCTGTTGAGGTAGCTCTGTCAGCTTGTCCTGCCTCCTCCTACCTCCCGGAACAATGTAGGGGTAAGGAGACCATGTGCTTTCTATTTTTCTATACTTTACTTTCTTAACTTTACTTTCTAACCAAGCTTATTCCTTTATACGTTCTAGCTTACATCTTATACTAACAGCTACTTTGAGTCTTACTTTATAAGCACCTCCTTTACTAACTGTGTTTTGCTACCTTAATACTGATAACAGTAACTTGCTTTACACTT
>JAWWEV010000001.1:101119561-101145357 GCA_035583235.1 Hafferia zeledoni | reverse complement strand
AACCTAAACCCCTTCCTTTCCCGCCTCCCACAACGAACCCCCCCCCTCATTATTTTCTCACAATTTGAGCTCAGGTTACAAAATTTTCTACTGGGGCCTGATGGGATGCAACAATCGGGTTGCTGAGGTACCTTTGCTGATGGGGTTTTGTAAACTTATTGCATTTCTGTTTTCATAGCCTTGGAAATTGACTTTAGTGAATTCATACAGCATTCTTCCCTTTTGCAGTGATTTTGCAGTTTCTCCAGGTGCCAGTATTACAGCCTGCTTTATTGATGAAGTGAAGCCAATCTAAAGAAGCATTATCTTTTTGCACATATTAGGATGTTTGCATTAGTTCTTTCATCTCATGTACTACAACTAGGCATAACTCAGAAGCTGGAGGTGTTTGTATGGAGAGAAAAACTCCTCCTCAAGTTCTACTAAAAGTCTCTAATAACAGTGACTGCCTTTCAAGATCCCAACAAACACACTTGAAAATGTGTTATGCTTTTCTTTCAGTACCAAAGATATTCTCTGTCTGTGACTCCAACACTGACTGCCAACTCCACCTCTCTCTCACTTCTCCATTGGTACTTCCTAGCGCTGGCTCCATCTCACCTGCCAAAGCAGCCTCACACTCTGCCTTCCAAACCTGCTCTGCTCCTGTCTAGGAAGCTCACACTGTACAGCTGACTGACTTCCAGTGCCGCTGTTCCTTGCACTGTGCGTCTGTGCTGTCCAAATGCAAAAAATAGTGGGAGTGGCCCTGCGAAGGCACTGCTGAAGTATTTCTGTATCTCAGTTATTTGCAGCTTCTTTCTTGCAGACATGTAGTTGAAAAACAAGACCCTGGCCCCCAGTGGTTCCAGCCCTATGAGACCTGAAGTAGCAGAGAAGTGAACTGCTACAAACAGAAGCAGGCTATCCCATAGCTACACATGGGTGCCAGTACATCAAAAGACCTATTAGAATATGCAAACCTGAATACTGAAGTCCTTTACCCTCCATTACCCTATAGTTCTTCCCTGCCAGGTGACCTGAATTAATCCCTCTCCCAGAAGTCTGTCAGATAAAGAAGCTGGGGCAGCAGTAGATGTGTTAGTCACTGCAGTTTGGAGTCACCCTGCTGCAGAGGGTAATTCACTTTGACCAGAGGGACTACAAGGATCTCTGCTTCCATGATGGCACTTCATTGTGGCAGGGAACAAATGGCTCACTCTCCCAGTGGGGCCTTACATGTGAGTCTGCACCTCCAGATTCAAAGGGAGCTCTCTGACTCTCTTGGCCACAGTAGACTCCCTTTGGCTCTCCTCTGGGCTCAAACACACCATTTGCCAGGTATTCTTCTCTGTATACTGTATGATGGTGTCCAAATCTTACTGCAGTTTATTGACCTCTCTCCACTGCCCAGAGGGATGATTGAAGCCAGGCCATAGCAGACACAGAACGTGTTTTGAGAACAGGAGTAACAAAAGCTCATACAAGGGAGGAAAAAGTTAGTTCACTGGATTCCAGTAGATACAACAAACATCAATACAACTACAAAGATGCATAGGGCTTAACAGCGCAGCACTGTGAATTGTGAAGCTGTGTTTATTCCTTTGAATTCAAGCAGGAAGGAAGGTTTTTTTGCAGCTCTGGCGCTGGGCCATGTCATTTGCCTTTCCTTAGCTCCAAGCTTTTGGAAACAGGAACTGACTTCTGCTGGCACTCCTGCCCCCCACGCCCCAAGGCCCTGCACCCCTAGCTTCTGCCTCTGCCTGCCCACAGTCTGGCTGGGGCTTCCCTCTTCCCAACTCTTGCCACTCCACTCCATGCCCTGGCAGTGCACTTAGGGCTCTTCACATTTATCCTTCGTGGTCACACAGAGCCATTTCCAAGTTCACATCTCTACAGCTGTTTGCACTGTAATATGTGCCCTAACAAGACATGAGCTCTTGAAATTGTCTGTGGGATACAGTGAAAATGGTCTCTCTGTGTTCCTCAAGTAAATGGAGTGTGCGTTTTTCCAAAGAAATACTTAAAAGTCTTCAGATCCCAGACAGACAATTATTAAAGCTTATTTACTGGGCTGCAAAATCTTTTCTATTTTTAACTCCTGATTGGAAACTGAGAGTTTCTTTTTGTGGTTTTAGAAATGTCTAGGCCTTGTAGTAACCCTTTGCAGAATGCTAAATTTGAATTTCTGATACTTGCTGGAAAATGACATTCCCATTAATCCTCACTAGTACTATTCAAGGATTTAGAAACTGCTTTTAGATACCAGCACAGGTCTGCAAATCCCCTAAGACAGAGTGTTGGGTAATGGGAATATAGAGGTCGCTTGAGTCAGGAACTGCAATCTCTGCATCCTGTCAGGTGGTGTTACAGAGAGAGGAGAGAGGAAAATGGTGTTTTCATTCTTTTGAAAAAACACTGCAGGAGTGGGGAGACTATACTATTCCCTGCAAGAAGTAAGAGATTCTCCAGTATGGCCAGATGGCCAAGTTGAACTGGCAACTGCATAGTGGCAAGGCACACTGAGAAATCCAAGCTTGGACCATTCAGAAATAAAGAGTTAAATTCTGAATGCAAAAAACCTGTTGTTTAACAAGAAAAAATGGTAACAGTGTTGTGAGAAACATCAGCAGGCTATGCCTGACTTGCTCTGCTGTCCATATAAGGTTTTTGAGTCAGTGGAACAGATTGTTTATTAGCCAAAATGCTGGTGCTCCCTCTGTGTAGCACTCCCTGTTACTCAGACTACTAGATGTACTGGGTGCATGAGGCACCTGGTGGGGCACAACCCTCCAAAGTGTCCTGAAAAAACCTGATGTATATTAAGATGCCATCAGGTCACTGAAGTCAAACGGTACTTCTTTGAGGTAAGTGAAGAGGAGGGCCAGCTTCTTCTCTGAACAACACTCCTGACCAAGTCTATTGTTTCCTGATGAGGTAAGGTGAGGAATGGTATGCAGTGTTGCCAAATGGATTAAAATTTCAGCATGGTGACATATTAGAGGGTAGTGGGGCTCTGCTGGGATGAAGGCATGCAAGGAAACCATTGGCAAGAGCAAGCAGTTGCATACACTGCTGTCTTGAGCAGGTTGTCAAAGAAGAGATACAAAGGAATAGAGACAGCCAAAGTGCAATACAAGTAGCAGTGGCTCTTAACAGCAATCAAATCCACATTTCTTTGTCTCTAGGCAACAGCAGCAATATATGCCCCATGCGTGTGTCCCACCCCAGCTCCAGAAGCTGCATAGTGAGGGGAGACAGCAAGGGCTGGATGAAGGAACAGCACATACATACGTTCTGTTTGTCTCTTTTGCCCTGCGGAAGGATTTGGTTACTCCTACCTGTTCTCAGCTGGAGCAGCTTGGAAACTACAACAGAGGAAACCATGAGGGGTGGCCACAAAGGAGAAGTGGATGCCCTGCAGACAAGTCCCACTGAAATACTCCATCAAGCCAATGGTACAGCCAACAACAGATTCAAACATATTTCTGTGCATGCATCCTATAAATACCAGCTCATCCTGCTGCTTATGCTGTACAAACTGAAGAAGTTCAATGTGCAGGTCACTAGATAAGCCAAGTTTGTGGTCTCCAATGTAGTTAAGGGCTGTAACTACTGTTTCCTTGGAAATAAACAGTGAAAATGGATGGATTTAAATTTTTTTCCTGCACCATCTCTGTGAACACTTTGGACATAATGCCTAGGATTTTTCTGAGTCCTTCATTAAACTGTCTCTCCTCAGCAAGGTGTAAAAGGGTTAATTATTGCTTCCCAAAGAACCAGTAAAGTCTGCAGCTTTGTCCAGCTCCACAATTAACACTTCAAAGTTTCTACTGGTCAGAGCTGACTGATAACAACCCGAATATGCTGGTACTTGGGTAGTTAATTATTCAAATTAAATATGTCAAAGGAATTCAGATTGGGACATTATGCTTTTGAAGCTATGAGAGACCCCAGCTTAGGGTTATCTTTTCAAAGAGATTCTTACAACAACTCTTAGATGCAGAAATGTCGATGGTGACCAGAGAATTGATCTTCAAACTGACAAGATTGAATAATCGGGAACTGGCTTAGCTGAAACAACACATTAGGCATTCTGTGAAAGGAACTGTAGGGCATCCTTGGAAAGGTGTTTTTAACTGGCAGGATGAGGCAGAATGCCACTGAATTTACAGGCTGTGCATTTGCTTTGGTGATTTTGAAGCTGGTCTGAGATCAGCTTAGAAAAGAGATATGTCACATAAACTCACAAAGATGAAAACCCAAGCAAAAGCAGAATTGGTTATTTCCACCTAGGTGCTCTCGGAACTCACAGTTAGGTGTAGTTCTCCTCTTGAACTCCCTCAGTCACATCATGAACCTCAGCCATACTACTGACAAGCAGAACTGCTAATGCTAAGCATTCATAATTCATAATTCAGACATTCAAAAGATGAACTATGAATATTAAGATCTCAGCATTTAAAAATATTACTACATTGAGTTCTACTCTTTATTTATTTACAAAATTGAACCTTTAAAGTATACATTTTAAAACCTTTTCCATATGGCCTTCCATTTTACTCAACTGTATCATAGCAGCAGTCATACACTACGGTCCCTTTTGGATGGGTACTGTACTAATCCAAATAAAAATTAAGGTCTCATTTCCAAATGCTCTCATAGCCACGAATCATAAAAAACATTGCATGACCTGAGTAATTTTGAAAATTGAGATCCATTTTCATAATTTCTAAGACATTTCACCTCCAACACCCCAGTGACAGCTACTTAGTCTTGCAAAGCTAAATGGAAACCAGTCTGATCAGCATTTAAAATCTGATCTACGCCATCTGAGGTCACCTGACATCAAAACTGACACCTTAAGAAGCAAACAAACAAACAAACAAACAAACAAAAAAACAACAAATCAAAACCCGAGAAAGGTAGCAGATAAATTACAAAGAATAAAAGCAAGATGTTATCTCTAAAGAGACTCCAACAACTTCAACTACCTACTAACACTTCCAAGTGAACATATCGGGATTATTTAAAGCAGACTGATCTTTAGCCTACTGAGTTTAATTTGTCATTATTACAGCTGCAGGCTTGATTAGTTATTTATCAAACTCCAGAACTGGGGGGGCTGAACAGGTGTAGGCAAGATGCAATTTCCCTGAGTCAGGCCCTATTGAACCAAAGTCCTATGGGAATTACTTATACACCCAAGGGATTTGGGTGTAGTGTTAGAAAATGCAGACTTACCTCATCAGCTCAAGAGAATGCAGATCAAAGAAGAAAATTGATGGTTTTTTCTGGCTTGCTGGTGTGACTTGCTTCTGTCAAAGATCAAAGGAGACTAACTTGAGGCGGAGGCTGCAGCAGGCACACTCTTGCAGATGCTGGTGAAATTATACTGACATGTGGCTTCATCAGTCAGAATGGAAATCCAAGTGTAGAGAAAAATGAAAGGTCAGCAGGTAACCTCCCTAGCACTAATTGAACCCTCTGGGCAATAACTAATAGAGGAATAACCAGCATAATGCTTTCTGGGCATCCTATTTGCAACGAAATAAACCGTTTGATGGATGCAGTTAATTTCCTACCCACTATGCCAAGATGCCCATGATGAAGATCTCAGTACAAATGTATTTCAAAAGAGGAGGACTGCTTTCCAGGGAAGGTGAATCAGGGTAAAGTGAGCAGGCAACTTCTAAAGGTATGAATGGGTGCAAAAGGCCATGTCAATCAACTTTTCTTTAACTTAATAGGGATTTTTGTGGGTTGTTTTTTTATTCCTCACCTTTTTTTTTGTTTGGATTTTTAAAAATTTGTTTGTTTTGTTTTGTTTTTCTTAATTTTAAATAGAACAATGGCAAATAACAGAATATAATCCATTTTTAGGCTGGGGTCTAAGCCTCTTCTCCTGGATTAATACAAATAGCCAACACAAACACAATGCATCAACTACATAAGCTTTTAGGTCCAGTTTCCACATGGCTATAAATTAGCACAAATATAGTCCTGGGGGAATATTGGGTTTTATGAGAGGCCTCTGTTTGCACTGATGCAACTCTGACCACAGTGGCACATGCAATGACTGCTGTGACATACTAGAAGCAGCTTCAATGTCCTATAAATTATCTCTGGTAGGCAGCAGCCCTGGTTCAGTGTGACCACCAGTCCCAGCTGCTTCAGAGGCAAGAGAGCCCAGAGGGGCCATGTCCATCTATTCTGCTTGCTGCCATCATTGCAAGGCCAGCCAGACTAACTGTAGGTTCTACAAAACATTGAGCTCTGCCAGCACTGCAGATGGGTAAATGCACTTCCAGGGATGCTCTAAACCCCATGATGACAATAATATTTCACTCGAAATGACAGGACTTATGTGGTAGTGTCCTGAAGGTAACTGCTACAGACAATGTAGTATTTGTTGACTGTAATTGAGGCTGTGCAGGAGACAAAATCCAATCCCACATTAGTTTTAAGTTGCTTATCCTGCAGAGATTAATGCATTTTTTCTTAGCCCAGTGAACTATACCAGTATAACCAGATACCCCAGTCCCCAGTATGGGGGTTGTAACATGTAAACCCAGCCCAGGAAGTCCTATCAACAGGTCATAGCACGTGGAACATGTTAGATTTCTGAATTCTTCTAAGCAAGGAAGTTTCAATCAGTGCTTATTTCACATAAACTGTTAACTGTGACTAATTGTTCTAACGCTTGCTGTTTGTTATTCATGATAGGGGAGTGTCAGGCTGTCTACTCCAGGGACTTTCTTTTCCCGAAGAGTTCACCTACATTGGCTTCCCTGGAAGTTAAAGTCAATGTAACAGCAGGGGAAATCTGTTCTCAGATTGTATGACTAGAATTTCTATAAACAGGAGTGACTGATGTAGAGCTATGAAAATAATTGATTTTTCAGTATGGCAGCTGAACCAAAAAATCGAGAGGAAAAAATAATTTAATCCATCTCAGCTCAATTTGTTGGGCTTTTTTTTTTCTGCTTCTTTTTTTTTTCTTTATTTTTCTCTTTTTTTTTTTTTTTTCTTTTTTTTTAATCTGTGAGCTGAGCAAAATATTTCATTCATCTTCAGACAAAGCTGTTCATTTCCCAACCAGGTTGTTTCTGATGAAAAGCTGGTTGTTGGAATAGACAAGCCAGATTTAATCATCATTTACCAAAAGGATGAGGAAATGCAAACACGTCTCCTACAAAAGGGCCTTCCAGGTAGGACACTCCTCTGGACACCAAGCTGCAGAACCTTCCTCTGCCCACAGGGACTCATCTCTGCAGCAGCAGGTTCCTCATCCACTCTGTGCTGAAGGAGCACATGATGGACCCTCCAGAGAGGACAGAAAGTGGTGTAGCATCAACCCTGACTCTTGTACATGAATATATTTAACACAGCTCTATGCTAGGACAAATACTTTTCCATGGATGTTAATAGGAATTAATGGCATACTTTTCTGCAGATAAATCAATGAGAAGGGACAGAGATGGCTTCAGACCTGTGCTTGCAAAAATTTCTTACAGGTTCTGAATATTTGGGGTTTTTTCTCCTGATAAAATTGAAAACTATCTTCATCACCTCTGCTTAATTGGATAGAGAATTGAGGCTGCTGTGATGTCTGTAGCTGCACCAGTTTGAGACCCAATTGATATTGAAGAGAGGGAGTCTCGGTTTTGCTCACTCACACCCTGGTCTTCTTTACCCACACAACCTAGCTATGTTTTGGGCTGGTCAAGATATGTGAGCTGACAGTTGAGCTTACATGAGCTAATTTAATTCACTCACCTGCAAAAAACCAGCCACTTTTCTGCTGGGATCATTTTGAGCTGGGTTAAAAAGTGTTACAGCTGCTGTAATGGCCCAAACAAGTACCTCTCCTCATGCTCCGTCAGCAGAAGGGCTGGGACTGTTCTGCACTGGTACTGCTGTGTCAGAACTCCTGTTTGCTTTCCAGACTCAGTCTCTGGTTTCATTTTGGTGTGTTGCATTAGTGCATATCTTCTTGGTAACTGATTCCAGCTCTGAAACCATTGTTCAAGGTGGAGAGGTTTTTTCCAGGCACTTTTGTGGAGCTAGATAAGCCTCCAAAAGGGCAGTTTTCTGTACTGCTCTGCCTGTGAATCATGCTGTGCTTAATGTGCAGTCATGCTTGTTTTGACAAAACAGGAGATAATTCACTGCTAGATAGGTTTTCAAAATGAATGTGAGTAGTCTTGTGATACTCTATATTAGATATGATTATAGACATGGCTGTACTTGTTCAGGAAAGCTATTTGTCCTGAAAAAGACAGATGCATAGGAAAATATCTTTCTGTTTTCCTGCCTTATGTTTTGTTTATTAATAAGGGATGAATAGAGTTTAATAGAGGGAATAGAAGCAGCTGTGTTGCAATTAGAAGGCTTAATTAGTATTTGTTCAGAAGTTTGAACATACGACTGTACTTGGTAAGGAGATGCCTCAAATGACCACAAATGTGTGGCTGTGTGGTTGGTGCTTCCGAAATCTGGTTCCTCCTGTGCAGTCAATGTTAAGCTAATAGAGTACACTGGAAATATAATCCCTTGCAAATCACTTTCTGGATCTGAAAGTAGTCAATTATCTGTGACTGATTACTGTTTTAGGGCCAGAAAAGTTACCAGACACTTGCTATTTCCATTCAAGCCACTGAGAATAGTTGGTGCCCTTCTTAGTGTTACATCATTCATGCTCTCAGCATATTCAAATTTGGTATTGTAGTGTATTGTTAAAATGAGGACAAGCACTGACTTCCCAGCAACAACTGTCCGTAATGATGTCCCTAGTCTAGGTTTGAGATAAGAGCAGTTCAAATTCCCTTCTGTTTGACTGCCAGTTCTATGCAATTTTCTAATTTAGCATGATACCAAGGGCAGTGCAGTTTTATTTATTACTGTGCATTCAAATTATACCTCTAAAACATCTACTGATTTATTTAGTAATTTTGAGATCATACAAAGAAAGGATGAGAAGATTAAAATGGTAACTGGCTAGCTGCATTGCAAAGACCTGTGCCTTCAGATCAGATCTGAAATGAGATGGAGACATTTGAGAGGGCTGTTACTGATGCAATACAGGAGGAAAGCAGTCAATAAGGGTGAGACTCTGCTCTGGGACTGCTAACAAAGCCACATTCTCACTCTGCAGAGAAATGGGTTTGCTTTCTACTCCTGAAAATCTCATGTGACTTCTGTTACTAAGCAGAGAGGGTGTCAACATGCTAACTGTCAGCTGGAAAAATTAAGCAACCCTCTGGAATCTGATTAGTAAGGAAATACTTCAAGAGCAGGCTAATCAGGTGGTAAGGTAGAATTATTAAATAAAAGCATCACTACTGGTTTTAGAAGGTGTTAAATAATTGCCATAGATAGTGCAGTAACTGGGGTGTTTCAGAGTAGTGAAAATCTGTTCCACATATGGATTTTCTTCAGGTCTCTGCCAATCTGACAGGATGGGATGTGAATGCAAACATGAATTCATTTAATCTAAGGATATGAGGACACAGCAAGAGTCAGGAAAAGTGTAGGCAGATGTACAGATAGGGAAAAGTATTGAAGGACCCTGATATTCAAAGTGGTGAGTGTGCTCATTGCTGCAAAAACTGAACAGATCTGTCATATGACAATGACATGCAATAAAAGTGCTCCTTAATCTAACCTTAGTTTCAAAATAAAATGGCAGAACTTTCTTTCTGTAGCTCTGATGCTGGTGTGAAGCTGAGTGAACACCTGTGGGAAGTCTATATGGAGATTAAATGTGAGAAAAACCTGTAGGGAAAATCCTTATTGTAAATCTAGGCAATTACAGTACAGAATCTCTCACTTGTCCAGAATCTCTCCTAGACTTTCAACAGGTCCCCAAACCAAGAAGAGTACAGCTTCATTTGAGCTAATTGCTTATATGAGCTTTATTGTTTTGCATTAAAAAATAAAAAAAAAAGGTTTCTATGCCATAACTGTTTTGTAGGGTAACAGTAAGTATACTCATATATATGACTTTTCCTTTAAATGCTTCTCTCAATTTGTACTTTATCTTGAGCTATTTTTTTCCTTTATAGGAAAAGTGAGTGAAATGTCTTATTTTGCCAAAACTTTAGTAAGACTAGAAAAAACTCTTTCTATCTCTTAGACCATTCAGCAAACTACTCAGATGGAACACTACTCAGAAAAGTTCAACTGGAAAATCTTAAACATTCTTCTGTTTCATGTCTTCGTGTTCTTGTCAAGTTTTCCCATTGCCTTCAACCTCAGAGGGATGAGCACAGACCCTTCTTCCCTTTCACAAAATACTCTTGCTGCAGCAGAACAATGACCAAAAGACACCATCAGCACAAGGCAGATACCATTATTTCCTTGGAGATCTTTTTGATGTTCATCCCCAAGTGGTCAGGCAAGAGCTTTGAACCCTTTCCCTCCCTGCAGTGGTCAAGTGCAGAGTACACTTTGTTCCCCTGACTATGATGGCATGCATGCAACCCGCATTCCCTCTGATAGAAACTACTGTAACTCCACTGCAACTTCCAACAAATTGGACCTAAGAAAATGATTATAAGGGTGGGAAAATTCTTCTAGTTCTATTCTCTTTGCCCTTTGTATCAAGAATATTTCTGGTGCTGCTCTCAAGTCCAGGCTGCCCTGCATGTAAATAGCAAATTTAAAACCTGACCCCGGTATGACCACATAATGCTGTCTGGGGCACCTCGGGCTTTATACAGACTAGGATAACCCAGGTAGATCTACACAGGCTGTCCACAAAGTGCTTCTACAGAGAAGTGATGCAGCTGGGAAGGTGGCACCTGCTGGGCTTTCAGCACAGGCATTCCCGCACCCCCTGCACTCTCTCCAAGGAGTGTGCACACAGCCACAGGATCTGGCTGGATAGGGAACATCTATTGAAGGATCCACACCTGCCATTATGGCCATTTACAAAACACTCTCCCAGGCTAGTAACTGAAGAACCACAATATGTTTATCAGTGGTTTAGGAGTCAGATCATGGATGTCCCCTAGGCCCCCAATAGCAGTGGTAGATACTTGAAGTAAAGCAGCTGTGTTGCTGCTAGAGATTATGTGCTGGTGTGTCAGTGGTGTAAGATGTAAAGAGAATGTAAGACTTCTTTGAAAAGAGCTACAGATTGGGTGCAATCTTTTGAACTGGGAAGAGGGGATTAGAAAGTAAGTGGAGTCAGGACGAATATTCCCAATTTCATGACTGATATACCTGGAAAACTCACTTCTCTCAGGTCTAAAATGAATATAACATTTGTTCCCACTTTTATAGTAGCTACTTTGTTCTTTTAGTTCAGGGGAGGAGCAACCCCTCTGTCTCTCTGGCACAGGGCAGTACTGTCTATGAGTTATATAGGTTAGTAAAGCTGCATTTGTTCTGTGCTAAGAACAAATGTACATGTGTAGACATATTGACTGGATTTTTTTTTCTAAAGAGTATGATTTCTCACTCCTTCTTTTTTATTGTATTTCATCTGGAGGTTTTAGTTTCCTGAAATTCAGACATTAGGGAATTGCAGATTATTAAAATCAGGACTTCTTAAGAATGGAATCACCAGAAACTACTTAACACTTGAAAGTCTTCCATAAGTTCTTATGACCAGATTGTTGCTGTCTCAAATTTATTGTCTCTTTCCACACCAATGATCAGTCCAAGAATTTCTGGTGAAACTGGCATTTCAAACCTAGCATTTGACACTTTTTTCTGCAGTCCCCATTAATTAAAAAGAGATGCACAGTGTCTCTGCCATTAGAGCAGAGATAGAACAACAGCTTTGCTCTGATGATGGAGCTTTGATGACCTAAAGACTTACAAGCAAGCCCTCTGAGCAAAGTTTAAAGATTTTTTTAGGCCAGCTGATATAGATGGGGCAGGGGGACCATAAAATATTTGTGCATGCAGGTCAGAAATAGATGTAGATATTCAGTCTGACTTCTTTTCCTTTCAAGATGCCCAGTGTTTCTTCCAAATGTTGAGACCTTCCACATTGCAATAGTGCTGTCATGTGTGTGGGTGGGCTGAGGGCCTCACCAGAGCACTGTGGGGTGGCCACACTGCAACTCCTCCATTCTCCAGCTCAGAAGCAGTGGGGTGTGCATGCCCTAACATGAGGGCAAACAGCTTTATAAGATCCGTGTCATGCTGTATAACCTTTAATTTGCTGGAGGTCATACTTCTTACACAGCAATTGGGAAGATTCTTGTTGGACATGGTTTTTATTATTTTAGTGCTAGCAGGTGTTTTTAAGTGCACATCCAGTATCTGTGTCTAACTGTGCTAGAGGTCATACTGCATATAATTTTCACATTGGCTGAATGCAGAGATACAGTGAACTGATTTAGGTATTGCCTCCCCATGGATGAATTCCTGGATAACCAGATATTTAAGTTGCAAGGAAAATGGTGATATCAGAATATTCTTCCAACCATTTCTGACAAATCAACAAGTAGGATTCAGGACAATTTAGTGTAAAATAAATGTTGAATGATATTTTCTTTCCCTATCTTCTTTATCCAAATATAATTTGCTTGTCAGATATTCAGTCATCTACTCTACCCTGTCTCCTTACTTGCCAATGCACAAAACAGTGGGTATGTAGAGTGAGAATAGGAATATGACCCCCACTGTGAGCATTGCTCGGCTATATTCTTGTTACTGACAGCATTTCTGAGTGCAGCTGAGTTTATTGAAGTAGAGAATTTTGTCCTCTCCCTTCAGAGTGTTCAGAGAAATACATCTACAACACCCCACTCAAAAAACCCAAAAAACAAAAAACACCCAACCCGTGCCCCACCCCCACCCCCCAAAAAATTTTAAAAAAACAAAACCACAAACCAAAAAAACAAAACACAGAAAAACCTGAGACATCACTTATGGAGATATTTTACTCCATGAGGACACATGTGGCAAGCTCTGCTTTGATGTAATCTCCATGGAGGTGAAGAAATACAGATGCTGTAACTTTTACAAAGTATTCTAAATAAGATGAAATAAAGCTGTATAAATGAAATCAGGACTGCATCTTGTTTTCCCTTTAATTCCTGGAAGCAGGAAAACTGCCTAGGATTATATTATTTACAAGCAACATTTAGGCTCAATTTTTACTGATTACATCTTCCATTCTTGTAAAGCTCCTCAAAACACTAGGATTTCCATTAAAAGGTAAAACCCAATCTAGGTGTATTGAATTGGGATTTTTCAGAAAAGAAAAAAAAACAAAGCATGATGACTCCTTTGACTCTAATAAACCTCAGCAGATAGAAGTATCTTGCATCAAACTCACTTAGAGAGTAAAGTTGGAAAGATGTGTAGTGAAATTAAGGGAGAAATTTTGTCAGAAAGAAGCACTTCAAAACCAGAAGAGTTAGAATAAAATTGCTGGTAGAATGGAAACAAATAATAAACAAAGACCAAAAGTGTCAAACACAGCAAGCTGTGCTGGGTAAAATCTTTAAGGAAATATCAGATATTTTTCAATGCAGCGTGGCTTAAAAGCCTTGACCTTTGAAAAGAAACACTTGCAGGGGTGCCTGAGGTGTCTAATCTCATAAGCTGCTCTGGCCACTTTTTTGTAAAAGCTTGTGTTGCCCTTGTTGCCCTCACATTCCTCATGCTCTATGGAAGTTTACAGCAACCAGCAAGGATCAGCTTGCAGAGGGAACACAAGAAGGGTGTCTGAAGGTGGGACACTACTGATAAGGGAGCTGCTGTGGGAGGATGAATCAGGGCTGTCTCCACCCACAATACCCTCTCTTGCAATATTATAACCCTTAGAGTTCTTGGTCTTTCAGGCCAGGAGTTGCTATACTCATGAGTGCAGTGCACATAGTGAAGCAATACTGATCTACTCTGATGGGGCCTCTCAATGTTGCTGTGAATAAGCACAATCAGAAATGTTCCCCCAAAGAAGGAGCAGTGGGCACTGATGATGCTGAGCTTGGCAATGCCTTGCTCAGTGCAGTAACTTTATCTAAGGACGCTCTGAACTAAAGTTTTCCAGCTTCATGGTCTGGAATTTATGGAAATGTGTGCTTCTTTCTACACTGAAAGCTTCTCCACAAGTTGATTCCCTCATGTCCTATGCTCAGGATTTGCTACTAATTTTTAATTCTTCTGAGTATCTCTTCTTTTATCTTCCTCTGAGTGAATTAAACTGATGATCTGCTATTGCTCAAGAGCCCTAGCTGTTCCCCCAGTATGACCTCCACACATGCTTTTCCTTGCAAGCTTTCTATAGGGAGTCTAATTTGTCTTCCTCCATCTTTCCTGCACTTAAGAAAATAGTCCTGCTCTGGGAATGTGGACACATCCAAAAGGTTTAGCAGTAGCATAGTCACTACAGCACAGTCACTACAGCTTCAGTGGCCTGAGGGTACATGCAGTGAAAGGTATGTCAGGAATGGTAATCTGTTTTCTTGAGCCCTCCAGTGTAAATGGCAGAAATGAGGAGCCTTTAGGTGCAGAGGGCCTTTCCCTGAGGGATTATTTACCAGGACAGACATTAATTACCCAGGGGACATCTCTCCTTGGTTACCAGGTGTACTGTTTTACCTGGTACATCAGTAATCACCATACTAGCTTTGCACTTTCTGGTCACCTTTTGTTCTTGATTCCCAGGAATATTCACCTGCCACCAGAGCATAACAACAAGTCTGTCTAGGTAGGAATCTGATATTTCACCCTGTTGATAAAAGCAACCTTCTCTGTAGGGGGAAACACAAAAATAGCACTATCAAAGCACCAGGAGCTTAGTAATATTCAGAACAGGCTAAATAGACAGCAAATTATGGGAGCATAAACAAAATACAAAAGGGTGACACCACAGCAGCATTAGGGCAGTTAAGAGATATCTGAGGTCCCTGCACGTGAGGCCCTGGTAGAGGTTCATTTTGGATGGCCTTAGTTGCCTGTAAAGCAGCTGAGCTAATCACCTTGGGCTCACCCTACAATCAGGGACAGAAGTACATCTCATGGATGTGATAAATCTCACCTATAAGAGGTCAGGCAGTTAAATGCCACCTTGACGCCCGATCCCATCAGATCTCGGAAGCTCAGCAGGGTCAGTCCCGATCAGTACTTGGATGTGAGACCTCCTGGGAATAGCGGGGGCTGTAGGTTCTATTCCTGAGGACTTCACTGTCACCATCCAAGCTCATCGGCCATGGCAGATGAACCTCAGGAGTTAAAGGGTGGGGCCAGTTCTGTGCATGCTGTGCCTCACCTAAAAATCCACTGTGCAGGCTCGAAGGACACACCCACGTGGGTAAAGCCCTTCCCAAATCTTCCTTCATGAAGCCTAGTCATGAATGAATGAAAGAGGTCAGTGTGATAGTAGGTCAGATGAATCCTTCCCTGGAAATGTCTGCTCCTTTCTGCCATAAAGAGGAGTTAGAGTGACTAAGGCAGGTACTGGCGGTCGCTTAGTAAACATCTGCAGTTAGAGGAATCCTGCCCTCCCTGCCCAGCTTGGCCTGTAGCCAAGACACACTTAATTTGCTAGCTAAACTTAGAAGTGTATTTGAGGTTACTCTTATTGCCAGCAAAGGGGTTTCACCAGTGCTGAAAGGCAGAAAGGGGGAAGGAGGTGTGGGTTTGTTTTTTTTCCCCTGTTCAAAGGCAGAGTAAATGCCTGAGAAACAGAGAGACATAAAACAAGCACCAACATTGCCTGGACCAGGACTGATGGTATGGGCTTGGAAAAGTGAAACTGGAAACACTTGTTACAACTGAGAGCTGATGGAAAGATGTTTGAAATTCTTTGTAAATAGGTGTGATTGCATCAGAGGACAGCTGGCTTGTCCAGAGATTCTTATTTCTCACAGAAATTACCTGGTGGGGACCACCCACAGTAGTTGGTGTGAGCAGCTGGCAAAGATCTGTCTGCAGTGCACAGCTTCAGCCCACAGAACTTTGTAGTCAATCCCATCTATCCCCAACCAGGCCAGGACTCACCAGTTTTAATTACACTGGTGGGTTGTGTTCATTGACTCTCTCAAGGCTACAATCTGCTTTGTCCTCCACGCCAAAATAAAAAATCTAGTTTTGCCACGTAGTTGCTGCCCTTAGCTGTCCTGCTGTCAAAGCTCTGTGATATGACTGCAAGCTTCGAAAGGCAAAAGGAAACACAGGCAGGGTTCATGTTTCTGAATAACATGGTGAACCTGGTGTGAGGCAGACACTGGTACCGTCAGGAGCCCTGAACAGAAGAGCTAACTTGTGCTTGGTTTCCTTACACAAACAAAACTATCTTAGCTACTGAGAAGAATGAATCTTGGTGTAATTCTGGGCTGCAGATGGATGACCCTGTCTGCATCTGGAAGCAGGGTATTTCCCCCGGGTGCTCAGCCCCATGTTGTGGACACCCACCAGCACCTGAGGGCTTCCTGCAGGGAGCTCTCCTCTGAGAAGCCATGAAGATTTGGTGGTGGGAAGGATCAGGCTATGGACCTCTGCTTTTGGGGCCCACAGGAGTGGATGTTAAGAGGGCTGGATAGGCTTTACAGGGAAGGAGGATCTCTGCCACCCTGATGCCATGTAATGGCTGCAGTGACAGTGGGAGCTTTTCCAGTGTTGGTGGAGCAGTATGTTGCACAGCTGTAATTCTTCTTTAGGATGTGACTTTTGGACAGAAACCACCTTCATTCTTCTACTGGCACCCTCCCTTAGAGGACTAAAGAACAGAACAGTGTGCACCACTGGAACATGAGATAAACTGGTAAAAGTCACCTGTCCTGTCTGAACATACTTGTTCTGCATCAAACCGTGGGTGATTTGACAGAAAGAAAAAGGTGAAAGAACTGAACAAGTTGAGACAATTCTGCAGTTAGTGCACTTTTAAAGATCAACAGCAGATGAAGCACTACCCCTCCCATCACAGTATCATGTTTGGTAGAGATTGTGAGAGCTGTACTTTCAGTCTGCCTTGTTTTGAGCAAATCTTAAGGTTGGGTTTCAGCCTTATCTCTTGGTAAGTGCATTTCAATTCATGGGCCAGTCCCAGCTGCCTCAGAGGGGCAGTTGTTTTTTGCCACCTGGGAACAGATTGCAGTCCTTCGGGTTCAGTTTTTCACATGAGCAAATCTGTCTTTCAAATATGGCTTTTGTAACAAAGAGAATAGTGGGGGGAAAAAGAAAGCCCAAGGAAACACATAGATCAACTGAGCATTGTGAGTTATTTGTACCTGGATTGTCATATTTGTATCTAGCTTGTCATATAAAGCCATTGCTAATTTTCTGTAATTTTCTCACAGGGTTAAAAGGATGATATCCAGAAACATCCATGTGAGGACAGATGCAAGGAGTAAGAGGCATTATGTGTATTAACTCCACATAAATCTATATACTGTTTGAGTCTGAGTCAGACTATCATAAAGGAGCTGAAAGGTGGCTTCCCAAGAAGGAGGTATATACCCTGCTCTACTCATGAGGAAAGTAGGAGAAACCATCCACCCATTTATTTGAGTCGTTAGTAAGTATTTGCTCAGTGAAAACACCTATCCACTTTGTTTATATTTGGAGTAAATGGAAAGGGAGAGAGGTGGCATCTAACCAGAAACTGGAGAAGGAAAAAAGGCAGAAACAGAAAAAGAGCAGACAGATAGTCTGCTGTCTCCAACACACAGGCTGTTAGAATGAGTGCTTGCAAATAGATAGTTTTAGGAAAAGGAAAAAGCATTGTCTGTTTGCCTCTGGCAATGTCCTTCAGCACTGGGGAAGAAAGAGAAAGGTGCAATATAATTGTTACCTACTAATATAGAGTAAGAAGATATTTTCACAAGAGAACAGTGGAATTTGGACTAAATTGTATTATAATTACATAGAAATATTTTTTACATGTTGAATCAAATTCTTGTGGGCCAATATTCTTCCTTTCAGCTGGACAGATGCATCTTCCTTTTGGCATCTGTGACTGTTACATGCTACATTTAGTATTCTGGCAGCTTTATTGGTGTAGTATGAGAGGTACTGGAAAGAATAAATGCTTTAAGAGAAATTATGATCCTGGGAACAAATGGCATTATCAGCAATTGCACTTTACTAATTCTGCCTACTCAAAAGGAAAGAAGGTAATCTGGAACAAAGTAGTGGCTACTGCAGGATGAAAAAATCCTGCTGGAGCTGCAGCCTGCAGTGAGTGAGTCATATTGCACAAACAGCCGTGGTGTGGGTAGCAGTAGCAGACAATTTTCTGTAATGACTGCCACGTGCAACGTAATGAATGAAGCACTGAACAAGAGCTCTATAAAAGTTGCAGCTATGTGGATGCAAGCCTTTAATTTTAAGCTAGAGCACCACATAATGAGTATTAGGTTTGATAAACATGTTTTTAAGGTGCTTAATAATATCCATGAATGAAGTAGAGAACTGAGACAGCAGAATTTCAGTCTGCATGTGGCATTTTGAGAGACTCAAAATATACTTCCATAAAAGCAAACAATCTTCTGAAAGGTACATTCCATTTTGGTTTGATGTCATGAACAAAAAGGATGTGACTATTATTTTTATCCTGGTCCAAGCTCCTATTTTCAGATATTCCATCTTTATCCTGCCGTTTGTAAATGTTCTTCCACTATCCACCTACAGTAGCACTGCACAGATTGTAAATGAAAAAGGGTATGTTTTCCTGGCACAAGTTAAATGTTTTGTGATGGAGCACTAAGGACATTTGTGACTGACAGCAAACTATCATGTATGGCTCCCAAACTGCATCTAACCTCTCCACTGTCTGTGGCTGCCTGACTAGCAGCTAGTGGGCAGTCAGTGGGAAGGAACAGGTGGATGTTTCATTCTCATGTCAATATAGTCCTTAGCAGTTGTGATGATATTTGACAACTGAATTGAAAATGTTATCTTAGGAGCAAGGGCCTTTTTTTGTAAAGGCTGGGCTCTGAAATAGACCAAGATTTTTGAATTAATCCTAGTCTTCTGTTTGAAGAACCATTTTAAACACTGTAATGATTGCATCCTAATTAGATATATTTGTAAAGGCTTTTCATGTGAACCTGTACTTCTAAGGATGATAATAGGCTGTATAATGAACGAAGAACTGAGTAAGTAAAGAATTCTCTGCAAGACATCTTTTGTGTGAATGGGAAGCCTGTGATTTGAAGTTAAGCTTTACCTTTGATCCTGATCCAAAAGTATACTGAGTACTGTACTGCTTCTTGCAGTGCAACCCATCCCTTCATGTTACCACCTTGGTGTAACAACTAATATAGGTCAGGTGCAGAAACTGCATTTACTGATATCAAGGTGAGACCTATTGTCAAAACAGTCCCCTGAGAAGCCAAAACAACAATAAACCCAAAATTATTAGCTTACAGGAACAGAGTGTTGCTCAACACCACTTTTATTTAGCTGATTTTTATCTATTTCCAGACTTTGAATATGACTGCCTTTAGTTTCTAAACTGATTTTGGTCATGCTGAGCTTTAGCTGAATCTAAGTTGTTGCTCTTCTGCCATGCCCAAAACTCAGAGTGTGCCCCAAACTGTGTGTCTACGCTGCCTTATACTTCCTGGGTACAGCTGTCCTGTACAAATACCAGCTAATGAATGTATTTGATCATCTTCCTCCCACTTATTTAGTTGAGTTACAAATCTCTCAATCTTGCTGGAACAAGCCAAGTCAAAGAGAGTACCACTGTTGCTACATACCCAAAGCAAAAACACTTTAGGCTCCCTTATGCATAATTTTTGTTCTGCAATCTTAATAAAAAGAGACTTGTTAGAAAGAAGCTTTTTTTCAATTTAGAAGGCTGTCACAGACACGGAACAGTGTTACTTCCCTTATTATGATTTCTAGCTGCCTTTTTTAAAGAAGTCTCTCTCTCTTTTTTTTTTTTTTAGAGGGAAAGCTTATGCTTTCTTGCATTACTTGATAACTTCTTTTAAGAGGCCTTTTGACAGGCTCCAACATTATTCACTGAACTCTTAATCTATTTTTCCTATATGCACAGTCTCACTGGTTTAACAGTATCTTCATTGTATAATCAATATTGTACTACATCCAAGGAAAAAAATCCATTTCTGACATAGTTTAATATGTGGAATCAAAAATGGGGGTAGTTGAACAAATCTAGGACACATTTGCAGCACAGGGATAACTTAAGATCACTATTGAGAAATGTAGTCTTGTGGAAACAATAGTTAAGACAGAAGTTTATATCATTTATAAAAAGGAAGGTGATCTCATGCGCTACAGAATCACGGAAGTGAGAAATGGAAAAAATGTACTTGGTCATCTTGACCTCAGCTTAGGTTTATTCTGTGTAATACATTTTCTTGTGCCTTCTCGAAATTTCTTTTAAAGATTCCTAAGGATTTACTGTTTATTTCAAGGTTTGTTCATTTCTAGAGCATGGTTTTCATTCAAAGCTGAGAGGAGAACCTGAATTTTCTTTGTCTTAATGTCAGGTAATTTCTCCCATTTTTTCCCCAAGAAAGACTATTTGTTTCCTGGTATTAATTGAATTGGAAGGATGGACATTTAGTTTATCCCTGAGCAATGACAGTACTATTTAATATGGACAGTATCAGTATCAACAAAATGCTGAAGGATGTGTCTTGAAAAAAAAACAAGAGATGGTTACAGCCTGGTCATTGATGGGACAACTTGCACAGTATAATCAGAGCAGATGCTGGGCTCTGCTGGTGCTTAGTCATGACTGTTCTCACAGGTTAAAATGGGACAGAATGGGGAAGAATTTGAAATATCCAAAGTCCAATTTGAAATATCTTGGAGAATTTCACAGAGGTTTATTTGCATAGCCCCTAGACTTCCTTCAAGTTACACTCCCTCCATGAATCTGAAGTCTACTTTCTCCCAGCCATGCCATTTGCCTCTCAAGAGAATGAATGCACTCGCAGTTCAAGCATTTAAGAGGGTACCCTGTCTTTTAGATTCCAATTGCTTTTTCTTCTTTTCCTTAGCATTGAAGACAGTTTGTTTGACATAGGATATAATTTGACCAGTTCCAGTACCAATGAGAGAAGAATAAAATAAAAAAGAAGTAGAAATATTTCTAGTGAAAAGCTAGCCCTATAACTGCATTTAAAAATTTCATGACTCAGAAAACATTGAACGGATTGAGTTCTCTGTGGCTCCTCAGTGACCCCCCCCCAGATGCTTCCTGCCTTGATTTCAGTGTGTTTGTAGCTCTTTGTAGTTTACTTACATCCCACACAGACATCCCTTTACCAACATCCTGTGAACCTCTAGCTGTGTTTCCTTATGAGTGTTTAGCTTCCTACAACCAGAAGGACTTATTTGTGTGAGGCTGCTTTGTCACAGTCAAGCACACAGGGAGCTCGGCTTGCCTGTACCATGATGCAAACTGTGGTAATTGAAGAGTCTCTGACCAAGGTAAACATATCTCTTGCAAATATGGTAGCTTTTCTGTTGGATTGTTAGTGTTGACTCAGACTTTGTGTTTCTACTAAGTATAAATAGTGAAGGTAAGTGGGTCTTGAGTGTAAAACTCTAGCAAGACTTGGTCTCCAGTGGCACCATTCAACACATAGTTTATGTAGACTTATTCCAGCCTCTCTCCTGCAAGTACATGATCTGTTCCTAATAACAGTATTAATAATAATTCAGTGCTCAAGCTTGTGATCAGCCACCAGCCACTGGTCTTTGGAATAACTCAATCCCCAGCCAAATAAAAATTTTCTCACTAGCAATGACACGCTAATACACCTGGTGCACTTCCTTGCAAATAGTTCCCTATAAATGCATGACATGAATCTTAACACAAACTTTATAAGAAGTTTGCAGCCAAATGTAACTGAGTCTGAATTCCTCTCCCTCCTCTCCTCCTCAGGTGTTCTTTAACTTCTCTGCTGGGAACAATCCCTGACCATCATGTTCAGCTATTGAGCTAGAAATAGGCGTGGCAAAAAGGGTTACTGAAAGTTTATACAAACCTGTTTTTCCAGGTTGTGTGAGAGGACTGTGGTTTAAAAGAGTGAAAAGTTACCAGAAGCAGCACAAAACCAGGTGTTGGATAATCAGAAGGAAGGATTGCAGAAGCAACTGGGAAGCCTTAATCAGGGCCATAGAATAGACAATCTTGTGCTTAGAGGAGGGAGTTAAGACAGGGTGACTGAACTCAAAGAATGCAAAATACAAGTTGTAAAGGCAAATTTGAGCTCAGTGGAAGTCACTTTGCCCTATCTGAGTATATAGAAGAAAAGAAAGTAGGAAATTGTGCACAGCATATATTGTATTTAACAGGAACAAGAACAGGAACACAGGAACAGCACATATTGTATTTAGCCTTTGTGACACTATATTAAGCCTTGGGTCTTGGTTTGCTGTGTGGGGCATACGTATTCAGTGATACATGTGTAGCATGTGCATATGCATATACATCATCTCATGCATGTCATCTGTCACTGAAGAGTTAAGTGGTGAAAAGGAAGGCTTCATTTTCTCTGCTAAGGGAAGTGCTCAAAGCATGAGGCAGTGGGACCCAGTTCTGTGGGTAGGGAGGCAGACCACTAGATAAGAAATTTGCACCACAACAGTTTAGATTCATGATGAAGTTACCCACTCTAATTTGGGTAATGTACAGTCTCTGTGACTTCTTACTTATGCCAAATAGGCTCTTTAAACCATTTTTTTCCCTTACCTTTGTACCATCATTGCATCCCAAGAGCAGAGGTGGAGGCAGAGAATACATGCAGTGCCTGGTGGCTTCCAGAAGTTTTGAAAATATGAGGACAGGAGGTGCAACAAAGTGATCTCCTAAGCAGCCAGAGAGGTAGTTTGACCAAAACCTGTCACACTGAAATAACTTTCCCCTTGCTTTCTGCTCTGGAGTAGTCCCAGAAAAGGATGGACAAAGCCTTTCTCTGGGGCACTGTACTTTTTTGTGACCTTGCTCAGCAGGACTTCACTAGTGCTGTGGTGATTAGGGCTGCCTGGGCCGCAGGAGATATTCCACATTGTATTTCCGTTACCTCATGAGTTGTTGGAAGATGAAGTGAATCTCATTGTACAGCTAACAGCCAGTGCTCCCCTGACTGCATTAACTGTTTTTCTGCTGGCTCAGGCCTAGGTGTCTTCAGTGCAGTCACTAGTGTAGAGGGAGGTGATTCCCTTCCTTTGAGAGTTATTTTGTGATCTTTGCATAGAGGAGGCTACAGAAGTGCAAGGTGTTATTAGACGTACTGATGTACTTCCATAGAGAAAATGATCTGATGAGGAAGTGGCTGAGCCAGGAAAGAGGACTCCATTCACAAGACTGAGGACATCCCAACTGGTTTAGAGATTCCTTATAAAGAGGCAAATATCATCTCCCACCTTCTTCTGGATGTCTCTTGTCAGTTTTGATCATACAGGCTGTGGGCCAAGGTTACTGTACGTATCTGCCATGGCAAAGGCAGTGAAGTTTTGGTCTGGCCACCCTTAGGGCTACTGTAATATGAACTAAAATACGGGTAGGTATTCTGGTCAGATTAGAGTCTGCCAGCTGTCCTCCTTCAGAATAGCCTCTTACTCTTAGCAAGGCCATATTGTCAGGCTGCCATCGTATAACCTTTACTTTTGTGTGACAAATCACGGATTTCTTACAGTACTCTTCGCAAGAGGCATAGCATCCTACTCCATGGCAGTGAGCCATTCCTTAATGTGAGAAAAGGTTCAGAATCTAGTCCATCAATGAATTGCCATTATTAACCTTAATTCTTGCTGTATTTTTTTGCATCTCCTCGTTCCTGATTGCTTTCCATCATGTATTTTAGCCACAATGTTCTGTTCAGAATATGGAAACAAATATACAAAGGCTTTGAATATCTTTCTTCTGCTGAGGCCTTTCAGGCAAGGACAGATGGGAGATGAGTAAAAATTTGGAATTTCTCTCCTGCCAATCCCTACGTTGTCTGTGAAACATACACCAGCCAACCTGTTGAGCAGATACCATGCAGCGCCTGGCCAGAGGTGCCAGCTGTTTCTGCACATCTCTCTGCAGCCATGTACCTCCCATCTGAGCAGGTGACATTTCTGGCAAGGGATGCCCTGTGCTGAAACAGTCTATGCTCAGAGAAGCCAAAAATGCAGATGATGAGAGCAGCTGTGGAAGCTGCCCAAATGTGTGGCCACCATCCCTGCTGTCAGTGGGGCACCTTCAGTGGTGGGGCTCGGCAGGCAGGCAGCCACCCTTTGCCCTCACACGGTGTCACTCTGCCCCCAGGATGTTGCAGGGCACACAAAGTGTGTCTGACAGGGCATAGGCAGCCTTGCAGGAAGGGGAGGGCAAGCTGTGGGGGAAGGGGAACAAAAGGAAATTCATTGACGAAAAGCAGAGGGGTTATGGTCTTGTTTTTATTTTTAACAATGGGCAGCTGTGAATTTTTACACTGGATTATTTTAGGTCTCAGGCCAGGCTGTTTCATGCTTCATTGGTGCCTGAGTTTCCCCTCCAGCCATCTGAATCCAAGTGATATTATTTGCAATTACTTCAAGAAAGCAGAAGCTCAGGGGGAGTGTCCTCAGTGAATAGCTGTAATTTCTGTGCTGTGGCTGCCCAAAGCTATTATGGTTCTGCTATCTCTGGCTGCCTGCCAGCAGGAAGGATTCCTTCCAGAATTAATTGCATTTCCCACCTTACAGATACTCCGGGGAGTGTGAACCAGGTTTGCAACGGATGTATCGGCTCACAAGAAATAGTGACATGTCTTCTTATATGCACCATAGAAGGGCAGTGCAAGAAGGCAGACATGCCACTGATTTTCAGGTCTTTGCCTATAGCCAAAAATGAGTACTGAATGGTGGGAAAGAGAAAATAACCTCATTTTTGTTTCTGGCATGGACAAAGTGGGGGTTGCTTCTCTAGAGTGTTATTCATGGTGACATGCAGAAGCTGTTGCCTCTGTGCTTTGCTGCATGAAAAGAGGATCTGCAAGAAAACTGCAAGCTCATGCTCTTTGGTGTTGTTTTATTTAAATGTTTTTTATATAGAGCTACCATGACTGCATCTATACTGTATTGTGAGTAGGTGCACAGATTTAAACTTGCCCCTCATTTACATGGCATAGCCATATTTTGGTGCAGCCTTTGAACAAGGTTTGAGATGTGCTGTCTGAGCTCAGACTGACTTTGGCCCCTTGCTGACAGCATGGGGCAGGAGAACTGTGCTATTCCCTACATTGTCCACTCCCATGTAGTGTGTGAGCTTCTCTCACACCAATCATTATAGGAGGGACATCCCAGGCAGGGTGCCAGGCCACACAGAAAAGGGGCAGATGGGAACTTCTGGGCAGTTGTAGCACATCCTGCCCATGCACCATGGGGGATGCACTACACAGAGCTTGTGGCCTCCTGTGGTGGTCAGTGTGGCCCTAGGGCAAGGAGCACAGAGAGTCTCAGCCACGGGTTGGACACCAAAAGGCACTCTGGGTTTAGCAGATCTTTGAGGACTGTATGAAAAAGTGCCTGTAGTGCTCAGTGGCATGATGGCTACCTTATTATGCTCATGAGGCAGGAACCAGGCCAGCCACCTGCTAATGTGGGCTGAGCTGGGCAGTTGTGCCAGGTCCATGCGGAGCACATGTTCCTTACCCTTCCCCCTTGGCGGGAAGGGAAAGGAAGGGAAGGTTCGGGAAGGTTCGGGAAGGTTTGGGAAGGTTCGGGAAGGTTCGGGAAGGTTCGGGAAGGGAAGGTTCGGGAAGGTTCGGGAAGGTTCGGGAAGGTTCGGGAAGGTTCGGGAAGGTTCGGGAAGGTTCGGGAAGGGAAGGGAAGGGAAGGGAAGGGAAGGGAAGGGAAGGGAAGGGAAGGGAAGGGAAGGGAAGGGAAGGGAA
>JAWWEV010000001.1:101102270-101119461 GCA_035583235.1 Hafferia zeledoni | reverse complement strand
GGGAAGGGAAGGGAAGGGAAGGGAAGGGAAGGGAAGGGAAGGGAAGGGAAGGGAAGGGAAGGGAAGGGAAGGGGGAATTGCCTGAGCAAGCTCCCTCCCTCCCTCTCTCCCTCCCTTCTTCACAGTATAATGAGCTTATGAGATGGATTGTAATCTAGCCCTATAGATTTCTGCTTGATAGGTTTGGTATTTTTATGAGAGGACATGCTGTGACATTATGTATTGGTAACATTTTCATTGGATACATTCAAGATACCTGAAGTGGGGTTTAGGTAGCAATAAACAAGCAATGGGGAAGAAAACAGAAAACAAGAAAAAAAACCAAAGCAAAACCTCAAAGTTACAGGGAAAATGCCATTTCTTTTTCTACATCTTTTAACACCAAAGTGCCACAGTGCCTACTGCTGAGATTGCTCTAAACTGCCACAAAAATGTCCATTTTAAAAAAGACACCAGTTTGCTCAAGGACTGAGGTAATTTCATCTACTGTTTTGTCATCTCTCTACAAAGGAAGAAAAAAAATTAGAAAATAAACTACCTGTTCATGTAACCCACATAGAAGCAGAAAATGTTGCTACTGCACATCTCTATATACCCAGCTGCTGTTTTCTGGTCCAGCTCTATTCACTTTTGTTCTATGGCAACAAGATATAATATAGTATTATTGACAATATTTGTATATGACAGGTTGGATAAATGAGATTAGTGATATTGGAGAAAGGGCCATATTCCTCTTTCTTTACCTGTGAAGGAAAATGTAATTCATTCAACACCCCAAATGAGCTGTGGTAGCTACTCATGGGATAGGGACAGTGAAGAAAACACAAACTGGAGTCAGAATCTGAGCAGTGTTGCAAGTCATTGGCCAGGTCCCCAGGAGGATTCACATGTTTGATAGATGTGTTACATCCATACCTTGCTGCTTGGCTGCATATAACAAGGAATAAAGTCAGTTCACTCAGGGTCTTGTGTTTCCATTCTTGAAATCACTGAGGCACCTATGCTGCTGTCTCTACACATGTATATACCCATCTTTGCCAAAAGCTTGCACTGGAGCACAAGTGGGAGTCACAAATGTTGGCTGCTTTGCCTCTAGAACCCAGTGCAGAAACTTAGAGTAGAATAAAAAGAAACGCAATGCCTCTTTAAACCCAGGAGCACTGGGGAAGCCCACACATGCAGTGTGACTACTCTTCCCATACCTTCCCCACACGGAAGCAGGAATGGGACTGCATAGATTTCCTATCCTGAGGGGCCCACGGGAACTCCTGAGCTGTAGAGAGGGGGTAGACAGGCATGCTATTGCCATTTCCCCTAGCTGAACTGTTCTGCTTGGCATAAATAATTAAATTCTATTGGGATGCACAAGAAGAAAGTGAGATTAGCTTGGGAAGGCACTCACTTGGGAGAAAGAATAGTTTGACTGAAATCTTTGTTTGGGCATTTAATTATTTATACCAACCAGAACCTTTTTGCCAGAAGACATTAAGAGACATCCATCTAATTGAGTAGTCTGCCTATCACTAAGTTTAGCAGTGGTCAGGCAGAACATTGAGATGACTACTGGTTTATCTCTGATTAAATAGAGTCTGGTCTTCTGTTTACTGTGCTTAAGCTGACAAAAAAATGCACAATGCTTGCTTTGTGTGCAGCTCCAACATCATTAATGCAATCAGCATTGTTATAATAGAGCATTAGTATTTCTCTGTTAAGAAATCATCTGACTTTCCAGTCATAGCCACTGAACTAGTAAAAATTATATAGATACATAGAAATGATTGAGTGCTATTGCAGAAAGGTGAAATTTTAAATTAGTGTTGGAATGCAGTGAAAGGGACAGCCTACAATGTGAGATAGGTCATCCATACCGAAAAGAAATCACAGATTTGATAATTTTTTAGAGATACTTTAAATGTGAACTGCATAAAAAAACCCAGATCCCATTTGTGTGAAAGGAAATGTTTCTTTAGTATTCAGAATTTTCTTTCTTTAGCTACTGTCACCAAAATGACCTTGGCATTTAAATATAAGTGGAAAATTTGATTTAGCTGGTGAGTGCTGCAACTGGAACTAACTATTGTTGGCTGTTTGCATGAAAATGGAGGGCTGATGTGACAGCTGATTTGGTTGAATATGACATAGCTGTATTAACCCGTGGTAGTCAAATGTGGTGAAACCTGGACTGTGGTCACTGGAAAAGCATTGAGAAGATAAAGAACCTGGGATCCCATATATGGCCAGATAGCTTGAGCTGCTCACTAAACCAAGAGGTATGGCTCGGTAATTTTTTGAGAAAATTTCTAGAGTGATACTTTTCACTCAAAACAATGTTTTGCAATAGGTTTGAAGTATAAGATTCACATTTATCACTGTGCACACTCCCACTGAGGCTACCGGGCAGCTGAGGGACATGGTTGGTCAGGGAGCATCCTGAGACAAGATTGAGTATCCTGCTCTTGATTCCCTATGGTTGTGCAGTCCCACTGCACCCTACAGCTGATCTCATACAGAAGCTGTCTGAAGCCAGCACATTGCCATTGCTGTTGCCCTTGTCATCATGACCATGCAGACTCCAGGCTGTCAAGACCTTCATTTCTGTCCAGGGTCAAGGGGACTGCTTGCATTTTCAGGTGTGACTAGATCTTCAGCAGGGCCATGATGCAGAACAGCACATAGTTACTGCCCTTTTATGTTGTGAACTGCACTATTATGTTGCTAAAATATAAAGGAGTAGAGTTGGTGTTGTTAGGCAGAAGATACAGTGCCAATGTCAAGAAAGCCATTTATGTCAAGGTTTTCAAACTCTCAGATGATCTGGAAACTGCTTAAAACAGACAGTTATTCTGCTCATGTAATTTATTTTGATGACAAGGCTCTCACTAATTTCATTCCTTCAGTGCTATTAGCACTTATCATCAACACTTTCCTTGTTAGAGCATCAGTTGGATGGCTTTTATGCACTTATTATTGCTAAGAAAACTTTGCATATGGATCACATATGATTTCCCTTATGTGTTTTTCAGACTGCATCTTGGCAGGAATATATCACAGGGCTGTATTAGTGTTCCCAGTTTCTGACTGAGTCACTGGCCACTACTATGCAAACCTGCAATAACACCATGCCATATTTTATTCTTACATTAGACAAACAAGCTGTTCCAGGGCAGTTTCCCAAAGGAGAAAACGGCAAAGCTGGGAACAAGGGTCACTATCCCAGTTTGAACCCCATTCACCACATAGAAGTGTCACAAGGTTCTAAGGGAATCCTGACTGATTTTAGTTGTAGAAAGCAGAAACATGAAAGTCTTCTGAGCACTAGTTTAGTAAACAGGACTTGAAGTGAGCACAAATGGCTCTAGGTGTCAAAACTCCCTTCACATTCTGGTCTACATCTCCTAAAGGTGAGTCACAGGATCACCTGCAGAATATTTAGATCCCCTTACATCTGCCACTGCTGTTTAAAGCCTTTTTGCACCTACAAACAGGGCCGGGCTGAAAAAGGGTGCACGGAAAAAAGCAGAAGAAATTCTTCCTTCTAGGAGCTTCTGTGCTTTGCTGTAGTTGTCTCTTCTTTTCCCTCCTCAACATGCAGGTTACATAAAGTTCTCTCAGCTTCATGGCAGTCTGAAAAAGGGATTTAGCTTTTAAGAGTGAAAATTGGGATGATGTGATGCTCAGAAATGAGAGGACAATTGCAGTGTAAAATTGGCTTGCATGTGCTCGACAGACTGGACAGTGAAGTGAAAGGAAGATTGTAAGGGCTGATTTGATTAAAAGGCTGTGAAAGCAGCATCTGAATGGGTATGTCTGGAATGAAAGGGCATCTGGGGGGACCATTTTTCTGCAGGATGGGGCCTTTGGTGTTTGGCTTTACAGATGCTAGCTACAGAAATACTAAGACTTGGAACACACACTTGGCTCTTGGTCTCGAATAAGCCCTATTTTCAAGAGTGCATGTGATATATCAATAATTTAAAATATTTTAATTTCATTTTCTGAAGGCAAGGGAAAAATTGTTTTTCTTCTCAGAAGTAGAGTGATTAGTAGAGTTTTAGGAGTACTTAGAAGATATTTTCAGTATCATGTAGAATCTGCCTACAACAAGGCCGTCTCTTCCCTAACATATTATAATTTAATAGAAGATTCTCCATATTATGCAGTGCAGAATAGGGACAATTCATGAAGTTTACACAATCGCGTGAATGTGTTTCATATTCAGACATCATGATGGGTTCAAGTGCAAAAATGGGTCTCTCAGATGTGGCTGCAGTACAAACTTATGCTGACAGCAGCACTGTGGATTGGCACCAAGCCACTGGCAGGTGCATATAGTTGAAGATGTGACCCAAATTTTACATATTGCCACAGATATTTAAAGAAGGGGAGCTGAAGTGCATGTTGATTCATAAAATGTTCTGGGCTTTCCTTTTTCTTTTCTTAGTAATCTCCAATCAAGTTGAAATTGTCTTTCTGATGAATTATTTGCTACCACAAACCCCAGCGCTTTATTCACAAACATTGTTGAGGTGCCTGGGCAAAACCAGTCATAAATCATTACTAACATAGCTGAAATTTTTGTCAACATCTTTCATTTCTAATTTGTGTCAGGACAGGGCTTGCACTCACTTGAGTGCACATAGTGACAGGTTGAAACCCGAACCGGGCTTGAAGTGATTTCCAGGCACAAGAGAGCTCCTCTCCTTTGGTGGGAAGCACACAGAGAGATTCTTACTGCATGTGATACTCAGCAAGCATTCACAATATTTATTGAGCATAAAGTTGCCTCCATTAGATGAATTTATATCAGCAAAGTTATTACTTGTGTGTCAGAGGCATAAATAATAGAACCAGAAGACCTGAGTGCGCTGCAGTCTCAAAGCCACATGATATATAGGGATTTGAGTGGGAAGCATTAATATTATGCAAGTGGTTTGTTAATGAAAATGTGTAATTTAAAGAACATTCATCTCTAACAATGGAGGAAAGGGTCTTTAAGTAGGAATCCTCTATCAAGTGGAAGTAGTGTAAACTGGCTTTAAGGGTCTCTGATTTATATTTGATAAGAAAGCTGGAGTACAAAGAAAAGCCTTTCAAAAGCTAGAAAAAGCAAGCTAGTCTCTCACCCAGATCTCAGGAAACAAGGTCAGGCTCCAGGGAAAAAAAAAGAATTTATGTAAATACACAAACTCCAGTCGGAGGTTTAGTTGAAATATTTGGTCCTTTAAAATCTGAAACAAAAACCTTCCGCAGACCTGGCTGCTGAGGTTCTGGACTTTGGTAGAGCAATATGTTCCCTTGTGTTTTTATTCATGTCACCATAATGAAAGCTGACTTTCTTTTTGAATAATATGTACTTTATCTGCATAGTGAGGGGAACTAAAATGGACATCATTTACTGCAGGTTTATTTGAAGGGCGCCTCGTACTAAACAGACTGTCCATTATAGCTGTAAGGGTTTTTCAACACAAGGAATGGAAAAACTTGCAGAAATTTCATTTTAATTGTAAGCAAAGCACCTTTAAAAAGCTCATGTCTCCTGTCATGTGGACAGATGAAACATTGCACTGGCAAAGTACATGCTAGCTTTGGGAGGTCACATGGCCAAAGACCAGGACCTGGAAACCTTGAGGCTTTTTATGACAAAACATATCTGAATAGAACAAAGCAGACTTTGCTTTGGCATTTCCCTCAGCAATGTCTGGATGTAAAAGGAACAAGATTTGGGACTTGCCTTGTCACACCATCCCTGCCATACCGATGCTGGAGGAACTGTTGCCTCATTTGACAGCTCTTTCATCAGGTTGCATGAGGGACATCCACCAGTTGCTGCTGCTGTGCAGCAGTCAACTTATTCACATAACAAAACACTACAGACTGCAGCTGGATCTGGTGAATAACTGGGGAGCAATAAAGGAGTAGAGGGAGCCAAACTGTAGAAATGTTCATGGTAAAACATTATTGTCATAGAAACTTTGGGGATGTCTTTTCCTCCCATCATCTTTTTCTAAGACTAATTCAAATTATTTCAGCAGTCACTGCTGCTGATTACTTTTACATCTTGTATAACAAAGCACCCCACAGTGCATTAGACACCAGCTGATCAGAGCAGGCAATATTTGCCCTGGATATTTAAGAAGATTCTGGACCTGCAATTCTGCTAAAACATCAAGAAGCCACAAAGCACACAGGAATTGTAGGATTGTAGAATCACTGAGGATTGAAAAGACCTCAAAGATCATCACATCCAATCATTAACCAAACACAGCTTCCTCTCTCCTTATTTGTCCTAGTTAGTATAGCTGCTTTGCAGTATGCATAGATGTCACTGCAATAGAAAGCCAATCATTTGGGATTTAGATCTTCTTCCACACATGCCTCTTCCACAGATCACTTGGATACATGACTCTGCCTAGCAAAGTTAAGAGGTAAGGGACACCACAAGAAGTGTATTTTTCACACCTCAAGTAGCTTCCTATGGGCTGCTCATGTCCCAGCCATCCAGATGAGCACGAGTGCAGAACTCAGCTCCCTGTTTTACCTCACCAGTGCAAGGAAGAATAACCATATTTACAGCATTATCAACTGGTCACTTTGTCTTTTTATCCCTCTCTGTGTCCAGTGCAAGAACACAATCCTTCACTGATGTTTTGTTTACTGCTGTCATTATTTTGGTGAACACAAGAAAGCTGGCAGAGTATGTAACTTCTGATAGTAAATATTCCCAACAGTTTTTGCAGTAGAAATAGATCTTGGAGATAAGGAGGAACTCTGGGAAGCTTGTAAGTCTAAAGGATAAAATCCATATACTCTCATTCCATCCTGGTAGTAGAGCAGAAGCAAGCTTTTCTTTAAGCATCTGTTTTTGCCCAGGCAGGTGGAAATTGTAGTCTTCAAAAGTGGACAGTTCTATGAAATTAATAAGGAAAGGTGGGCCCACTTTGCCGTATTATTGTTATAGTAGAACAAAACTCATTCCAGAAAATGAATGCCAGCAGCCATATGAGCATGCAGCTGGACAAAACAACTGTGCTGCAAGAACATAGTAGGAAGTGACCATATGTGCAGGGAATCCTAATTCCATTGTATAAAGCCAAACATGAAACAGAAAGCGTTCCTGGTGATTAAAACTAGACTCTTATTGCAATACCTGATAGCCAAACAGGTATGAGCTATTTAGACATGCCTAGACCTTATAGTAACAGAAGGCCATTGCATCTAAATTGGTTTTGTTGGAAGTCATAAGGGTTACATTTTTAAGAATGCCTGTGCACAAGCCAGCATGAAGCAATCCAGCTGAGAGGCAAACCAAGGACAGAGTTGTTCAGTGCACCAGAAACAGGTGTATAACTGAGGACAATAGACATCTTTATGGTTTTATAGGATTGCATGGGTGTTAGGAACCTCTGACACCAGCTGAGCTGTGATTTCAGTTGCAGACATTTATATCCCAGAGCACTGATTTTTTTTTTAATTGAGGAACGTGAGCTGGGGCTGAGCAGTAATTAGCTTGAGCTCTGCTAGTAGAATTGCACAGTGATCTTCAAACATGGACTTGCTTCTGCTAGCAAAAAAGCTTTGTGCCAATGCTTCCAAATATGGCAGAGTAGGAAGTATTTTCCTGGGTTTGTATAATTCTCTGCCAAGAAGGATCTGAGTCTCCTAAGAATTGTAAATAGTCCCAGTACTTTCTAAGTTAATTAACTGTGCAGTGGGCCAGGTGTTACTCCACAATTAATTTATGCACAGGATTTTTAACCTGCACAGGGAAGAAAGACAGAGCCCCAAAAGGACATGAAAGCTCCCTCTGCTTCCCCTTGTGTGCCTGTAAGGAATCTGGGCAGGATCCAGACCTCAACACTAACCAAAATAACACATGTAGCTTCAAGGGGAAGGATTCATTTTATCTAACTGAAGTTTTTTGGCATGTAGGTGCCCAGCCTAAGACATTTATACAGGTTCCTACTGTATTTAGTGGAGAGATATAGGCATTTCCATGAGCAATTTGTCCCATTCACATCAGGTGGCAGCCAATATGATGCAGGATTTCTGCACCTCTCTTCCGATACTCGATTGCACATCCAAACCCTTGCACTCTCATTTTGGTCCTTGACTATAAGCATCCCCTTAAGGGAACTGGTTCACCAGAAATGGGTTTCTTCTGCTCTGCTCTGCCCTGCTCTACTCTGCTCTCCTCTTCTCTCTCTTCTCCACTTCCAGGTTAGCTTTTGACTGGATCAGTTCTAAGTGGTTCATAATGAAATTTTAGAATGGGAGTTTAAGCATGATACATGACATAGACTATATGCAAAATTTTGAGAAGAAGCAAGCTGTGATTAATGCCATGTTATTTGTAAAGGTCATGACTGGGGAAGGAATAGAGAAGAGCAAGGGGTTTCCAAGCAGCTTTAACCTTGAGATGCAAGTGCATTCTGAGTTAGTCTGCCTGCCCCTTCTTCTGCCTGGTGACCTCTGTCTACCCACTTTACCTCAGGTTGTTCCCTGTAGTAACGTGACCTTGCTAAAGGGAAGTGAGTCATGAAATAACTCTGACCACACTGAAGAGGACTGGAGAAGAATAGAAAAGGAAGCTGTGTGAGAAGGGACAGTTGCAAAGTTGTACAGGGAGGACACACAAACTTTGCTTGAAGTATTGAATGCACTTCTTGTCTGACTGGTGCCCCTGTGCCTCAGTAATAACTAAAGAAAAGAAATGTTCTTGCCTAAAAAAGCAAATAATGGATATGAAAATATTTCCTTATTTTGGGGCTATTTGTCAATTTTTGCCTTCATGTCTTAAATATCTTAATATTTCATCATGATTAGCTGGTAAGTCCTTAACTCGGGCACTTAACTCTTTTATCTAGTCCTAAAACTAGAAAGATTTTAGAGTTAATTAACTTTCGACCTTTTGATCTGAAAAACCACAAACCTTTCAAGAAAACTCTAATGTTACACTCACTCCCTGACAAAAATGGAATTTTGACACAGCTCTGCGTCATGATTTTCTGCTGCCAGACTTTGGCCATCATCAATCATATTAGTATCTCCCTCCACTTCAGTGGGACCGTGGCTGAAGGTATGCCTCAACAAGGATAAGTGAGAAGGAACTTGGGCCTTCAGCAGCTACAGGTAGAGGAGAGATGAAAGAAACAACTCTTGGTAATTCAGCTCAGATAAGTCTCTCATTAGTTAATTACTACTTGACCCCTTGAATGGTGTTATTAAACCCAATCCACTTCTTCAACCGGATCCTGATTCCATGCATGTGGGTGCAACCTACAGTAGCTCCACAGGAGCTCCCACCACTGCTGTACTCACTTGACCAGACAATTTTTATTCACATGAACACATCTAGAACATGTTATTTGCATGAATAGCTCCAGATTTTTTTTTCTAGTCTGGCAACCTCAGCACCAGGTTCAGACACCTGCATTCACCTGACTTCAGTGTAGGTGCTGTGAACGTGGTGCACAAGGTCCTGCTGTAGGCAGGAAAGAGCTGGACCTTGATTAGTTGCCTTCATATTCATGTCTGGCAGGGCAAAAACCATCTTTGAATACCCTTGATTGTCTAATTGCACTGAACACTTACATTCAAGCAACAGAGCTAAGCCCTGATCAGTTTAGCCAGTGAGCCTAAAGAGGGATTCAGAGCATAGGTGCACACCTGAGGGGGAAGTCAATGGCGTCTCTAGACCCCTTGGACTGTACCAGCTGGACCTCCAAGATTACAACAGGAGCCTGGGCAGGTAGCATGTACGTAAGGCACCTGTGCCTCTCCCCAGCCATATAAGGGTAGGCCTGTGCTCACGTGTGCACTGCTCACGTGCTTAGTCACCTACAGCCATGAGATGGCACCTACAGCAGGTGAGATGCTCATCACATGGCAACACGAATTGACTCCCTGCAGGGTGTGTTAATTTAGGTTCAATACTGCCACAACCATAGCCACAGGGCTTCTGGCTGTGCTGAGCAGAAGCGGCTCAGGACTGCCTGCAAATGCCAAGCAGACACACACCAGGAATTAGGGCTCTTTTCACTCTTTCCTATTTAGAGATTTGACCAGATGATTATTATTTAAATGAGTTTTATATGTAATCAAATATGAATACAAAGCATTTATTTTCCTTACTGTTGAGGGATTATGATGGGTTCTGTCTCTTCCACAGCAGTTTGTAGAATGGTGTTCATTACCATAATTTGTTTTTCTAGCACATTCTTTCTATTTGCAAGGATTGACAGTTTGGAGCCTTATTTGCTCTGCAGTGTTATCTCTTAAATCTATCCCTGGCTATATACTGTCATTCTCATTTTCAAACCACATCAGAAGAATCCTTGAAGAACTCAGGCTAACATCCAAAAAATATTTGCCACCTAATGCCCTTCTGAGCAACTAAGTCTCTTGAGAGCAATAAGACTTGCATTCCTAGATTCTTTCTCCAGTGAATACAACTGTTGAATTTCCTACTTTCCATCTTTAGGAGGAAAAAAACATGTCCACAAGAAGAAATATTCTGAAACATTTTGATTCCAAAATATCCATGTATTTAATGTTGGTCTGTTTAGTTGCCATGAGCTCCATTTCAGGTCACCTGACAGTCGAACTGGGTTTCTCTGTTGGGGTCCTTTGCATTGTGATGTTGTGGGTTTTGAGCCTGATGCTCTTATTTTATCGTGGAAGATATTTTGACCATGCTCTGTCTCCCCTAATGATAAGACCTTCTCAGAGGTGTTATTTGGAAATTGTTGACCTTCTGGAACTCCATCTGAAGTAAAATATAAGTGCTTGTAAAGACATGAAAAGAAAGGTTAAAATTGATGAGATGTGAAATTTTATCTATTGAGCAGAGTCTTTTGAATTAAGCAGAACTTCTCTGAAAACAAAATTGAAAACTAAAAAAGTTAAGTACAGCTTTCTACTGACCAACTGTAGCACAACAGGTGATTCTAGAAGCTGTAAGTCATACACCAAGCATATAGAGGAGTGTGGTGATGATGAAATAGAAGATGATTTACAACACCTTATAAATATAATGTCAACTGTTCATATGCATGAGCAAGAAAAGTCCATCAACATTTTAATAAAGCCATAAATATATTCTTGATGGCAGTTAAATATGTAGTAAGATACTTACAGACTTGAAGTCATCTATTAAAGTTTATAAAACTGATTGTACATTATTTTTATTCTGGTTTTTCTTGTGTGGATACTTCTTAAGACAATAATTTCATTAGGTGATCAGATGAAGCAGTTCAGAAGTGTAAAATTTCTGAAATACTGAAAATGTCAAATAACTGGTTAATATGAGTACATAAGAAAATATTACTGCTGGCTTAGACACAATGGTACCCACATTTGCCATCCACATTTTTTTCCCTGAGCAAGTAGCATCCAGTTTAGTTCTCCCCAAGCCCTGAGTAGACACACTCATGGTAATTGTAACTTTTTAAATTGTCACTTAATGGCTGTCTGTGTAAAGGATGGCATAATTACAGAATCATAGTACAGATAATGCTATTTATTGGATAGTCTTTCCTAGAAACCTGTCGGTTAATAGCTCTTTTTAGGGCTTTTTCTCTGTGGATGCATTCCATAAATATGTCTTCAGCAAGCACTGTGTATCAGATCTTTTGATTTTCAATCTCCATATATTTGTGAGTCTTCTAACTCTAAGCTCTTGAAGATTCCATATGAAGGGGAGGATGGCTAGAAGTAAAGGTTGATTTCAGGAAACTATTGCAGATCATATTGCAAAAGAAGGTTTAGAAAAACCACAAACAAACAAACCAGATTTATTATTAATCTGAAATTTTATTGACTAGACTAACATTTAATTTTAGATTTTCTCTTGATCTTCAAAAACTGCTCAGTTCAATTAAAGTGCCACAGAAGTGTATATGGTAGTTGTGGTGGTTTGACCTGGCTGGACACCATGGAAGGGTGCGAAGTTCGTGAATGAGGCATCAAGTGCATTTCCTGTGCAGGGGCTAGGGCTAAAGTAGGTCACAATCATTTTCTTTTCGGTAAAGTTAATGTCCATAGCTGGACAAATAGGTGCCAAACAACCTGCAGCAAACCACACAGTGGATCTACCATTTGTTGATTATACAAGCTAATAAGTGTGATTGAAAATTCTGATCTCAGGTCCTGAAGATTTGGTTTGTTTTCCAATCTAGTCCTGCTTTCTAAGACATATCTTCATCAGCTTTTTATGATCAATTTTTCTTCAACATTCCAGTTATTTTATGTTGCCGTGGCAGTTATATTATGCTGTTGTTGCTGTATACAGGCATTGCTACAGAGAGAGGAACAGCATGCCTCTGCTCTCTGCGGGGAGCACAGGTTTGTTTTTCAGTTCCTGGGGAGTTGGGATGTCTCCAAAGCAAGAAAGATGCAGAGAGCTGCAGGCAGTTATTGGGAGTGCCTATCACTTACTTACAGGGCTGCAGTCCTTGTTCCACAGAGAAGGGACCACAGCATATACCCTGGGTTGGAAATAAAACTGAGTTTGATCCATAGACCTCACATAGCTTTCTGTGACACTCCAGTCAGGACATGAAGTGAGGTAGCTGACTTGGTCCCTGAGCTGGCCGGGGGAGACAGCTCTGAGCTGGAAGTTGCAGAATCATACAAGGGTTTGGATTGGAGGGAACCTTAAAGATTATCTGATTCCAACCTCCATGCCATGGGCAGGGACACCTTCCACTAGACCAGGTTCCTCAAAACCCCATCCAATCTGGCCATGAACACTTCCAGGGATGGGCCATGCGTCTCTGTTAGTGCACTGCTTTGTCTGAACTAATAGAAGCTGCTTCACAGCATACTCTTTTGCTTGTCCTTAAGTCAAACATGCTTTTGGGACTGGTGGATGTCTGGTACCTCAGTAGTATGAAGGCTTTGATTAGTGAGCTTGTGTCTGCCCCTGCTTGCATAAGCAGCTTCATAGCCCTCTAACAGGAGTTTCCTGCTCCTAGAATGACCAAGTAAATGGGCCTATATCACACTGTGAGAACCTCAGATATTACAGTTGTAGGAGTTATATGAGAGGGGTAGATGTACTGGAAAGCTAAAAGTATTCTGGAGACTCTTCCCCATAGTCCCAGGCACTGTGTTAATTCATGGTCATTTGAAATAGAGCTGAACAGCTTCATCACTTGGCTACTGTCACCCTGCAGCTCTGAGATGTCTATCTAGGCTGAGGTACTCAATACATTTTGTCTCAGTCTTAAATGGCAACATCTCTTCCCTCATCTCATGAGTGGGTGGCTGGCAAAGCAAGGACTGAGGAAGCATTTATTACATTCCCACTGTAATAAAGATCAGGTTCCTGACCACCTGAGGAACCTGATTTGTACATAAGTCTGTGGGACCTGATGAGATGCATCCTGGAGTCCTGAGGCTGATGTAGTTGTCAAGCCACTCTCTGTGATATTCAAAAAATCATGGCAGTCAATGAAGTCCCAGGTGACTTTAAAAAGGGAAACATGGTACCCATCTTTCAGAAAAGTAGAAAGTAGGACTCTGGGAACTACTGGCTTGTCAGTCTCACCTCCGTGCCAGGGAAGACCATGAACAGATCCTCCTAGAAGATATACTAAGGCACAGAGAGCAGAAGGAGGTGATTTGAGACAGCCAGAAGGGCAAGTTCTGCTTGACCAACCTAGTGGCCTTCTATAATGGACTACATCCATGGACAAGGGAAGGATTTTGCTTCTGTAAAGCCTTTGACGTGGTCCTCCATAACATTCTTCTCTCTAAATTGGAGAGAGAAGGATTTGATTTGTGGACTGATCAGTTGATAAGGAATATGTTGGAATGGTAGCATCCAGAGGGTTGTGGTCAATGGCTCAGAGTCCCAGCGGACATCAGTGACAAGTCGTGTCCCTCAGTGGTCCATACTGGGACCACTGCTATTTTACATCTTTGTTAAGGACATAGAAAAAGGGATCAAGTGCATCCTCAGGAAATTTTCACATGATACCAAGATGAGTGGAATGGTTGACACACCTGAAGGACAGCACCATCCAGAGAGAGCTGAAGAAGCTTGAGAACCTCATGAGGCTTAACAAGACCAAGTGCAAGGTGTTGCACCTGGATCAGGGCAAGCTCCAGTATCAACACAGGCTAGGGAGAATGAACAGATCAAGAGCAGCCTTGTCAAGAAGAATTTGAGGGTGCTGGTGGATGAGAGGCTGGACACAAGCAGGCAATGTGTGCTTGCTTCCCAGAGATCCACTCTGCTCTCATAATACCCCACCTGCAGTGTTGCATCCAGCTCTGGGGCGCTGTTGGAGAGTGTCCAGAGGGGTGATGAGAAAATATGATGAGAGGGTTAGAGAACTGGAGTTGTTCAGCCTAGAGAAAAGAAGGCTCCAGAATCATCTTATTGCCACCTTTCAGTTCCTGAAGTGGTCCTACAAGAAAGCTGGAGAGGGACGTTTCAAAAGGGTATATAGTGATAGGACACAGGGGAATGGCTTTAAACTGAGAGTAGGTTTGTATTAGACATTAGGAAGAAATTCTTGACTGTGAGGATGATGAAGCACTAGAACAGGTTGATCTATAAGGTCCCTTCCAAGCAAAACCAGTCTATGATTCCATGATTCTACCTGCTCCAAGACAAAGAGACATGCAGAGCAGGTATGGAGGACCTACAGAGGAGAAAGTCACAGGAATTGGACCTTCTCTGTCTTCCTCTGTATAACAGGGCACTGTAATGTTCTAGGTTCCACTGCTTTGATCTTCAGAGCACTTTTGGCCAGAGTGTATCTTTTGTAGTCTGAAGAACAGAGGGAAAATCCACGATTCTCTTTCATTTGTTCCACTGTCTGATCTCCTTCACTATTAAAAAATGTTCTCCCTATATCAGAATAACCCCTGCCTTAAAAAATAGCAAAGGTATTAGTTGGACACAGTTAAATATGACCTAAGTAAAACTCAAGAGTGATTGAGCTATCCCCATTCCAAGATCAGGTTATTGCACACAGCATATCAAGTGTCATTTCTTCTGGCAGTGCCTGTTCCTGAATTAAAGGACCTCAATTTAAAGAATCAGTTACTCACATAAATGATGATGAAATATTAAAAAATACATGAGAACTGAAGGCTCCATCTGTCTTGTAAAAATAAGTTCCACATAGCCACATGTTACTGCATAGGCTTCCTGGTGGGAAAACCCTTGCTCAGTCAGGAAGGATTACTTGTCATTGCTAGAGAGAGGAAAGAAACAGTCTGTCCCAGTTTGGCTGGTTTGCAGAGTAGAACAGCTTTGCGGTGATAGGGATCACAGATATCACAATTTAGGAAGAATTCAAGATTATTTCATTGCACTGCTGACCTTGTGGCAGAGCACAGCAACATGTACAAGGCTACAATCCTTTCGGCTGTTTAAAGCACAGGTTATCTATCCCTTCTGCATGTGCATGTTTTTCCTTTCGCTCTGTTCCTTAGCCATCACACAACCTCTTTGGAGCAGGCAGTATTCCCCACCATGTTTGTTCAGTACATAGTGGAACAAGGCCTGTCCATGCTATGAAAATAGTTACACATATTAAATATCAATTTTGGCTCCTGTCATGCCATCGCTCACCAACAAAGTGTACTGTCGCTGTTTTGAAACGGATACATTAGAGGGACTAAAGTGTTAAGCTCATGGAAACCAGACGTTTTGCTCCAGCACTTCCTCTCCCTTTTGTTTTTAAACTTGCTTTCCTGTCATATGTTATCCTGTCCCTCACCTCATCCTCCACTGTCAGCTGCCAACCTAGTGCCTGCTTGTACATGGAGCATGGAGGCCTGCCTTCAGGAACAGCACTGCTCTCCACAGCAAGGCTTGGTGATGCTGAGGCATTTCGGTGTCACTCATACTGTCTTCCTGGAAAGGAGGGAAGTTTGCAGACTGAACACCTTTGACCCAGAACCCCCAAATACAACTGTGTGTCTCCCACCACCATTGCCTGGTAAAGTTCATCCTCAGGGTTAAGAATGATATCCTCTCATAGGGGAACATGGAGCAAGGTGGGACATGAAAGGAAACAGTGAGACCAGAGCCCCAGCTGGCAGGATGGGTTTATTTGGAATGGATTGGTTAGAGAGGACAGTTACTGGTGTGGGACTGCTGGACTTACTGCTGTCTCAGGTGCAGACAGAGAGTGGGCACTCAAGCAGGTGAGGAAGAGCTGTTAGAACCATTTTGAAAAGGAAATGAGAACTGAAGAAAAACAGAAGCCCTGTTTGGGAAGCAAAGTAATAATGCACTGAGGTAGCTGAAACAATAAATGGCTTTTGCCATTAGTTTCCTGTTCATTACTTGCTGGATGAAAACAAATGGATGTTGTGGGAAATGGAGCGGATTTTCTTCAAAGTTCTGGGAAGCACAAGGGGAAAGGGCAAAAGGGAAAGGTTCACAGCAGTGGGTTCCCTGAAAATATCAGATGCAGGGATGTGCCAGTCTCTTGGCAGGTAGACTCCATTACTGGGGGGCAAATGACTTGTGTGGGACCAGAGGAATGGAGTGGAGGATCAGATCCCACTGTCTGGATGCAGAAAAACACCCCAAACTCTACAGCATGCTACAGTAGCCTGCTATCAGGTGCACATCAGGGCCAGGCTGAGGGAAAGTGCTACCTGACTACTACAGCTTCTTGACCCATATCATCAATTCCTCTGGAAAAATGAGGGTTACCTTTTGTAGCGGGTCTGTTTAGAAAGCAGCCCAGGACAATCCTTAGCACAAGAAAACTTTGAGCCTGGTAATAGCCATTAACATATTGTGTTCAAGATCTTTCTTTACTCCTGTGACTGAACTCAGGGCATATTACAAGCTTCCCTTGAAATGGCAAGGGTGTATTTAATATAGTGTTTCCAATCAGATAAATCATACTGGGGGAAAAAGTCTGCCCATATTTGGCAAGAGAGTTAATTCATTCCCCAAGCTTAGTAGCAACCTGACTAATCTTGATATTCTTCATTACAGGCTCTTACTTGCTTTTAAAGACAGACTTATCTCTACAAATTCAGTGATCTTTTTTGAAGCGCTGTATCTAGAAAGAAGAAAATAAGCAAGAAAGGATTTATTTCTGTCTTTTTTTACTTACTGGATACCAGAAGTGAACAATAATTTCTTTCTTTCTTTCTTTCTTTCTTTCTTTCTTTCTTTCTTTCTTTCTTTCTTTCTTTCTTTCTTTCTTTC
>JAWWEV010000001.1:101074760-101101896 GCA_035583235.1 Hafferia zeledoni | reverse complement strand
TTCTTTCTTTCTTTCTTTCTTTCTTTCTTTCTTTCTTTCTTTCTTTCTTTCTTCCTTTCTTTCTTCCTTTCTTTCTTTCTTTCTTCCTTTCCTTCTTCCTTTCCTTCTTTCTTTCCTTCTTTCTTTCCTTCTTTCTTTCCTTCTTTCCTTCTTTCTTTCCTTCTTTCCTTCTTTCTTTCCTTCTTTCCTTTTTTCTTGCAGCCTTTCCTCTTCTTTACAATAATTTACATTAAGACATAGATGCATCTGTCTATGTAAATATAGACAGATACCTTCCAGGACAATGGCTTAACAGTGCTGATAAACAGCAAAATTAGAGCAATGGTGTTACAGTTTTTCTATCAATTCTCTTTAACAATGTATATACAGGCACTTACTTGTCAGCTACTTTGTCCATTTTCACAGCTGGGACTTATGTTTATGCAATGAATAGAATTTCCATAGAGTATAAATACATGCATTGCTTTTCTCCTCTAGGATGAAAGATACTTGCTTAGGAAGATGAGGAGTTAGGTGAAATAATGAATCAGATAAAAAGCTGAAATTCTTGGCTGGCTCTCTCTTTATCTTTTCAGGCATGGGAATCAGCAAATATGATGTTATTTCCTTTAAGGAATAATAAGCTAATATTCACATAAAAAGTATGTTTGTGATTAGTCAATGTGATCTAAGGTTTCTGGAATGAATCAAGTTTGATGCCAAATATGGGGAGTTATTTCTAAATTGCATTATATTTGCTCGTAGAGGTTACTTGCAGTTAGAATAAAAGGGTTGAGGATTTACTTCACAGCGTCTTAACTGATGACGTCTGAGCTCTCTTACCTTTAGGTTGGGAAGTTTGAACTTTTGCTCTCTTTGAATTGAAATCCAGTAGCCAATAAAGGAAGATGTGTAGCACTGTTTGTGAACTGACTGATGCACAGATTTCCTTGCTGTTTCTGATGTATGGAGCAGTGTGGGTGACACATGGGACATGTTCACTCAATCTCCATGGTTATCTGGGTTATATGTTTCAATTTTTCTCTGGGGACCCAACTTCCTGATAATTATACAAATGAAGAAGTGCCATCTGAAGAAAATAACAGGAGGGTTCAATGGTGCTGGTGAAGAAGTACCTCTTCAAAACAGTATTCAGAGAAGAGGAGTAAGCCTCGATGTGCTGATGAATGAACATGTCAAAGATATGTCAATTGTCTTCATGTTCTTGCATGCATTTCAAAGTAGGTCTTGGAAATATTTTCTCATATTTATTCCTCTACTTTCCTGACACCAGAGATTCAGCTTGGTAGAATTAGGTCTTGCAGAAGCTGGGAAAAAATTCCTCAGGGGCAAGGGATAAAGCCCCTGCCTAGGGAAACACTACTAGGTGAAGAACTGATTTCTGCTTGGGTGTAGAGACAAAGAGAATTTTTCTACCAGACAAAAAATTCTGGTTTAAACCAAATCCAGTTTTAAAGGTTAGGACACATGAGGATAGGGCAGGGATGCAGAAGAGATTCCTCAAAATTTTATTATTTTGTTCCTGCTTTCCCACAGTTTTCCTCAGAAGTCAAGCAACCTTGTGAGGTTGGAGGTTTTCATTACCTATATTTGTATGGCTTTATGAAGATGCATAGAACACTGTGTACAGGGGAAACCTGTGCCAAACAAATAGCATGTCTCCATCCTTGAGACTAAAGATGAATGTAGAGACATACAAACCCAGAGAGCCTGATAAGCTTGTGATTTCAAAGCAAGAGCAGCAATATTTTGGCAACACTTTACAGGAGAAGGCTGGCATCCATCTGCACCCTGCTCCATCATCCTTATGCTTGTGTAACTTATACAGACATGAATGGGTGTTTTATGAGTGTAATTGAAGGACACTGGAATTCTTTCTATTGACTTTAACAGGCTCTAAATCAGACATCATAATAGCCAGGATTTGCCAAAGTGATTATTGACTTTGGATTACCCTTACCACTTGGGAAATCTCTTTGCGTTAGGGCTTATGGCAGGCACAGTTAAGTTTGAAATACATGCAAACAAAACACACATGCAAGAAGTGTGCCCATCAGTGTTAAGAAGCCAATTATATGCACTCTTTGCAAAGAAAATGTTGTGGTGGTACAAAATAAATTCCAACTACTAAAATGGCATTTGGAGAACAAAAAAACTCTGGACTTGTCCACAGAGAGCAGAATGGGTCATTCAGGAAACAGAATACATTGACAGCTTTCTTCATTATCTCTGTATTTGGCTACATTTAGCAGGAACATCTAAGAAGGCCCATAGAACCTCTGTTTCACCCTTGATTTTCTTTCATATGCAGAATTTTTCTGTATTATCCACTTAAGCTGCAGCCCTAGGATTTATGCCTGTGTTTCTTGCACCTCTGTGCAGCACTTCTGGGGGATAGGAAACCCAACCCTGGCTATACTTCCAGATCTTGTGTAACCCAGTGATGGGTTTGGCCCCTACCCTGCAATAGATGTGACAGGCATGTACCTTTGTGTTTATTCAAAAACCCTCAAGTTTATCACTCTCCTCTGCAGAGAATCATGTATTGATCAGGACATGAAAGTGTATATCAAGCACTCTGTTTCTCTAAAAGTCCACCCTCTGCCTACTGAGAAATATCTCCTGCTGTAGGGGCTTGAGATACTAGCTGAACCATGATCTTCTGAAAGGATCTCACATGAGAACCTGAACATTATAATAGGAGATCAAACAGCCATGAATATTTAAAATGTGCCTACCCTGCTGGCAAGGATGACTTCCCCACAGCAGGCTGGCAAAAGGACTGGTGTATCTGAGCCTCAGCTGATGCATTCCGTGACCTGGTCCCTTTAGGATATGGTTTTGTATTACACCTTAGCTAATAGGAGACCTTCCAAATGGTCCTGCTTCTTGGCTTTTCCCTCTGTCCTGAACTGGACCTAACAATTTTGTGGTTAGAGGATGAGAGGATGTAGCAACTAAGCTAATGAAAAATAGTATTTTCTGTCCCACTGCCCTCTGTTTTGCACAGCTGATATTTGACAGGTCAGACAGCTGAATTGACTCACCCTGTGAGGGCTGCAATCCACACCAGAACCAGGAAGGAGGGACCAGGAAGGAGCAGGATAGTGGAGTTTTCCACAGTAGCTCTCCCTCCTATCACATCAGGTGTAACCTGAAACCAAAAACTTAATTCCATGCCACTTTTAACAGCCATATAAATGACTACATCTGGATGTGAACTGTTTCTTTTGGGGTTTTTGCTCCGTTTTTGGTTTGGGGTTTTTTGGGGGGGGGGTTGGGGTTTTTTGTTTTGTTTTGTTGGGGGGGTTTTGTGGTTTTTTGTGTGTTGTGTTTTGTTTTGTTTTTTGTTTGTTTGTTTGTTTGTTTGTTTTTTAATTAACACCCAGTTCACTTTGGGTCAGATTGAATGTGCCTTTGGCCTGTCCTGCTGTCAGCTGCTCTCCTTTCTTTGCCAGTGGTTTCACAAAAGTGGTCACAAGCAGGACATAGGTCAGGGGAAGTGTGGTTAGTCCTGCTGCCTGCTTTCTGTGGTCGCTCCCTGGTCTGCAGCCTTTGTCTGGGAGCAGGGCATGATAGGAACCTGTCCCATGATCATTATGCAGGTATTTTCCATCTTGGTGACTTGCCCCCTGTGCCTTGGTGACAGGTTTAGCAGAGGTCACTGGTCGCCCCATGTCATGTGACAGGAGTTATCTGTGTCCTGGCTATGGGGGTGGTGTACAGTGAATCAAAACGATCAGCCTGCATGAGTTGCCCAAGATCTGCCATGGATGTCTCAGGTGCAGAGCATGATGAGTCTGAATTTGACATGCATCAGATCATAGACATCCATTTGAGTCCTCTGGCAGTCCTTATTGAAAGGCTGGGTTTACCTTGCAGGTTCCCAGGAACTTGGGGCAGATGTAGCTGAAGTCTCACCAAGAATAAAGAAATGCAAGATAAAATCAGAAATCCCTCAAGATATGCCATGTTGAGGAGAAAGGAAAATGTCTGGGAAAGGCAAGCAGAAGTTATTCTGAGCATACGGAGAGCACATGAAGTTATTACAAAAATTAAGTGGTAGTTTCAGTATAAATATTTTAAATAAATGAAGCATTTGACTTCCGTGAGGATCCTGTTGCTAAGCATCAGGGATGACCAAAGTAAACCTGCCTGATCTGGCTTTCTCAAGGGAGGAAAGAGGAGGAATACTTTGACTCTCAAATGGGCTTAGGGATCATGTATATGCCCTGTTGCTCAGCCTGATCAGGACTAGGGTACTTCCTGACAGAGAGGGAACTACAGCTTGAAGCACTTGGACAATTCCACAGTGATAGAGCAAGGCATCTGTGAAATTTAACAGCCTCTATGCTAGGGGATAGCTGACCAAGAGGTTCTGGACTTTGTTTTAAAGATTTAAACATTTAAAAGAAAGACACAGTGGAGTGCTTTCTCTATCCCATGAAGGATGCTGTAGATGAAACTCAGCATCAAGAGTGCAAAGCAAACTCTAGGTTTTACTTGAACACTTTATGCCACAGAGATTAAAACAACCAGCAGACCTACTACATGCCACTACTGCATAGTGGTGTCTTAGTGAATGTGGTTACCCCCACCTAAGCAGAGCTGAACATTCCATGTTTCTGTGAGGAGTGCTGGCTTAATTTGGTAATGGGTCCAAGTGGCACTTCTCTCAGTTTCAGAAGTTCTGGGATTAAGACTAGAAAAAATGGATGAATAAGTGCTGTTCTCCTGCTAGGAGAGGTAAGTAATGCTTCACATAGATGCTCACTCTCACTTGCCTTACACTGGCAGTTCAGGGTATGTTTAACTCTCAGTCTCCGAAAACAAGTATTTTTTTATTGCAGGATGTGGTACTGCTTTTCTGTTTCACGGTGGAAAATAACAAAGAATCTTGCAGTGACACCAGTTTTAAGTGATCCAGTTCCAGCCTTGCTGGTTGCTTTCTGCTCGGGGATGGTGCCCAGGGTGCTCTAACCTCATCAAGCTGCAGCTGTCTTCTTCAGCTCCTCAGAACTGCACTTTTTGAAAGCACTGCCAGCACCTTCCTGCCTTTTTCAAGGGTGTCTTGTCTGTCAGCCAAAGGGAGATACTGAAACGGTGTGTGCCAGTACAGTCTCCTTGCATTTCTCTGAAGCACCTACCTGAAGTACTGACAAGCACAAACCTCAAAGCTACAGTAGCAGCATCCCCAGTGGGACTTTATATGAGGGAAGACAAGGTGATTCTTATCTACAAGTCAGTTCACATCAGTGCAACTTCCTTGACGTCAGCTCAGGGTACGAGCTCACACAGGTGAAACTCAGCCATCTGCAGTGCAGGTCCCTGTGCAGGCCACATCTCAGTTGTCCTCAGCCCACACTGTCTCTGCATTGCCACAGCAGCTCCTCTGTAGTAACACGTTTAGAAGCTGCTCTGTACATCCACACACAGGGCCGGCAGGGTTGCTGCTGCAGTGCTGGCACACATTGACTCATGCCTGCTCCTCCCTCACATGCCTGAGGCGCCTCTTGTTTCCAGAGGGAACAAGCTCAAGGGAAGACATTATGAGAGGGTAGTGCAGAAGGTGCAATCCACCACAGTGGAAAGATTACTATGCTGGAATACTATTCCCTTTTCCTCCCTATCCATTTTTTTCCTTTCTTTCTTTAAAATTCAGGCTGGGTTTTTAGTGTGAGCAGTATTTTTCTCCAAGTGCTGGAAGCTAACTACCAGCTTTTGCTCTGATCCAAAGCATGGCCATGTCCATAAATTTACTGAGGCTGCACTGGGTCCCATAAAGTGACACCCATATCTTTGGACCTTTTATTTTTTTAAGAGGTGGTACGACACTTTATATTAAAACCTCTCCCAGATGTGTGCATTTCAGCTTCTTCTGGCACAGGGATTTGTGCCAAATGACTTTAATTATTCTGAGAATTTATAAGCTGATCAAAATTGAGTTAATTGTAGAACCTTCACTGTAGTTGTGCTAGAAATCAGCTGCTGTAAAGAACTGAGCTCACACTGTGTGCAACCTTTATCTTGAACCATAAGAAACAGGAAACCTATGTGGGTTTTCTTGCAACAACCTGACATTTATAGTTGCTTTCTGAGCAACAGCTATGGAGATTATGCAGCCATGCACCACAGCTCTCAAATGGGAAAATTTATCAGAGAGGCTCCTGTCAAGCTTTGGTATGCATTTGAAAGAGAGTCACTTCAATTTGCTAACAGTTCTTTGTTTATCTGCTTTTCTTCCCAGTGGTTTGTCTGTTTTCATCTCCACCAGGGTGCTGGGCAAACTGGGATCAAACCTTCAGTCTCAAAATTCAGAGTCAGCTCCAGTGAGCAGCATGAAACCTCTTTAGGTGTGCCAGGGACCTGCATTTCTCAGTTCATACATTCATGACTTGGCAGTTCTTTCCTCGCTGTTATCCAGCAGGATCCCAAGGAAACAAAACCCACCTTTCCTCCTGCCCTGCATAGGCCAAAGAAAGGGCTAAGGTTTATGAATACTCTCTCCTGTTGCCTCTTGCCCTTCACTGCCTACCAGCAGTCCATATCATAATTGCCATAATCCCTCTAAAATGGGACAGTGTTGGCTGGGGATGGGCGCTTTCAGAAGAGGATTTCTTAATGCATTACATTCTAATTGTCATGCTTGGCTGCTTGTTGAGGGTTAAAAATGAGTCTTGATAGAAGAGATTACAGTGGCCAGGAGGAGATGGTTTGGGGAATCTACTTTCCTCTTTCTATTTTTTTTTAAGATGAGGGAACAGTATTTATCAGGGGAAGGAAAGTAATGAAACAAATTGGAACACCACATAACAGTTTTTGTATGTTGTTATGTATGCTTTTAGCAAAGATATGTGTTAATGTTACTGAATTTTTGCTTGAAAAGCAATTGGAGTACTTGTTGAAAAACAATTTGGGCTTTGGGGTTTTCTGACAAACATAAGAAAACTGTGAAAAGCAATTGTGATTCCTGTTGAAAAACAATTTGGGCTTTGGCATTTTCTGACAAATACAAGAAAACTACGTAAAGCTGACATTCCTCCTGGAGAACACTATTTTAAAGAAATGTTTTCTCGATCAATATTTGAAACACTTTTTCTGTTAGATGATTTTTTTCTTACAGTGTCTAATTCTGTCACTGGGGACAGATTTTTGGATAGGCTCATCTTCCATTGCCACACTAGATGCCAGTGTCCATGAAAGTAATTAGCTAAGAGCACTGGGGATTTGGCATGTTCTGAGGTCTGGCCACAGTCTCTCCCTTGAAAGTGCAGAATACCTAAGAAAGTTTTATATCTAAACCTCAGCTCCTTCTGTTTCTGAATTGCAAACCAAGGAACTAAGCCAATATGCTGTATGCATGGGCTTGCTTGTCTGCCACGTGGTTGTATTTGCCACCCAAATCCAGCCTTCATCAGCCTTCGGATACTGCAAAGACATCTCTGCTTCTATCATGACAGATAGTGAAACAAAGTTGAAAAATGAAGAACACAAAAGTGAAAAAATGAAAGAGTATTCTTTTTGTCTTATATTGTACTACTTTTGATTTTGTCTTAGAAGTACTGGAGGAAAAACAAAGGCCTAATAAAAGAAGACCTCCAGGTCTGAAAGTAATGCTAAAACACAGCATATCAGGTCCAGTTTTCCAGATGAAACAATTCAATTATCTAAATGTTTAATTGTTCAAATAGTGTAAAAATCTGTGCAAGCAGAAGGGCTAACAAGTACCCCAGATATATTTATGTACTGAAGAAAGGCAGGTGGGAGTGGGGGGAATTGCAATGGGGTAGCTGACCCCTCTCCAATACTGTGCTAGCTGAGCCCCTGCCACAGCTCAGAGCAGGAGCTAAGGGTAGTCATGTAGAAGTGCTTGCCCAGTTTCAAATATGCAGAGGAAGCACATGATGCTCTTTTCTAATTTCTAAACACCTTGTGCAAGCTCTCTGCAGGACAGCCTGTGGCATGCCACAGAGAGGAACTTACTGCCTGCTTGCAAGGATGATTTGGACACTGAAGCTCGTTCTGTTGCCTTCATTTTTTCCCCATCTTTAATTTTTGCCACAGCAAAGCCAAGCCACAGAGCCCACACCATAGAGGCAGTCAGGCAGCTGTCAAGTACATAACACAATTTTAAATACATTCACAGGAGGTAAGCAGTAGCTCTAAAAGCATAATTAATAACAACTGCAGGCAAAAAAAAATACAACTGAAATAAAAAGGATAGAAAGAAGGAAAAAAGAATGGAAAAGCTGAGGAGCTGATAAATGGTTGTCGGCATAAGCAAACTGAAAGTAATCATTGAAATAGTTTGTAAGACATTCTTTTAAGCCTGGGCACGGTAGAGATACCAGAGTACTAGGTGGCATGTAAAATAGCTGCTATCTTCCCTGTGGGGCTACATGGAAACTGCAGTGCCTGGCAGCACTTTCCAGGGATGTTGTTGCATGACAGCTGCCCACTGGGATGCACACCCCTCTCTCTTTTTTTCTGCCAGTATCCAGGAAAGACTGGGCAGTTGGGAATAGCACTGCTCTTCAACAAGCGCCCTGATCTGTCTGCTTGGGAAGCTGGGCCTGCAAGACACAGCGCTGAGCACAAGTTCAGATACAGCCCAGGAGAACACTGGCTTCCCCAGTCAGGATGGATCATAGCAACCCTCATTAATGCTGAGGGACTCTCAGAGCAGCTAAGTTTTGGATGCGTTGATGCATACTGAGAATAAACCAGTTCCTAATTCAGCCAAGTGGGAACTAAAACTACAAGCACAGTTTATGTTACTTGCTGTACCAGGCTCTTCCTCAGACTGCTGCTTGCAAGACCCTTACAACACACTGCCAAGGGGTTTTGTCTCTGGTTGGAAGGAAGAAAGTGAAATGGCTTTTCAGTCAGCAGTCTTTTGACTAGCAATGGGCAACAGGATCCATGAGTGCCAATGGCAATATTTTCCCATGCTTTCTCAGTCTTGTCCTCTGTGTTCTCTAAAGTGTGTGGAGACTGTTGAATTTTATGTGTAGATGCCAACTGCCAACTCAGTTTACATTATGAATAATAACTCATCAACATTTCACCAGGAAAAAAAATTATAATTAAAACAGACTCTAAAAATTATTTACATATTTTGCAATACCACAGGAATCTGGTGGTTTATTATGTCAGTTCTGTCAGGATAGCATTATTCCTGTACATGTCAAATCCCAGGTTGCTGCACAATCATGGCAAATTAACTGCAAGAACAAAACCAAATGTGCTTACTGCTTAAAAGTGAGCTAATTTTGTAGAAAAATTCCATTTTACTGTTTCCCTGTGTGTATTTTTATTTATACCTAGCTAGGACTTCTTCTGTCTCAGGAACTGTTTCAAAAGTAGTAAAAGTTATAATAGCTCTAAAAAGAGAAATGAAAAATGATCTTGTGATGGATCTCAGTTCCCTGTGTGGTCTGATGGCCCCCTCCAAAACCCATTCCAAGTAGGCAATGGCCTTGGGCAGGGAAAAGGGGCATGTGACCAGTGTGCTTCCATCACTGCAGCATTTGGATGCTTTGGAAAACTACAGTAGATGTTATAGAACTGTAACAAATGATTGACATGTTAATAAAGTTGAATTTATTTGAGTTGCTAATACAGAGTTTAGTCTAAATGAGATTTTTTTTAAAGTTGTGCTTGGTAGAAACCAAATATTTCATTTGATCTAAAAGGAACTGCTAAATTATGTTTTCACTGTTCAGACCCCTTTATTATTACTACAGATGTTTGAAAAGCACTGAGAATAATAAGATTTTCCTTTTTCTTAATATATAATATATTTTCTACCTGAAGAAATCAAGAGACCTGTTACACTCTAAGAATAGTTTGTGTCTTCCTATAAACCATAATTTTGATGAATAATACATCTTTCAACAAAACATCTTAACATTGCCTGATTTACAGAAAATGTCACAAAGTAGCAAAGTTTTTGTCTGCAAAGCACTTACTTCTTGGTTCAAGCAAAAAGACCACTGGAAAAGTGGGAACTCTGGATGTGATGCAAGACAAAAACCTTGCAGGCTGGCTATGGTGCTATGATAGGCACACAGTTATCTTGTTACTAAATGCAGTATAATGGAGCTTTAGATAAAAATTGTTCCATGGAGGACAAAGCAAGAGTGTTGAGTGGCAGATTTATGATTTATAAAACTTTCCATAACATCAATCAAAAACAATAGAAAAAGGAAAATATAAATATATGGAACATCAATCAAATACAGCACTAAGGGCTCGCAGCAAGTCTTTGGTGCTGAAGAGAAAAAAAAAAAAAAAGTAAAATCCCTTGGAAAGTTGATGCGTGTTGGCCTTTTCTGCACTCTACTGCACAGGGGATAGTGCCCAGCAGGAGCTTGGGTGGAGATACACGTGGCCAGTGATAGAGGCCAGCACGGGTGTCCTGCTGCTGCAGGGAGAGCAGAAAGGCCACAAACCTGTGCAGCAGCTAGGCAGGGATCACGAGCCTACACCATCCCCTGCCAGACTTGGCGGGTGATAATCCTGCTGATGTGCTCAGCACACATGCCAGGCACCCAAGGCTGGATTCACCCTCTCCTTTTTTCAGTGCTAAGCTGAGCTCCAGATTCCCCTCTGCAAGGACTATCCTACTCCAATTGTTCTGCAAGGGGCCTAGGTGATTCTTTTCCTAATTGCAGCACTTCAGATAAAATTTTGCTCAGATGGCTCTGGACCCAAACATTAAATTAATAAGATCTAATAACTCAGTGTCTCTATTACACTCCCATTTCTGTGCATAGTTTGTTTCAGCTGCAAGTTCTTTATAGCAGCATCTGTCTTTCATTACATGACTGCATGGTATCTGGGACTGTGGAGCAGCTAGGCATAAAAATACAAATGAGAAAATATTTAATTTACTTAACTGACATTTAACTTTGTTGTGTTGAATGATGGTATGGAAATATGACCTCCAAATAAATAGTCTGCTATTCACTCATGCTGATTTTTATTCTTGTCTGGTGTACTGTGGTAGTTCCTCTTTGGAGCAAAAGCCAACATTGCCATGTGAAAATACCAATTGCTGTATTTCTATGCTGTGCTCTCCAAAAGTCTTATGAGCACCTTTCCTTTTGTCTGTGTGGGCATTTCAAGAATTTGTGTGTGACTTGTTCCTAAAACAAAGATGCATTCTCACTCTCAGGCTGTGAACCTGGCACATATTTTCTTTAGAAAACATCAGACTATCTGAATAAAAGCTCTTCAAAACTGCCTTGCTAGTGTGCTCAGCTCTGTAGGAAAATGAACAATGAATTTGTTACTAAAAATGCTATAAATTATATTTAATTTTGCTTACTGCCTAGAGAATAATTAAAGAGCCATTTAAATGGAATATAAATTATGTGGAAAACATAAATTGAGTTTTCATGCAAGAAGATGATTCAATAATATAATCACACATAAAGTTCATGGTAGAGAGCTCTGCTTTTTTGCTTTATAGGACTTCTGAGGAAAATTACCCCCAAACTCTAATGAACTGCATATACACACACTTTCCCATAAAAAGTCTCCATTTAATGGTCTGTCAAATATCACTATTCTTGTATCTGGATGCTCTGCTTATGTAAATGTCTTTCTGGGGCTGCTACTTAAAAATCTGAACACGGATGAAGTCAAGATCAGCTCTGAAGGTAGCTACCTAAATGATGCCAGAGGCTGTGCTTTTTCTTTTGAGTGGGAGACACATTTCTTATCATCATTAGTTTTTCGGCCCTCTTGCTCAGCTACACAAAACCAGCAGTGGTTATTCACAGCTGGACCAGCAGGTCCGTCCCACACACAACAGGCTGAGGCAGGTAATACCAACTTCTGCAGAAAACATAGAAAACATCATCATTAGTAAACCTGTTTGCCTCACTCAATTGTTTGCCTTACAGGAAGAAGTGGTGTGAGCAGAACAAGCAGAAATTGGGATCAGAGCATCAGAGCATCCTTTGCCTGGAGGTTATCATAACACTGGGCTGAAGGCAAATCCTTCAATATAAGCTAATTGGGAGATTTTGCGGTGAATCAGAAACCTGTGGTTCATTCCTATCCTAAACTTGCCTGCAGAGAAGGCAGCAATGTGGAGTGAATGGAGGATTTGCACTTGGACCAGCCAAGTCTCTTTGCTTTCCTTCATTTCCTTGTCTGTAGTGGTGATTCTGACAGCCATTTGTATTATTAACCTTTTTATCATGTTGGTAAAAAGCTCCATCAGGACTGTGCAAGCCTGTGCCATGGACACCAGTGGTCTGCTCCATCCCTGAAAGAAGTTGATACTTAACCAGAGAACTGGAAGAAATGCTCATAAACATCTGAAAGATGGAGAGCTGAGATGGTGAACTAGAGGGACTGGTACAGTTAGTGGAAGAAGACCCAGTTGACATCTAGGGCTGCATGAAAACACTGACACCCCGTTTGCTGGTAAAGTTTTGCAAGCATTTGCTGACATCCACAGAGCATGTGTATTGTGGGGGCAAGGACAATGATGTCACTGCTAAGGGGTTCTGCCTGAGACCAGTGGATTACATGGCATCAGAAAACGCCTGTGTTATCAGTGTAAAACCAATTCAAATTCTTCCTTTTGAGCTGGATGTTGGTCCATGATAATGTCATTCCTGTGATAGTGACATCGAAGGGAAAGCCACAGTAAACAAGTGAAACTCAGGACAGTGACACTCTTTGTCCTACTAAGGCATTATATGAGCTTAGCATTTCTGAGGCAGGATCACTATACGGGGGACAAGGAAGCAATGGTTGCTGTATTTGAAATATATCAGATCGCTTATACTTTTTCAGGAGAATTAATTTGATAGGCATGGATTCAAAACAGAATAAGAAGCATTTGAAGTGTTTGAGCTTGAAGACTGCAGTATTGAAACATATGCCCCTCACAGAGGTGCTGAGAGAAGCTGAGCAGTCTTATTGCCTCACAAGCTGCAGCATGAGAGGTACGGATGGCCACTCCAGGAAGAAAAACAGATCCTCTCACTAAATAGAGTCCAAAGAATAAAGGAAGTAAAAAAGCAAACGTTTTTCACCAGTCAAAACAGGAGACAATTCTGCAGAGATGATGGATGCTAAATATATCCCAGTGCTTGAGGCACCAGCAGGGCTCTGGCAGAGGCCCTTGGATAAACATTGCATGGTGCTGTGACCATACAGCTTTGCCCTGGAAACCCTTTTGGGTTCCTTTCACAACCAAAGGTTTTCAATGAGAAAATACGGGCTTGGGGGGAGCTAAGGTCTGTATCAGAGCATGTTCCTTAATCCCCAGCATCTTTGGAAACAGCAGTAGTGGCATCTTGTGCTTCACAGCTCTAGCAAAGCCTAGGCATTGACTAGTAAGGCCAGAGAGGGCAACTTCAGCATTAGTCCTTCCTTCACAAAATGTTTGATCTTTGTTCATAAGAAGACACTGTTAAATGAACCTGACCATAAATTCTTTCTTGCCTCTGGTGAACAGAGGTGATTTTCAGTTTCAAAGTAGGAATTTCTAATAAAAAAAAAAAAAAAAAGCCAGTGGGAAAATGTGCTTCCAGCACACTTTCTGGAGATTTTGATGAAAGTTCTAGGGAGTAAAATGCAAGGTTGGAGATTGTTATGAAGTGTTGTGACTTAAAAATAAAAGCACAAACAAGCGAAATCCTGCCACAGTCAGAGACAAAATGTAGATTGCTATTACCAGAGCAGAAAAAATACGCTGTATAAATAATAGAGATTGTTAACACGAGGTGGCTGACACAGTGTGTTCCTCAGCTCTTTTCACAAGCAAAGGGCATGCTCTTGGTGGTCTGCTAACAGACACCCAGCTGGGTAATTTTCAGACATTACCAAAAATAAGCAATAAAAGTGTGCATGGTTTAGGGATGGAAATACTTAGGAGAAGGACACGGGGTGTTTTCTATTACCTTCCCAGGAACACTAATGTCAAAGAAGTTCAACTAGCAAAAATGCAAGAAAGTCAAGTAAAGGAACTGATTTTGGTATTATTGGGAACAATTATATATATATATATATATTTTTTTTTTTTTTTTTTTTTTTAAGGGAAAAGCAGGCAGTAGGGAAAACTAGGTAAGTTTAATGTGTTTGGAAGAAAAACCATTAGTTCCCAAGATAGAATTGCTAACTTTTCTAGTAGTCAGGATACATCTGAAATAGTAATGCTTGATTTCACAGTTTGGTTGGCAAGGATTGAATATGTGACATAATATTACTATGGATATATCAACACACATCCTATGTCCCTCTGTGACTGTTAAGTGAAGAAGGCATCAAAATAATATGCCTTGCAAAAATAGCATGGAGTCTGTCTCCAATCTGTATTTATCACTGTTACTGAACAAAGCTTCACTAGTAAAGCATGTATTATCACCTACTGATATTTTGCTCCCACAGATAAAGACACACTGATGGTACCTTTTTCTAAATGGTATTTTTGCACCATATCCCCACTAGCAAAACGGTGCAGTATAAGCAGTATTGCTAATACAACACCAGTGTTATTATATATGTTGTACACACTTGATGAGCATTGAAAACATAGAGTATCAAGGTATCCACATCTACAGTAGTGCACTGGATTTGATCCAAATGCTCCAAAAGCCTGACTAAGCTCTGGGACTCTGAAATGAGTGAATGTGATTGTCAGCTCTAAGTAAAACCCCAAAGATGCAGTGATAGCTCTTGTCCTGGTGGGTGAGAGGAAGAGTGGCTTTGAGGTGGAACACGTTCCCCATGGGGAATTGCCAGGTCTTTGGGGAGGATCATGCCCCAGGAGCTTGTGTTTGGAGACTAGATCTGCCTTGCATGGAGGGAGGCCCCTGGAAGAATAAAGAAAGCAAAAGGAAGAGACACTATGTGAATACAGGAAGGAAAGAAAGAGCTCAAAATCTTGGAAGGCCACAGAAGAGAGCCTAATTATTAATATAATTAGTATGTGGAACAAAAAAGGAGGAGCTGGAGCTCCATACCCAGTCAGGAAGTTATGATATCAAAGGAATAACTGAAAGATAGTGAGACAACATTTGACTGGAGAATCACGATGGATGACTACAGGTTGTTTCATAAAGACAGGCAGGGAAAAAGAGGAGAAGGAGCTCTGTGGTATGTTAAGGAGGCCCTTGAATGTATAAAAGTCAACCACAGCAGCTGTGGAAGTCCTATCAAACACCTGGGTGTCAAGACCAAAGGGGTTGTCTTCGAGGGGAATCTAAAGTAGGTGTGTGCTACCAACCTCCAAACTAAGTAAATAAAGCAAATAAAGCAATATTTGGGTCACTTAAGCAAGCTTCAAGCCTACAGAATTTGGTTCTTATGGGTGACTTCAACTACCCAGACATTTGTTTGTAGCAACTCACGTGTCATCCAACAAGTTCCTGGAATGTCTAGAGGATGGCTTCCTCATGAAGCACTGCTGGCTTTGCTACTCACAAACCAAGAAAACTTGTTTTATAGCATCTCAGTTAGTGATAGCCTTGGCTGCAGTGATCACAGTATTGCAGAGTTCAGGATGCCACTGAGCATTCTGGATGTTAGTTCCAAGACAGTAGACAGTATGATTTAGATTTTGGAGTAGCAAACTTTAGAAGAGATCAGTCAGAGCTCAGTTGGGAGATATTCTGTGGGAGAACAAAGGAGCTAGCAAGTTCTGGGAATTTTTCAAGGATGCTGTCCTGGAAGCACGAAACTAGCTTATCCCCTTTAAAGGTAAAGGAAACAAGCAGAGCAAGAGACTCCCTTGGATTAACTGCAAGTTTCTGAGTCTGCTCAAAACCACAAGAGAAGCATATAAGAGATGAAAACAGGGCAAATTACCATTCAGAACTACAAGGGCATTTCCAGGGTGTGCAGAGATGCAGCTGGAAAAGCAAAAGCTAATCTTGAATTGAATTTGTTCAGAGATATAAAAAAGACAAGAAAAGGTTCTTTAGTTATGTAAAAAAAAACAGAAGAAACAGAAGGAAAATATTGACCCACCGTTAAACAGAAGAGATAAATTAGTCACCAACAATGTTGAAAAGGCAGAGGTTCTCAACACATTTTTCACCTTTGTCTTTACCACCACTACTGGGACCCAGACCTTGGGAACAAAAACCCAGGCTGACGTAAACGCAAACTCACCATCTGTGAAGGAAGAGTTGAGGTGTGACCTATTACAGGAGCTTAGCCTCCATGAATCAATGGTCCCTGACAATGTTCACCGAAGGGAGTTAACAGAGCTGGCCACACTCCATAACCTTTGAGAAGTTGTGGAGATTGAGAGACATCCCTGAAGACTGGAAGAGGGCTAATGTCACCTTTAGCTGCAAGAAAGGCTTAAAGGAGGATCTAGGAAATTATAGGCCCATCAGTCTTACTTCAAACTTCAATCCCTGGGAAAGTTATGGAATGAATCCTCTTGGGGGCTATCACAAGTCAGATGAAACATGTGATTGGGAAAACCCAGCAAAGATTCACCAAGTGCAAATTGTGCTTGACAAACTTGATTGTCTTTTATGACAAAGTAAACTGCTTGGTTGATGTGGTACAAGCAGTGGACACTACCAGTACACAGTGGACACTACACACTCTACCTGGGTTTCTCCAAGACTTTTGATACAACTGCTTCCTAGAGAAACTGATGTGAAACAGTCTAGATAAGTGGTCCATTTTGTGGGTGGGGAACTGGCTGACAGGTGGCACCCAGAGAGGAGTGGTGAATACCTCCTTTTCAAACTGGCAGCCAGTCACACGTAAGGTTCTCAGGGTTCAACACTGAACCTTACAATGTCTAATATCTTCAAAAGTGATCTGGAAGATGGGATCAAGTGTTACCCTGATGAAGTTTGCTGATGATACCAAACCAGTGGAGAAGTGAGCATTTCAGAAGGAAGAGCCATCCTATAGGAAGACCTGGACAAGGTGGAAGAGCAGGATAACAAGAACTTTATGAAGTGCAACAAGGACAAGTGTGAGGTCTTGTACAAGAAAACATAATCTGGAAGTGCAGAACAAGGTGGGATCTACCCGTCTGGGGAGCTGCTCTGTGGAAACGGACGTTGGTTGACAAGTTCAATATGAGTGAGCAGTGTGCTGCTGCAGCAAGGAAAGCCAAATGGATGCTGAGTTGCATCAACAGGGGCACCACTGTCAGAAATAAAGACAGTATTCCACTCTACTAAGCACTTGTCAGACCACATCTGGAATATGGTGTTCATTTAGGTCCCCACTATGCAAAGGAGATGTGGACAGATTGGAGAAGGCCCAGAGAGGGCCAAAAGATGCTCAAAAGATTGAGAAGCTTGCTGTATGAGAAAAGGCTGAGACTACTGGGTGTGTTCAGCTTTGAGAAAAGAAGGCTTAGGGGAAACCTTATCACCGTATCCCAGTCTTTAAAGGGTGGCAACAAAAAAGATGGAGATTCCTTTTTACCAGAATTCCCATGGAGAATACAAGGGATAATGGATACAAGTTAGTTCTGGTGAGATTTCAACTGGACACAAGATGAAAATTTTTCACAATGAGAACAATCAGCTATTGGAATAATCTCCCCAGGAAAGTGAATTCCCCAGTGCTGGACACTTTTAAGATTTGGCTGGACAGAGTGCTGGGCCATCTTGCCTAGACTGTGTTTTTACCATGAAAGGTTGGACCAGATGATCCTGGAGGTCCCTTCCAATCTGGTATTCTATGATACTCTGAATATCATTTACGTATCTACTACCATTTTGCTTGTAAGCCTTTGGTGAGTTGAACATATGAAACAACATTTGTTTCTGTAATAGCCATTGGTCTTGAGTTGTTTGATTTTCTAATAGAACGACATCATGCTGAATGCATTTTATTCAGATTGTACACCAAGGATTCAAACAACCAAAGAGTAAAAATAGGCAGTCTTGTAAAATGCATTGTGAGACAATTTCTTCTGTCTGGTTTCCAAAGGAAATAACACTTGTGCAACCACATTGTCTGTGTGTAACTCTCTGTCTGCCTCTCTGCCTGCCTCATTAAGATCTGAGCCCATTCACAGGAGCCAACAAAATCTGAAAGGGGGCAAAAGTGTCAACAAAATATATTTCATGAAAGCCAGTGGCTAGGAGGAGAAGGTTCTTTGTCAGTGGAGGAGAAAGGCCGTGGTGTAATAGAGGAGAAGGCTGCTGTCAAAGCTGACAAAGTCAGGCTCTACCACACCAGAGTGAATACACAGAAGATGAAGCTGTGAAAACTGCACACAAAGCCAACACTTGATCAAAGCTTGAGCCTCACTAGTTGTAGATCAGCCAGAGGACAAAAGTCTGTAGGAAACAGATTTTCATAAAACTACCTGAATAATAAGTCTGATATATATTGGGTAACCTGGCATTGGTAACATCTTGGTTTTTATTCAGTTCAAAATTTTATCCAATATGTTTGGTTGAAAAGAGTTTAGGCATTATCACAAACTATGATAAGCTGTGTTCATTTAGGTCATGTAAGAACACATGTGAAATCTTGGTGGGAGCAAGATCATTACTTTTGTTTTTAGAGCAAGAGGAAATAAGCCTCTGGGGACCCAGGCTGACTTCACAAAACTGTTTTCAGTTTTGGATTTGAACCAAAATTCTGGTTTTGAGCACTAGAGGAACTTGGCAAAATTTCCATCTGGATTTTCTCATAAAGAAAGTAAAAATGACATTTCCATATTGTTAGAAGGAAGCTGAAAAACCTGAGGAGCTAGGGAAGAGCCAAAGGATCACTTCACCACTCTCATCCTTTCCTCAAGCAGCAGTCAGTTTTCTGTATACGATGCATGCAGGATGGAGGAGAACATAGGACAGGATTGAAGCTTAGCTCATGCATAACTAGAAAATCTGAATGAAATGCAGTACTTGGAGTCAAAGGATAACAGCATGTATGTTTGCCTTGGACTCCTCTACACTTCCATCCAGCCAAAAGTTTGAATTCATTGCAAGAGAGGAAGCTAGAAATTGCTACATTCAGCTCCTATTTCTGCTTTTATCCATCCTTTCAAGCCAGGAGAGAACACTGAGTGTACCTTCAGCATACAACTGTGCAGTTGCACAACTGAAATTGCACTTGTTGCCTTTCATTAAGTAAGGCTTGCCTTTCAGATGTTTAAACATATCTGATCCTGGTCATGACTGAATAAGCCGAGGTTAAGTCAGGTAACCACATTGTATTTTACATCTCTTCTTCTAAGACTTTTTCTGAGGGGTTGTCTTACAATGTGCTTTGTCCAGTCATTATACAAGGCTTCAAAACACACTCTGTTTTGTGCAGCTAGGTTGTAAGTTAAGCCTTTTCCTCTTCTTCACCACACTCCCAAATATTTTGCCAGCAGTCCCTACAAAGTTAAGCTTTTTGACAATAACCAGGCACACCATGTTAATGAGAAAAATTTAGCTTGGGCTCTAAAGTTCTACCACCCACAAACATTGTACCACCCACAGACATGTTGCTGTAACCTTGTCTTCTTCCCTTTATTTTCCTTCCCCCTTTCAGTCTGTATTAAGACCATGAGCCCTCCAGGAGCAAGGCTTCCCACTAGACCCCCTGCCCTGCAGTCCTGCCCCCTTGCTTGTCCTCACTGGGAGGTCTGTGGTAAAGTGCTGTGCCACTTTACACAGAAAGCAAGGTATACAGAGCCCAAGTGGGATCAAAATCATGTTTATCTGGGTCCCAATTCAGGTGGGACCTGCTAGCTATGTTCATCTCTGCCTAGCAACTGGGAAGAGCACCTGGGATCTACAGCTTCAAGACAGTCTAACATGTTTTCTAGAGCATATTTTAAGATGCTCTGCAATAAATTTAATGTTGAATAGAAATATTTAACAGTTTCTCTACTCTTACAATTCAAAATTCAACTCCCATGTCAGGTAACATATCATTGCACAGCTTTAAATGCTTCTATATGAAAAGTACTCAGACAAAACAGAGAAAATTCTGAAGAAAAACCCAAGAAGTGGAGTGAATAGCATGTGTAGAAAACTTGAGAGCACAAAATATGTGTTACCATTACAGCCAGTGAAACAATGACCAAGGCAAACCCCGGTAATTGTCCAAAACAATCTGGGAGTGTAAACAGGCAAGGGGGGAATGGGGATGGGGGAGGGAGAAGTTATTTATTTAGCCTGGCAGTCAACAGGGATTTGGGGTTGTGGTGCCACAAAAAAAAACAAAAAAAAAACCAAACAAAAAAAAAAAAAAAAAAAGAGACTGCCATAGCCCCAACAGTGCATACACACTCAGTCATGCAGAAATTGCCTCTCTGGGTCAACCGCTCGAAGGAGAGATCTCCTGTTGTGCGCGGACAGCTGCTGCTCCAGCACAAGGGAGATGAGGGAGCCACAGACACCAAGGCCCTGCACTGCATTTTTGCCTCGCAGACAGGATTGGAAAAGCAGAGCCCATTGTTCCCGGGGTCTTCAGACATTGCTTTACTCAGTCACCTCATTTCCATAAAGCTCCCTGGCCTCTCAGTAGCTCAAATTGATTTCATGAATACAGTTTTGTGTGTTTTAGGATTCATTATTCCCCATGTCCCATCCTCTTAGTTTTGTACCACATAATCTCAGTCCCCATGCAGAAAGATGATTCTGAAGCCTTAATTAAAAACCGTGGGCACAAAATAAAAGCATTTTCCTTTGCTCCTTTGTGTGCCAGCCACATACTTCTTACTGCTTTCCAGTTTCAGCTGAAAACAAGCAGGAAGGAAGGAGACATCACAGCCTGTAGCTCTAGGATAGGCAATGTCATGACTTTCGAGAATGGGGGAGGAGAAGAGGAGACTCTTTTGCATCTAGAAAACCTGAGCCCATAGAAGCATAAAATTCAGAGTGAAAAATGTAAGGGAGAGTGAATGAGTTCTTCTTTCTTCATCCTTGCCTTCCCAGGCATGTCCATTTCTCCACATTATCATTGCAGCTGAAATGCTCGGTGCAGGATATTTACTAAGCTTCTCTTCAGAAGTTCCTTGTTACTTTGTTAAATAGTGATCTAGATATTTTTCAAAAGTTTGACTCAGCCTTCACTTTGCAGGCCCTTGATCGTCCAGAGAAGAGTGAGGAACCACAAAGATAAGCCACAAAAATGTATAGTTTCTTCTAAGAACTTTTGTTTCATGTTGAAGCTGAAGCTCTACAAGCCTATATGAAGTAACCTTGATTTTTGTATATCATAGCAAAGTTGTGGAATTGTAAAAGTATTAAAGCTAGGAGATATCATCAAATATTTGGCAGTTTTCTCCATCTTCTACCCACCACAGGCCAGTTCAGCCAATAGACCTTCTAGCTGTTTTATTTACCCCAAAGACAGGAATTTCTGCTTAAGGAATGCATTAGATATTATTCTGAAAGGTTATTAGCCTTGCTGTTTTAACAGAGGCCATATGTAAGAATAATTTTGCCAAGAAATAAAGTATAATTTGTGTATCCAAATTCTTTTTGCAATAATTTCAAGTGAAGCATAAGTTCATAAAAGTCATAATACAAAAATGAAAAAAGGCCACTAGTGCCTTAGGTACAAAGGTCATATTACTAATTTTAATAACTTGGGGTTTAGTTCTTCTGTGTAAAAATGCATTTAATCTTGGTGACTTCTCTTCTGGACAGATATAGAGGAAATTCTGTCCCATCCCTGCTCAGGAATGCTTTGTCTCAATTGGTGACAGTAAATCTGTATTCATAATTGAGTACTGCAATCACCTACTAAAATCTTTCCATAATGATTGATGTTTGACACTAATGCCTCCCCGGATTCTTCTCTCACGCATAGCATGACTTTGACCCTATTTGCGTAAAGCATCCTCAGGCAGATGATTAGCATCACCCATCATCACACTGTTCCTTTCCTCCCCTGGGTTACTTTCTGTACTGATGTGGATTTATTAGAAAGGGTGAGAGGATCCTAAGCTTCATGAGAGGAGGGTCTTGTTTATCAAACCTCATTTATTTCTATGACAAGGTAACCCACGTAGTGCATCAAGGCAAGTCAGTTGATGTAATCTTTTTGGATTTCAGTAAAGCTTTCAATACTGTAGCTCACAGGGTCCTTCTGGACAAAATGTTCAACCCAGTTGGACAAACACATGTAGTGTGTGAGCAATTGGCTCATGGGTCGAGCACAGAGGGCAATAGTGAATGGGGTGACATCAGACTGGTGACCTCTCATTTGTGGGGTCCCACAGGGCTCCATCTTGGGCCCTGTGCTTTTCAACTTCTTCATAAATTACTTGGACACAGGATTGGAGGCAATACTAAGCAAGTTTGCAGGTGACACAAAGCTGGAAGGATCTGTTGACTCCCTCTAAGGCAGGGAGGGTCTGCAGAGACACCTCAATAAATGAGAGGACTGAGCAATCACCAACCATATGAAGTTCAAGATGGGAAAGTGCCGAATTCTGCATGTGGGATGGGACAACCCAGACTAGCGAATGAGATGCTGGAAAGCAGAGCCATGGAAAGAGACCTGGGGCATCCTGGTCGACAGCAAGATGAATGTGAGTCAGCAGTGCCCTGGCAGCCAGGAGGTCCAATTGTGTCCTGGGGGGCATCAGGTCCAACATTGCCAGCTGGGTGAGGGAGGGAATTGTTCCACTCTCCTCTGCACTGGGATAGCCTCACCTTGAATACTGTGTGCAGTTTGGGGCACCATAATATCAGAAAGATATTAAGCTATTAGAGAGTATCCAAGGAGGACAACAAAGATGGGGAAACATGTGAGGAGCATCTGAGGTCACTTGGTCTGTTCAGCCTGGAGGAGACTGAGGGAAGACCTCATTGCAGTCTACAATTTCCTCATGAGAGGTAGAGGAGGGGGAGGATGTGAAGGAATGGCCCAAAGCTGAGTCAGGGGAGGTTTAGGTTGGATATGAGAAAAAAGTTCTTCACCCAGAGGGTGACTGGGCACTGGAACAGGCTCCCCAGGGAAGTGGTCACAGCACCAAGCCTGACAGAGTTCAAGCAGTGTTTGGACAATACTCTGAGGCACATGGTATGACTCTTGTGGATGGTCCTATGCAGGGCCAAGAGCTGGGCTCAATGACCCTTGTGAGTCCCTTCTAACTTAGAATATTCTGTGATTCTGTGATCCTCATAGGATCCCACTGTTCTTCCCATGGTGAAATGCCAATGCACATTGTGTTTTAGTTCAAAAGCAAAATACTGCTGATGGGGAATGGGAGACAGAAGGTTGTGGGGAAAGAGATCCTCCTCCAATGCTTGTTTGTGGTCAGTCTCAATAGCACCACAGCTTTCACCATTAGTCCTCACACCACACTCAACCTGAGATTTTAGCAGTGCTCCATGCTGTCTGTTGGTGGAACATTTTGGTAACCTATGCTGAAATAGCTCTTTGCTGGTCCTGGCTGTATCAGGGAGCCAAATCCGGGCTACTGACACTTTGTTTCCTTTCCTCTCTCATTGTGTCTGCACCTGATCTTGTCGTATTGTAACAGAACTTCAAAGAAAATAGGTATTAGTTTGATGGTAGGCTCAGACCTTTGTACTGTAGCATAGCTTCCTTCATTCATCTGTGCCCCTCCAGTCATCCTGCCCTTGTTGTCTGAGAAATATTCTGTGACATAAATCTGCTCTTTGGTGCCTGTTGATATCAATACATCACCTCTGGTACACAGTTAAAGCACCATCAGAAAGAAAGATAAGATAAATGAGATTATGGTTAATAAATCTCATCAAAAGACATGAAAGCTGTAAGCTTAATTTAGTCTTGAATATGTTAAAGAGCTAAGCAGTGGCAGCATCTACTTGTGTACATACTACACACAGCATAGAATCCTAGGATCGTAGAGTCATTTAGGTTGGATAAGACCTTTAAGATCATTGAGTCTAGCTTTAAAGCTTGCACTGCCAAATCAGTCACTAAAATATGCCCCTAAGCACAAGTACATCTTTTAAATACCTCCAGGAATGGTGACTCAACCTCTTCCCTGGGCAACCTGTTCATGTACACAGTATTGCATCCTGAACCTAAGGAGATGTACTTTTGTACTACAGATTACACAGTGCTTAAAATAATTATGGGGAATAGAAAACAAACACAGGCCTGGAACACAGAGATATTTTATTCAGTCCATGTTAGTGAATGCAGCGCTCTGATCTCAATGTGCACCATTGGGTAGTAAACACAAAATGCTGCAAAAGTTAAACGTGGTTTTGAGATACAGTCACTAAATCCTACTTCCTCCCTCGTCCCACAGGAACCAGGCATCTGCAATGGTGAGGTGGAATTGCAAAAGACCATTTCTGTGTACGAAGGTGTGTACATAGGTTAAACTGATGCTCAGAGTGTGGCTCTCCTGCTCTGAGCATCCACTGCACTTCCTTTCTTCCTCTGTGCTTCAAAAGAAGAGTCTAAATGCCCTCCAGGAGCATTCAAACACCTCTGGTAACATTGACTATTCCTGTGTTACGATGCAGCCTTCAGCCTCCCTAGGAAGGAGGGCTGGCCATATAGCTATATCCCCTGGCTCTATACCTTTCAGTGCTGTGTTTTTTTCCTGTGGAAACATCCCCCAGTGTCACCTGTCCCCTTTAGAACATACTGTGTCATTGGATTGATTTGCTTTAATTGATAAGGACATGCTAATGCCAGGTATCAAAGTAGAATAATATTAAAGCAGTAAAGACTACACTGGAAACAATGTAATTTGTCAATGAAAGGCAATACTTATCAAATGGGACATGGGAAATTTCAAGGTTTGATCTAAAATATTTTTATGATTGCACGTGTGCTGACTTGCTTCTTAAAAAGTCATGTTCAGATGATTTAAAACCACCACTAACTTGCATTAGTATTCTATTCAAAAAGTTTCTATATACCAGATGTTATCCCATGGTTACTACAGATATCTTACATGCTTCTTACAGGGAGGAGGTGTTCTCTTAGTTACCACTGTGCTAATTATTAACAAACATTCACCGGCAAAAGGTAATTAGGAAATAATCATTAGGAAACAGAAGCAATCAAATCAGGCAATGCAAAAGTTTCTCCACTGGGGTCACAGACTAGAGAGAGAAAACGCAAAAATGCATCTTCAAGAAGCTTAAAAAATAAGACAACTCACATAGTAAAATTGTTCAGCAGACCAAACTGAGGCTGCAAATATCTTTGAGGGATGCTGCAGCCCCAGCAATAACCTTTTCACTCGTAAGGACAGCTGTGTCCAGTAAGGCTATGATCAGTAGGCTTGCACTGTGTGCCTTAAGTGCAGCAATGAGTTGACAAAGAAGGAAGCAGGCAGGACCATGAATAACCGCTGCTGCTTCCCCACAGTGGCAAATGAAAATCACTTAGGAAAACAGGGCCAGCATGTACTGCTCTCTAAAACTGGAGGGAAGGGACAGGAACACAATCATAAATTGCTAGGTTTTTGGAAAGGCCATGTCAGTTTTAACTCTTGGTGGCTGAAAAGCTGGACTTTCAAAGTGAGGATCTCTTACTAAGGAAGTAAGAGATTCATCCTCAAGGCAGCACAAATAAGGAACTCCTGTTTCTGAAACAGCCCCCTGTCACATGCAGAACAGCTGATGGAACAAAGAACCACATTTATACATGTTCAGAGTGGCACCCATGGATAAGCATCTCTGCCAGAGCCTGGTGCTGCTCGAGAGGTACTGCTCTGTGTCCACAGAAAACATCCTCTCATCACACCTTGTGGAGCATCCAGCCTCAGCATTAGTATTTTGGTTTCAAAGAGTAGAATCAGCAAGGATGCAAACGGAAAAGAAATATATTGTATGTGAAGGTGATGGATTGCTTCATACTTTATTCAACATGAAAAAGCTTATTGCTTTTTTTCAGCCATGAAAGTCGAAGTGCTCTTACTTTACCACTTTTCTACTTTCACCCATGCCAGATACAATTTCCAATGTCCAATCAACCTGCTCTCCCTTGGGATCCTAGCAAGACTTGGGGCTGGTTTTCGCTTCATGAAACACAGAAGTTAACTCTGCATTGGAACAGCTGGGACATAGCTGTCAGTTCCTTTTCATTATCAGCAGCACCCAGCTGGATGTCTGGAATTCACAGACACTAGAGGAGACTCATGTTTGCTTGAATTTTAAAAACAGGTTGCTTGCTGGGAAGGAATACCCTGCAACAGTTGCTCAACTTTGCCTCTTTCAAAGTAAAAGCAATCCCAGTGGCTGCTAAAAGCAGAAGAGAAGTCAAACTGCTCCTTGTTCATCAGAATCTAGTTAGTGCTTGAGAGTTTTGCTTTTGCAAAAAGACAAATATCTGTAACAAAATCAAAGCTAAGGAGAAACCCCAAGTTCTCATTACTTGAAATCAGTGCCCATTGCCACTGATTCCTTGTGAGGTAAATAATTACACAGCTCTAGTACTTCAGGATTTGCAAGAATTTTGGCTGAGAATCTATTGCTGGGTGCTTTAAAGTTAGGATCATAGATGATGGTCTGTTTGCCATATGTCAAATGAACAACCTTTGCTTAATTCACTGTCCAAAGATTTAGATTTATGCAGTGGCACCGCTTCTTGAAACTAGAAAATGTGCTGAATTTCTTCTAGCAGAGGCTTGCAGGTGGTGTCCATGAGAAGAGTTTAAAGTATTTCTCTGCATAATCTGAATTAGATAATGACTTGGAGGAGTCCTTTACTTACTTGCTTCTCAAGTAAACTTTCTAATACTAAGCTAAACTTGACGTGTGTCACAGATTAGGGCAGTTCCCTTCTGGAAATTCAGGGTGCACTTAGCACAGAGCTTCACTTCTCTTTATTTTGGCCTCGCTTTGAAATATACCTTGTTTCTTTATTGCCCACACAGGAACTAACAGTGTGTCAGAAATCCTAGTGGAGACCTCTTTCTTCTTATTCTACTTTTGTTTGGTATATTTTTTTTGGTTGTTTTTTTTGTTTGTTTCTTTGTTTGTTGCTTGGACCACCAAAAATAGGGCTAGCTATGTTGAAGAGTGCTGGTGAATGGAGCTGCATCCAGCTGGCGGCCGGTCACCAGTGGTGCTCCCCAGGGGTCTGTGTTGGGTCCAGTCCTGTTTAACATCTTTATTGATGATTTAGATGAGGGAATTGAGTCCATCATCAGAAAATTTGCTGATGACACCAAGTTGGGAGGGAGTGTCGACCTGCTGGAAGGCAGGAGGGC
>JAWWEV010000001.1:101059878-101072751 GCA_035583235.1 Hafferia zeledoni | reverse complement strand
TGCCATGATCTAGTAAATGGACTGGAGTTGGACCAAGGGTTGGACTTGATGATCTCGGAGGTCTTTTCCAACCCAATGGATTCTATGTTCTATGATTCTATGAAATACTCCAGACATAATTTTTTGTTCTTACATAAGCTTTTATTTGGAAAATGTTCTAAATGCACAGAAACTTCTCAGAATCCAATTCTACCACTGTGAAGACATTTTTCCAAAGCAAATAAATGTAAGAAACACCTTTGGGGATTTCTTTTTATGTTTTCTTAAATGTTTTATTCACTCTCTTATTTCTCATGTGCTAAGCCTAGCAAGTGATCTGAAAAGTGCACCCAGCTCCAAATCTGAGCTTCATAACTGGCTTTATAGAAGATGACTCATGACCCTGAATTCACACACCATTTCATAAGTACTCCCATTTCTAAATCATCAAATCTATGCAAATTACTTTCTTTGTACCTTTTTTGTATCCAATTACCTACTTGTACAACAAATACCCTGAAAAAAAATAGATTCAAGGTGACACCGAATTATCTTCAGCCTCCAAAAACAGAGACGAGTAGGAGGGACTTTTCAAAGAACTGTTCGTACCACCTTCTACATCACTGTTGAAATCAAGAGGATCACTAAATCCCCTAAACACCTGGCACATAAAATCTTACCTCAGTCAAAATCCACATAGATATTCATGGAGCTTACCTGCGGAGCCTGAAAAATTATTAAGCGAAGCAGGCTGACTCAGTGTTTTTTACCTACACAAAATCTGTGCTACTGTGTTGTTCAAAATAAAAGCAGATCTTGCATTGTCAAGGAGGTAACATCCAAGGATTTCAAAGTCTATATCAAAATATTGCAAGGAAAATCTGCATGCTTGTGCCTCAATGTGCTTATCCTAGTAAATGCCACATCATTCAGCAGCAGCTCATCAGCCTGTCTTATGGATCTGTTTCTGTGGTGCTATAGCCCTGTGAGGGTTCTGCTGTGATTGGGGGAACACTTGACAGTATCGACGGTGCTTTGGCACAGAAAGCACATCATGCCTTCAGTGAAGTGTCATTTAAAAAGAAAAAAAATAAGATTTCACTTTCTGTTTGCAACATGAGCAGCAGTTTTGTGATGTGCAGCCAATTGTCACATATATTTGGAAATAAAATAATACCTTATTATGGTAAGTAGTATCAAAAGTAGACAACTCATGCTAAACTGTGTCTGTCTGAAGAGGAGTGTTATTATGGTGTAGCACAGAAGATTTATTACATCGTGGCTTTTTTCCTGAAATTAACAGCTGTCTTTTGTTTTAATCATTGTGTATATAAAGAAAATAAACTCATAAGACACAGAGCACTTTGAGTTCTTAAGAGCACTCTACGTTCCCAAGGAGAAAGTCTGAAGCTTGCGTAACAGCAAAAAACAGAGTAGCCTTAATTTTGCAAGCATGTAGTAATTTTACTGTAGATGAAAACTCCAAAAGGAAGCCTCCTTTCATTTCCAGCACAATTCACTTGTTTGTGTGAACTTTTTGGCACACAAATGCAAGGAGAAATAGTGAGGTACTTTTCAGCTAGCAGGCATCCATTTCCTTCTCTGAGGTAGCAATAATCATTGTTGAAATCCATCTTTAAAAACAGGAAGCTTTATCATTTTGATTTTCTAACAACCTCGCCCTTTCTTGTGAACCTGACCCTGGCTACGAATCATCTACTTTGATTCAAGCACGACTGTTACAAGACTGAAGTGCAGGTATTTCCTATTTTGCTCTAAAGCACATACAGTGTCTGCTTAGAAACAGCTCTGCACAGAGTGATTCATCCAGCCCTGAGCAGGAGCACTGCTTAATCGAGCCTTACACAGGAGACCCACATGTTTATATCATGCTTTTGTTTATCTTTTATTTCTAAGGAATAGAGGGGATGAAGCAAGATCTCTTGTGCTGGGAAAGTATTATCTAAGAGGAAAGCAGAAGGAAAGTGTTGAGAATTAATTTGCAGGGACCACAGCACAGGTGACCGTTTCTAATATATCAGCAACAAGTAAATGCCTTCCCTAGTGGTACTTAGCAAGAGGGCCTCTCCACACAGGACTGTTGCAGATTCACCACTGTAGTGATGGTGTCAGATACATTTCATCCCTTCTTGCATGGATCCTTGACAGCACATACAGGGTTGGGCACATACATGCTTGGTGGTGCTGACTATTTGCTACTGAGGAGAGGAGTAGTCAGCCAAGACCACTGCCCACCCAGCACCATCCTGCAGTGCAGCCACCAAAACCCCCAGCCACACTCTGTGTTTCTGCAGCAGAAACATCCTCTGAGATGCCCGAAGCACTTGGCCACCCTAAGGGAGAAAACTCTTCCAGTCCCTACTCCACAGGCAAACTGATGCCCAGGTGATGAACTCTTAGGACATGTTAGCTGGAGATACTCCTGCCATTGCTTTTGTCTCAGGCTTTTGCCTTTTGCTGTCTGTGAAGTAATCCTGGGGTGAGGATGGTAGAGAAAGGGCCGTTGGCTTGGATGCAAAACACTGTTAACACTGCTCTATTCCCATGAGAGCTCACAGAACACCTCTCTAAGTCAACCTACTGGTGGCCACTTAAATGGCTAACAGGAGCCAACAAGAAATACTTTGGAAAGGATAGTAAAACAGGGTAGTGTAGGTTTACAATCATCTCCAGTTCAAGTAGAGAACAGTGCATCACACTACTTCTTGCAATAGCTTTACTGCTTTCCTCAAGCAAGCCAGAGACAGATAATGGAAGGTGGTCTGGGAATTAGTTTCTCTGCTGCATAACCCCAAACTTCTTGTTTATCCTGGGATCTTTCCCCTGTATGTCTCCCACCCACACCATTGTGGTCATCCACAGGAGGTTCATGCAGGGCTACAAGTGTCCAAGTGCATCAGCTCCATGCAGTACCACGCATTAACTGAGTTACACTGAGGCTGAAATACCTAAAGACAAGGCCCCCTGGTTTTTCATTCCAGCACTGCTGGAACTCTCTGTATGATGTTGTCTACTCTGTACCATTGTTTCTTTGTAGCATGTCTGTTTTGCACAGACATCAGCTAAGTTAGCTGCAGAGCCAGAAGCCAGAGTTGTGCTGGAAGTAACTGATCTGCCTTGGTCAAAATTACTGCTGTCAAAATCACAGACAGTTCCTGAAAGAGTGAATAAGACATCCTCCAGTAAGCTCCATCACTGGCATCACTGCTTCGGTCTCTTGAGAGCAGCTGCCTGCACTGCCTTCCATTCTCAGCAACTCCTTCCCCTCCCACTGCCTGTGGCCCCCAGCCCCTGCCCCTTGGCTAGCATCCCTGGGAAAGTCCCCCTAGCATCTCCAGTGAAGGAATATGGAGATGCTAACCATCCAGCCTCCTCCTGCTGCCTTCCTGAGCACCTCTGCAGAGCCCTGAACAGCGTGGGCTTGCTCAGATCCCCCACATGCCCCAGCGTGACCAGAAGTGTCTGGGGAGCTGCTGAGGAAGTGATGAGGGCTGGCCGCAAATACAGGTTGTGTCCTGGCTGTGAACTCAACAGTCAGGAACTGCAATATACTTCTGTGGTCTAAAGCAGCACTTTTAGTGCTTTTGTATTCTCTGGGGTTTCTTTGGCTTTGGACACACTAGACATCACTGATAAAAGATGAGAAAAGGGCAGAGGAGTATTTCTCATTTGCAAACACAACACTCTGCTTCCAGCAGAGGAGATTTTGCAAATGCTTTTCAAGCAGGGGAGGAGAAACTCACCACAGAAAATCCACCAGTCTTTACATCTACAGTACCTGTGTGATAATGCCCAGCTGGATGACAGGAACAGGCTCTCTTGCACTTTGCTTCTGCTTACTGTCACCAGGAGGTTTTGAACGTGGACATGTCACACCCCAGGAAAGCATGTGTAACTGCATGACACAGGACAGAAAGTGTTTCTGAGGGGAAAGGAAGAAAACAACTCTGCAGACTGGGAAGGAAACATGAGAACAATCAATATGGGCCAAGAGTCTAAACTCTTTCCCTTGAATGCCTTCCCAGTCTGTGACCTCTCATTATTTGATTATCACAAGAGAAATCTAAAGAGTGTACTCACTGATTCCTGAATAAATGCTAACCCATAAATATGGGTCATACTCACATACTTCACATATTTACCGGTGCATATGGGGCCTGAGCACTCTGGCAAAATGTTCTGAGTCAACTGTGGCTTATTGCAACAGATCAGTTAACACAGTCCAGGCCAAATGTTGCTTGATATTGGATTTTATATTTGTGTTTATTACAGGTTTGATGGATGTAGTTCCCAGCAACTTCATCCATGGTATCTGACATGCTCCAACCAGACAGCTTACTAAAGGTTTTCCTGGTTCCGTTAAGAAGCAGCTGTGCAGAGGATGGACATGGATGGTCAAGTAAGAAGGCAAATGAGGCAACACTGACAAGCACAGCAAGCTGAAGGTATCACTTTCTTGTTGTAGTTCAGATTTTCATAGGCAACACGGCAAAAGATGTTTTTACAGGCACATTCACAGAGCTGCACTGTAGCCTGCTGCTAGAGAGCAGTGGACTCTTTAGTAAATGCACTCCAACACTGAGGGGAGGTGTGGGGGAGCTGGTGGGCCTGGCATAGACCAGAAGTGACTGTGGTAGTGAAGATGTGCAGCACTTGCTTGTGCCGTCACACTAGGGTGAAAGTAGTGGAGTTTAGACAAAAATGGCGTGCCAGGAAGAAGACAGTCCATGGTAAAATCTGATAAGTAGGAAGAAGAAGGGGCTGAAGGGGTTCTACCCCTAAAGAAGGGTGTGGCAGGTGGTGACGGTTTGGGAGAGAAGCAACAAGAGATAAATAGCCTCTTTCCTCCCCAGATCTTGTGGTATATAGTGGTGATTAAGATCTGAACTGATTTGTATTGAGACAGCTATTGCTGTCTCACTTATCCCAGTTCTTTGCAACATAACCCCCTCACACCCTAGCCATCACTCTGCTCTTATTGATTGTGATTTTGCATAATGAACAGGCTGACATTCTTCCCTCCCACACACTTGTCAGGCTTTTTGTGTACAATAGTGATTCTTAAGTCCTTGAGCACCAGATTTCTTCCTCTGAAATCTTCCAAATCACTTTTGATAGTATTATCTTTCTAGTCTGCAAAGCATTCAGGAAAGCCATATGTAAAGCTAACTTTACCAAAGTTAGGGCAGAAATCTGAGCATTGCACGTAGTACAAAATTTAGGTTTCAGCAAATTTTACATTTTCTCGTGCAACAAGGATGCCCACACATAAATCCTGGTTCTGCATGTCAGGTGTTGTACATGTGTCAGTCAGATACATGCAAAGTTGCAATTCTGTGTGAGAAGCAAGACCCAAACCAACAGTGTTAGTGGCAACACACTGCACTGCTGCTCTCACACACCCTTTGCCACTTGAGTCTCTGAGACTTGCCCTTCTCCTAACATAATATGCGTTTTATAAAAGAAAAAAACAACCTTCCCTTCCTTTTTCTGAGGCCATGACTTAGGCTTCTTAGACTTCGATCCAGGAAGCCCAAGAAGGATGTGGTTTTTTAAAGCGGCATTCTCAGGTAATGTGTAGGCAATTAATTCATTATCACAATGTTTAAGCCACCTTTACTGAGTTGTACAAAGGGAGTTAGCAAGAAAGAGGTAGAAAAGACACTATTCCTTTTGCGTTTTTTTGAACAAGCCTAGAACTGTACTCTAAGCTCCTTAAGTAAACTGAGTAGTTACTGATTTTATGAAGAAACCTGAAACTAAGAAACATATTAATTCTGTCTGTAACACAGCCCCTGTGGACCCAAGAAGAGAGACAGCTCCTGATGAGAGTCATTTTTATCACGGGTAGGGTTTTGCAGCCCAGCTGACTTGGTCCACACATGCCACTGCTGATAACTGGCCTTCCTGCCTCCTCTGGGTGCCTTGCTTCCCCACAGAATGGAACAAGTAAAATATTCACCATACCAAACAAAGAGGTTAGCACAGCACCTTGCAGTCAGAGTGCTTCCACAGTGGAGAGGAGAAAAGAAGGAGGAGTGAATCCCCCTTGCAGAAGTAATATGGATTTACACCCTGCAGTCTTGCCCATGCCTGACTCTTTGTTTCCTTCAGATTATACAATCCATTTAAACAGATTAACTAATGGAATAAAAATTTGCGATGTTACCCATGTAACAGTCAAGCCTGTATTACAGAAGAAGATTTTAAACTCCTTCTATCACCAGCTTTGTCAAAGGCGCCCTGTGCCTCCCTGCTGTTGGCAGGAACTCTGTGCACTCCCACCCAACCCCACCAGTTGCCTGCTCCTCTGGGCAAGTCCCTACGGGGCTGCTTCTGCAGTGGTGGGCAGATGCAGCTTTTGTGACCACCACCCCAGCTTCCCATGCCATCACACAAGGAAGGTACTACACAAAACCTGAGCTTTCCTCATGTCCTCTTTCTGCCACTTCATCCTATGGCCATCGAACAGGAAAGGCGTCTCAAGGCCAGGGGGAAAAATGGAAACAAAGGTGAGATGGATTTTCCCTGATCCATCTCAAATTTATTCTATGCTCCTAACTTGGAGAAGAATTGGTCTAACTCATATTTGCTCAGCACTCTGACTAGGCTTTTGGTTTTGATTAAAAATAATCACAACCCAAAAGAAATTAAGATGGCTACTAGATTTTTCTCTTTTTTCCTTTAAAAAGCCAAAATAGATAAAAGGAAGAGTAAATGCCACGAATTTTCCCAGATGAAGGGGTTTTTTTTAATGTCCTAGTGTGGTCTGTATTTATGAATGATATATAACCTGACCTCAGATTAGTGAGTATTTTTATTATTATTATTTATACAAGTCTGATGAAGGGATGCCAGTGTTAGCATTGTGCTTCAGTCCAGCATACTGGGTAGGAAGGAAATAGAAGGTTTAATTACATCAAGGCATGGGTTGCTGATATGAACACTTGACTTCTGAATTTATAGCACTAGATGAAAGATGTGCTTTTGCTTTAGAAGCAGAAGCATTTCTTGTTTTGAAGGGTGAGAGAGGACACAAGTGCATGCTGTTTTTTTCAGATAAGCTTTTACTCTCACATTACCAAGAGGAGTGATGGAACCTCAGTAGATTCACTTTTAAGCACTGAGGAAATAACCAAGTTTCAGAGTATTGGTATCTTTTTTTAACTAAAAATTACTTGATATTTTTATCCTTTCAAACATTTTTAGCATCCAGATTTGCTTTAGGTGGTTTCTGCAGGCAATTATGTAAAGAAAGTAGCCCAGTACTATTCATTTGTCTTTATCTTGCTTCATGCTGCGCCTGGTGGCAGAGTGTTGTTCTTCTGTTTCCCATGCTTTTTCATGAAAAATGAGAACACTGAATTCTTCACTGAACAATGCAGTTCTGCAGTTTTGTTTATTTTTGCAAATTAAACCCCTGGTTCAGCACAGTGTTAGCTTTGGACCTAGCAGCTTGTGTTAGCATTGGACCTAGAAGCTAGTTTAGCATGGTGTAGGTTTGGCTGCTACATTTCTCCAGGTAAAGCACAGCCTGCAAGCCTTAGATATTCATGCATAAGACACCTTTTCTATAGCACAACAACTAGAAAAATATCCAGGGATTAAGTTCAGCCACCAGGGTTTTTGGGGTTGTTGAGCTCATAACATTGTTCAGTGCTCCAGAAGGGTAAGGATCACTGAGTGCTGTTTGTGGAGGATGGTAACAGCAATTTTTGGAGAAGATCAGAGGGGAAACACATACAGAACAAGAAGGAGAAGAGAGAACAAGTGGAGAAAAGAGATGAGGGAGAGGAATGAAAAGGAGAAGCACACAGAGCAAGACAGAGAAATAAGTAAAACACAGTGGTATGCTGCAGACACAAAAGCAGAAATGGAAGTGAAAGAGGGTGTGTTTCGAAGGCACACTCAGCATCAGCCCAGTTGCAGTGGGTCAGCACTTCTCAACCATAACACACTCAGGCCCTGTAGGATTCCCTGGCCCAAGCCCAGAGGGGAGGTCTCTCTCACAACTGCCATTGAGGACACTGCTGCACCAGCCAGACACAGAAACAGCCCTGGACTGCTGTCCTCCATCAGGAAGAACAACACTGAATGAGGCTCTCTGGAAAGCAAAGTTGCTGCAAAATAGGTGGGAAATACCTCCTGGCTTTGAGAAATAGCAAAATTCTCAAAGCTTCAGCATTGCTGTTATCACTCCTGATTCATTTTTATGCCTAAGTAGCTGCAGGTATGGTTACCCCAGCTGGCTGAAGTTAAGACACAAAAAATCCCCATAGAATAGCCCTTCCCCGCAGTCAGTAGACTCCCAGCAAGTAGCCAGTTTACTGGGACAGAGGATCCTTATGGAGTCATAGTCATTTGTTATTTTCATTCTGCCGCGTCAGCCTTTCCTGTGTCTGTGCCACAGAAAAAAAGTCAGTTGCCTGAAGCAAACTCCAGTTGATCTGAAGTCTGAACTAGCCCTGACCCTCATGACTCACTCCCATATTTTCCCTATTTGTTCAGTAGCCAAGAAAAATTCCCCTTGGTTTGCCAGACACTCAGAATTTTCAGAATTTTCAGTCTTTTGGCTGTAAGTTTGGAGGGATTATTTTTGTGGATAGTTTGACTTGATCTTTTTATTTTGCTCCCCTTTCACTTTATGTGGTTATGTAGTGTGACAGGCTGGAGTGGACAGGAATGTCCCCTCTTAGCCCATACATATTTTCACATTAGGGAGAGATAACTTGGAAGGGTGAACTCTTTTCTTCTAGAGCCTGGGCAACATATCCTAATTTTCAATTACTCTCATAGCTGTGGAGGATGTTAGTGCTTATTGTTCTGAAGTATTTGTCAAGTTGTGCTGTGTGAATCCAAAGGAACAGCTGGTCTGAATTTCCCTAGAAATTGTTATCTCTGAGCAGATTCATCTAATTCCTTTAATTTCTGCGTTGGTTTTGGTCTGTCTGGTTTCATACCACCTCACCACTGGGACAGCCACACTTAGAGCAGAACTTTCTTTTGAAAGATGGTGGTGATTCACAGGCTCCTACCACAGCTATCTGCAGCCCTTCAAACAACTGCTTTACTTGCAGAACAAATCAGAAATAGGAAGTAGCAGCCAGGCTGCTGGTGTTGTAAAACGGAAGTAGCACATTAAAAAAATTAATCATGCACTCATTTTACACACTCTGACCTTGACCGTAAAAAAGTTTGTAATAGCACTACATGCTACTCAATATTCTTACACTTCACATATTGGTAGCCTCACCTGCCAGTGGTAAGGTACTCAGCAGGACAAAGCACCAATAGCAAAGCCTAAACTTTAAATTCGATAACTCATTGAATGGCAAGACATTGACAAAGTTTGAAAAAAAATACTTTATGAATGAATCACAGCACAGGCTGCTGCTTTCTTAACTACCTATTCATTTGTGTTCATTGTAGACTATATTTTTATAACTTATGTCAGAGTACCACAAAAATTCATTCCAACCCTTCTTTTTGCAGTGACCTCCCCACGCAGATGTTCCTTGTTGAACCTGGTCCCCAAGCAAACTCGACAAGATGGGCCAGGAAGTGAAATACTGAGAATCTCAAACTTGATCTGGAAGGCAGCCAGGGCACACTCCAAAAGCAGGCAGAAAGGCTTCTGCCTTGAATGTAGGTCACCGCTCACTTATGGAAATTCATTGCTCATGTGAAGAGTGCCATGAAGTAGTGCTTTAGGGAGAGCAGGCAAGCATGTAATGTTTTCTGTGTGGAAATTACAGTGGTGTGAGGGAGAAGGCTCCCAATTGCTTTGGCTTTCTCTACTCCATTTTCACCACCTCTGTAAAAGTGAGGCATGTGAGTACCTGGTATCACTAGAGATTCCTTGAGGGCATATTTCACTTGAAAGCATAGTTTAAACACAAAATTTCTTTACATAAATGAGGCATGTGTCTTTTTAAAGAGATTGCACTCAAGAAGTTGTTCCAGGCTAAACTCTATTGTCAAGGCAAGGAGATTCCAGTGAGCTAATCTCTCCATTGCCTGAAGATCCTTGCCCACAAGCTTGCCTGCAGCAATTGATGGGGATCATTCCTTGTTTGAGGAATACAAACACATACACACAGAGATATGCATTGGGGAGATTTGACTTCTCATGGGCTCTACTGACACAAACTGTAGAAAATGCTTACAGTTTGCATGTAACGACACAATTAAATATTTCATGGTCTGAAAGCAAGGAAGAAAGAACTAGTGCAGATAAAATTAGAGCCAGCAAACCTTTCACTGGTTTTCTTTTCACTGATTCATCATACTCATCAGAAGAACATCTTTTTTTCTTATCTTGTTTAACTCTGGGCCAGTAATGCCCAGCTCTCTGCCACTTTGCCAGCCCTTGTTTTTGAGATCCATCACCAGCCACTTATTGACCTGCTCTACTGGCCACTGTCATCACATGTGCCAACATCCTGCACCTTCAATATACCTTAAAGCATCATATCTTAAAACGTGATGATGCAGAGAAAATGTAACTGTTCAAAAAGAGACCTCAAGAGACCCCAGGCTAAAAGACTGGTACTGATACTTCAGTCTCAGATGAAGAACTTGGCAATCTGTTCACAAAAGACAACATTTCCTGTTGTTACTGATCCTATTCCTGCCTTTCCGCCCTGCACAATGTATGTACTGTCCCTGTGCAGTTAAATTGTATGTTTTCCTTAGTCTCTGCATGCATTCCTCTCTGTTAAACTAAATCTTATGACAAAAATGACTTTTCTGCCCACCATACTACTAAGAGTTGCACTTCCCAGAAACACACTCCTGACAAACAATGCAGTTTGGCTGTATGATGCATACCAGTGCTAGGAGTAACTCTTTACTGTAGCTTTGTCCTGAATCAGAAGTTGCCCTATGTTTGTGATAACAGTTACTATAAAAAAGAGCCTCCTATCCACCAGCATAACAGGGACTGGAAAAGGAAAGGCTTCTGCTTGGCAGACAAAAGTAGGACATCAGGCCCCAATCTCACACTCTCAGTTCTGACTAGATGTCATGATTATTTCATCTTAATGGGAAATACTGTGGTTGGAGACATGGTGCATCTCAGTTCAGGCTCTCTGAGATCAGAAGAGAAACTCATGCAAGTAAGTTTCAGATCCCAAATCTGATACATATTTAATACAATTTTTTAACACAACTGTTTGGAAAAAATACTTTACTGGTCAATGACCAGTTCTGAAGAAATACTTCTAGGATTTAGGTAGGATGTAGATATCTACATCCAAAATTACACTGAAACGAGCAAAAACAAAATCAAAACCCAAACCACTGGCCCAAACTTAGTGATTTTTTTCCTTATACTTACTGGTTTAAATTCCTCCGCCCCTAGAGATGCAACCCTGAGCATGCCTAGAAGTACCTTGCTGCTAACCTGGTTGAACAGGTTGCCATCCGAGCCTGATAAGTATTCACAGATTGGAATACAAATTCTCCATTCTATCAGCAGCCAGCCAACCAAATCTTCCAGTTCCGTCTTCCAGGCTTAGTACAGTTAGTTACAATGTTTCTGAAACTGGTCACCATTTCATTGCAGGAGCCAGGCACAACCACAGCCCTTTCTGGAAGATAATTACTGAATTGCAGTGTAACTTGTGCTCAAAAAACCCCCCACCGCTCTACCCACAGTCTCTGTTCCAGCGCTCCACTCAGCACTTTTAATGTCCCCACACCCCTGATTGCTGAGATGGGGATGGGGACGCTGTGAACTCATCACATGCTGAGAAACTTCATTCAGGGTTTGTGCAATGACGCACACAATGTACTGTCAGTGGGACCTATCTACAAAGCCTCTAGCTCCAAAATACAAGCCTCCACCATTTTAGCACAGAAATAGCTCCATTAGATGATAATATCAGGAAATTATGTACTTTATTCAGACACCTATAGGAGAATGGTATGATAATATGTGGCTATTGTGGAAAATTAATAAAATGCTCCAAGACTCTGGGTGGAAAGGGCTGATAGACCTTGAGTTCTCAGAGAGTAAATTATTTATGATCCACCCATCTGAATTATTTATCCTCCATTCATCTCTATGCCCTAGTGAGATATTTCTGTTTTGCAGCTATAGTTATCTAAAAGTTGGATATCTAGTCAGAGTTGATTGCCTAAGGTCACTTAAGAAGAGCCACCTGTCCTACCTTAAACATCTCTCTTGTATTCTCCACATTGACCAGAGAAGAAGCTGCGATGATTAGTTCAGACTAGGTAGCTACCTTCAAATGCTGGATCCCAGGGTACCACCCTGGGTATGCAATTAGACCCTGCTGTGAGTGCACCAGAGACCTGTTGCTGCCCCATGCTGGGCCATGACTTCTTGCAGGCAGGGTACCCTGCCCATACCTGCTCCCACTGCCATACTTGCTCCGGAGCCACCAGCACCTTGCTGAGGAAGCATCATTCTGAGTGGCAGTAAGAGATTAACGATCTGGGGAAGATGATGAAGATGTAATGAAGGAGAGACATGAGAAGAGTGATGTTGCCCAGAGCTCAGTGCTGGGGCCAGTCCTGTTTTAATATCTTTATTGATGAACTGGATGAAGTGATGATGAAACTCAGTAAGGTCACAGTGGAGAGATATGGGCATTTCCATGAACAATTTGTCCTATTCAATCTCAGGTGGCAGCCAGTATGTATTTCTCCATACCTCTCTTCCCATACTCAGTTGCACATCCAAACCCTTGCACTCTCTCTTTGGTCCTTGACTAAATGCATCCTCAAGGGAGCTGGTTCACCAGAAATGTGTTTCGTCTACTCTGCTCTGCTCTGGTCTCCTCTGCTGCCTCTGGCACTGCCTGGCTTTCCTAGCCCTCTGCCCTGGTCTGTGAGGCTTAATCTCAC
>JAWWEV010000001.1:101021671-101059778 GCA_035583235.1 Hafferia zeledoni | reverse complement strand
TGCACTCTCTCTTTGGTCCTTGACTAAATGCATCCTCAAGGGAGCTGGTTCACCAGAAATGTGTTTCGTCTACTCTGGTCTCCTCTGCTGCCTCTGGCACTGCCTGGCTTTCCTAGCCCTCTGCCCTGGTCTGTGAGGCTTAATCTCACATCAACACTGACAGCCAGGCATTGGAAATCACCTCCCATCACACAGGTCTCACACTTCCATCCTTCTACACACTCATTTGTTACCATGAGTGGGCATTTAAGAAATATGGCAAAGCTGTCAGATGGAGGAGAGGCACTGCTGCCCCATCTGCAGCCCAGCACACGCTGCTCCTCACGTTTGAGAGAACAGTCTCCATGAGGTACTTGTGGGAAGAACAGGAAGATAACCAGCACTCAGATATCCTGAATATGCAGGTTTATATTTGGAGGTTGTTACAAATAAAAATTATTTTAAAGAAATCACATTAATCAGGACTTTTTTATGCATTTGCTGCAATGACACCCAAATGAAAAGAATCATTAGTGCATACTAAATGTAAAGGTCAATCAAAGGCAGCTTTTTCTGTTGGCAGCCAGATCCTTCTGCTGTTCTTTGCCAGGAAACATTCACTTCATTGTTTCTCTTTCATTTTTTTTCTTTCTTCTTTTCCCCTTTCTTTGACTATATATGTCCAAATCCCATTCTCAGTTTTTCTAAAAATTATAATTATGTCACACCCATTTTATCCTGGAGAAGAAAATGGTGAACCTGTACCATTTCAAAGCTACTTTGACAGACAGGTTTTCAGCTTCAGCAATTTTGATTGAGACTTCTCTATAAGTATTACAGAAGGTGCTGACTGATCCTTTGTTGCAGACATTAGAGGTAATCGCTTTAAGAAAACCACCTGAGGTAGCAGAAAACCACAGAGAAGTCCCAGCTCATGAAACAGCTGTACAGAGCTGTTGATACATCTGTTCTGGAGCCATTGCCTCCACACTGCCCAGCTGGGAAGCATTTGGAAATATTTTATGGACCAATTCAGCGTTAAATGGTGGGTTGACTGCAGTGCAAGATAGTGGCATCTAAGCCAGCTTTCAACAAGCCCATGCCAATTTAAGATGCTGTTTACCTGGTAACATTCACTTTTGGTGAGCACAGATGTTGCCTGTGGTCTCATTTCCCCGTGCAGATCACATCACATCACACAGCTTCAATCAGTTATGTCATCACTGAAGCCCAGATGGCAGAAGTTGCAAGAGAAGCACTAAATCAAAGTGCCATCATTCAGCCTGACAGGGTCCCCTTCTCTCTAAGTGCTGCTCCTGTAGGAGGTGGAATGGATCTGTCTGTGCAGGGCAAGGCTTGTAGGGCTTCCCAAACCCTCCTGCTCCTGTGAGACAGTGATGGCACAAATGCACGTGGTGATGCTTGTTCCTTTGGTACAGCAACAGGGCTAACCTTGGCTCTACTCTGCACAAGGTAAGAGTGCAGCACACTTCCATAGGTCATTAAGTTTTAACTTCCTTCAGTCTGTGCCAGGAACTGAATTGCAGTAAAATAAATTCATATTCAGTTTGAAAAAGAGGCTGAGATAAACCAAGGTATCACCTTTGCTTACTGAAAGAATTTTACTTCCCAAAACCTAGTAGGTACAGTAGGACTGTTCTCACATTTCACTGTCTCTATCCTTTCTTTCTAGCTCTACATTGGCCTCTTCTCACAACAGAAAATGTCTAATAACTTCTTCATATTCTTGTGCCGTTCCTCAACTTTGCTCTCTGAATTTTTATCTTGTTTAAATTTCTCTTTCTCTAATTTTTCCGCTACTAGAAAGGCATAAAGGCTAAATGAGGTGAATGAGAGTTTAACTCTACAATGTAGTTGCACTTTCCCAGTCAGGCCCTGGTTCTCAACCTCAAAATTCTTCCCTTAAAGTTTCCCCTTCAGACTTAGAATAGATGCAGCTTACATGTCCAAAATTTTGGTAGAAAAAAGCAGTTTTCTGAGTTTCTTCTGGCTTGATGAGGTAAAAACCTACTTCTGGCTCTGCTCTTGAGGCATATCAAGTGATCATGCTCTCTGCTTTCAAATCTTCACCTGAAATAAAAGTGAGTTTTCATCATGGTTTCTTATCCATGTTTAGACTATTTCTTTTAAAATTTCTAATTCATCTAACAAGTTTTCATGGAAGGTATAGATAAGACCAAAAGCTTACTTTGGCTGTTGTTCTTTGTTCATGCTAAGCAGTACATTTTATAATCTCAATGTTTTTTCTCCTTATGTATAGTGACTTTAAAGGCAGTTGATACCATTGAAGCATGTTATCTACATCTGCATTATAAACATTACTCATGCTGGCCCAAGCACTCAAGGGAACACACTGTTGACATTAAGATGGCTGCAGCACAGAATAAGGGACGTAAGGTGTTCTGCATCTGAGATTAGCCAAGAGACATGTCTCGCTGCTATTCTTGTGCCACAGGACTCTGCCCTTCTAACTAGCTGTGATCCATCCAGAGTCTCCAAGAAAGGATAAAATACTGCTTCAGTTGCAGGGTGAAAAGATTCCCTACCATGCCAAAACACAGGACTACCCAACCCCCTGGCAAGGGCTGTCAGTTTTGCTGGAGGTCTTGATCATGAGAGCTTGTCTATCCAGGTCAGGAAAAGGTAGATGGATGGAGTAGCTCTGGGAAGCCTGTATACCACATGTTGTTAATAACCCATTCAGTGAATGGTTTGCATCTTCCAGGCAGTTTCATAATGACTTTTCACAGCATATAAAAGCTGGGGAAGATCAGGATTTCTTCTATGAAGTTATATCTGTAGTCTGTGGAGAAATACACTTTTCTTGAAAACTGAACAGTTACTGGAGAGGACTCGTTCTAGTATAACTTTGATCAGGAAAGGTCAGTTAGAATCAGAGGGGTAAATCTTATCTAAGAATGGTTTTGTTTTAGTGATGGAACATAATTCACACCTCCTGAAATGAAACAAAACAAGATGAAGAAGAACCCTGAGATTAGCTCAGTTGGTTAGAGCATGGTGCTAATAACACCAAGGTTGTGGGTTTGTCCCTGTATGGGCCGTTCACTTGAGAGCTAGACTTGATGATCCTTGTGGGTCCCTTCTAACTCAAAATATTCTGTGAGAATAAGAGAAAAAAGAGAAAAGGGAAGGGCTAAAACTGATAAATGTTGGAGATGGTGAGCTATTACTTAGGAAATTATTGTGCTGGGAAAATAAAAGTTTGTTCTGTTCTTAGTAATTTAGGTACATAAGACAAGCAGCATTTCTTTGTTCAAATGCAGCTTTTCAATGGAGCAAATACACTGGAAAGCATAACAAGCTGTGCTCTAAAAAATTTTTATTTTACCAAATTCTTCCCAGTTTCTTTGGACATATCTTATTATCTCTTTACTGGACACTAACTAATAAATTTTCTGTGTAAACTGTCTCACTAGTGTTGTAGGAAAAATACAGCCATCCAAGATGTATCTCCACCAATAAGATGATTCAAAGCTATTTGTATGACTTATGTGCTGCCTATCCCTACATATATTTTATTTGCTTCACAGCTGCCTTTTCAGATTTTATCTTATTGCCACTTACCATACTATTTGCAGTGTGGGTGTATTGCTAGTGAACACAGCCTAACTAGAGTTACTTTAAAATGCTGTGCATTTAAACTGCAGTAAGTTATTATGCCTTATCAATGTGCAAATACTGTGTTCCTACCCACATGCCTCTTGCAGAGCTGCAGGTCTTTAAACTGGAATCCCTTCCTCCTGCTCACGTAGTATAAAAGCCTAGGCAGAGAACTAGACGTCTACCTATGCTTTGGAAGTTGAATCACTGAGATCAAATGGAATTTAACCAATATTCTGAGTTGGTGTGCACATGCATAACCATGGTGTGTAACAGCAAAGAGGTTCTTTATAAAAAAAAAATCCTTTTTCTTTCGTATTCCTTCCTCACCTCCACACACCACAGCCCAAGGGCACAGCAAAGGTCACCCCTTAGAGGAGTTGGAGACAAGACTTCATGTTTTGGTCTCACAGAGCAATCCATGAGGAGACGGTAGGAGATGATGTCAGTCTCAAGAGCAGTTCAGAGTTACCTTCTCATGTGCAGCCGTCCATCCTGCCCTCATTTTTGTGCTCTGACAGTCAGTGCAGCTCAGAGCCTGCTGTGTAGATGACTTTTAACAAAGCCCTTTGAAAATTAGCATGGCCATTTCCATTCAGGAAACACGTGAGGTCTACTCAGGACCTACACTTAGGTACATGAGACCTATCTAAGGGAATACAAAGTTGGTAATTTTCTTTAGCTGGTGGGGAATTTTGCCTTTTATTTCTTCAGCTCCTATTGCAGTTTTTGTCATCATCAGATAGAGACCTTGAATTCTGGCAGATAGCACGGAGGAACTAGGAATTCTTGTTCCTCATTATGGTGTTAGACTGAGCAGTTCCCAAGGTGTTATGAAACACTGCAGTGGGGTCACAACAGGAAGCACAACCATCAGCAGCAAGTAAAATAAAGGCGTTCCTTCCTATTCTAAGATTTCAGAACTTCCTTATCCTAAAGCTCAAAATCCTCTTACAGCTGTTGCTTTTAGTTAAAGGGGTTTTTTTCCTAATTTCTGCTTGGGCCACATTAAGGACCCAAGACCTGTTTGGCCCTTCTGCATGCACAATTTGCATGAGAAACAGGCAGATGGAAAATAAAAGATGCAGCTTAATCAACCCTCAGTGGAGACCTTGAAGCTTCTGGTTAAAGGTGTGCAAACTGCATTAAGTACTTCTGTGGCTCCATCTGAGCTCCTCACAGAGCTGTGTCTTGTTCCTACAGCCTCATTTTTCTTTTTCTAATTAGGCATGGTGCTGCAGTTCAGGATGGAAAGTAATCTCACAACCTATTTAATATGCACCTGTTGACTCCCACACAACATTTTAATCAGAATTTGATAGGGTTTGGAGACAATCTGTCTGTTTAGATGCCAAACAAATACAAGTGATCTGAGAAACTGCTTTCAAAGATTTTAAAAAGGATTATTTCAAACTAGGTGCAATGCCTTGGTCAGATCCTATTCATTTTATTTATATGAGCAGTCAAACCATGAATGCAATGACATGACTGCACAAGGTAAGCAGGATCCAACCTACAATATTCAGCTCCCTGAATATCCCTAGTCCTCATTCATCAAGAGTTCCAAGGACCTTTTGACCAGAGTCAGACAACAGAAACAGCAAGTTTAAGCACAGGATTATCTGAGCAGTTAAAGTTAGGCACATGCTTAAGCACTTGCTGAGTTAAAATTCAGGCCAGCCCTTGGAATTTGGTCTTCCCTGCTTGCATTTGTGGATACAGAGGAAAATCTTTGGGAAGTTGTGGCTGCTTCCAGTCTTCACACAGATTAATATGGTACAGTCCAAAATTCTTTTTGTCAGCTTGGGAATTTACTTTGTGTGAGTACTTCTATGGCTGCACAAAGAGAACCAAAGCAGTGACCCTCATGAGCTGAATTTCTTTTCTTTAAGGCTGACTGTCTGCACAGGCAGAGATGTAAAAGGGCTATTGCATAAATCCCAGGAGGATGGATAAGAAAGTGGATTCCCAGGTATACTGTGGCCAAGTACTACTGCTGTTGGCAGCAAAAGGGATGACTGCAGCCCCTTACCAGGGCTATATCCAAGGAGAATCCAGTAGTGCAGGAAGTGTTCACATATGGTGCCAGAGCAGCTGGCATGCCTCCATTCACTTGCACTCTATGTGCTCAGAACCCTCTTTTAACAGGTAGGTACAGCACTGCTCTATCATTTGGAGAAAAAGTTGGGGAAAACATCATATTTGAACCTTAGTGCTCTGAGGAAATTAATACTTGAGGCCACTCCATAGACAGCTGGGAGGTTGCAGGAAACCTCCCTGTGCCCACCATGTATTTTCAGAGTGCTCAGCTTTTGTTTCAGGGTCCCATAGCTGCTCCAGCTACAACAGGCCTCAGGGTCTCCCACTGCAAAGCAAACTCTGTAGCTCCAGGATTATCTGGCTGTCGGGGCCAGGGTCTGTGGATTTTCCATTTGCCTGGCTCCTCAGGCAGGATGCAAAATGAAGTAAGGGGGAGGCAGAGTGATACAGGGTAAGTGTATACCACAGCCTCTCAAGGTTAGTCAGCAGCTATTATTAGCCCTGAGCTGTTGATCCAGTGGCCGTTTCTTTGCCTCTGTAGGTCAGGTACAGATTGCAGAAAAGCTTGCAAAGGAGTCAGCAGTGATGGACAAACTCACCAGTCTCCTTCAGCGGTTGAGAAAACTGTGACCCAGATGGGTCAGCCTCTCTCAGCTGTCTTCAGTCTCCATCCATCCTCAGTCAGCAAGCTGTGGTGCTGGATTGCCATGAAGTGGCCAGCAAAGGAAGGTAGCAATATAAATTGTAAATTGTGACCAGTATAAAAGTACCCAAGGTTGGAGGATTTGATTGACAAAATCAAACCATAGCATTTCATACCCCTTATGCTCATTGCCTTATATTTTGTAGCCTTTAGATTACATGTTGCAGAAACACATAAACCTAAGAACAGAAGTTCATTTTGCAAACAGCTGTTCTGATTGACATGGCTGTCTATCCCTGCCCCAAAGTGAAGCTCACTGTGTGAGCTCCCCAGCATGCATAGAAAGAGGGTTTGTGTGAGCTTCCCCTCATCCTCTTCAGAAAAAATGCACTGGGTTATTTCATCTTGCCCAGGATAATGTTGATTTACAGGACAGGTAATGCAGTGAAAATTGGGCTATTTGAAAATGTTGCAAATCAGGCATTCAGAGCCTCCAAGCACTGTCCCAAAACTTTGGTCCATGACATTTATCAATTAAAAATTCTCCATACTACCACTGAATGATTCAGAACATCTTATGAAAATCTCACAGGGAAGTAAAATGGTGCTGTATGCAGACACCCATATTTTTTTCAAGTTCACTTTTGGACTTGGCTCCTGTTTTGCTCATTATCATTGCTTGTGTCTACAGTTCTGAAAGTTATCAAGACACCTCTCTCCCAGCAAGTCTGAAGGAACAATACCTGAAATTATGAGTCCAGTGGCTAAATTTAAGCACAACACCGAAAAACATCAGGTCATTGAGATTCTTACACTTTTCCTTGTTTATATGCCACTTCTTTGAATTTACCATGTAAAACAAGACTAGCAAACTTCACACAAAATAGCAGCTGGATTAAAAATAATGGATCTTTTCTGGGAAAGGTGCTTGCCTGTAAAATTTCAAATGAACAGTAAGGTTTGTGGATAAATTAATTGTTTAGCAGATATAAGCATCTGAAGTAGGAGAACTTTAAAGAGTGATACACACAATTTGCACATCCAGAAGTTTTATACATTTATCCACAGAAGTTCAGTTTCAGCAAGTCATTCCAAAACACCCTTTCTTCCACATTTATATTTTTTTTTTTTGTCTTGGCAATCATGAATTTGTTTTAATATCCTTATGAGTTTGTTTGCTTGTGATTCTGATGAAAAAATCTTTTCTATAGAAACTGAAATAGAATGAATGAAGCCCAAGCCACACTGATACTAGTATATAAATGATGGTCATGGAGTCAGTGTGATGTTTATTGCAAATGATTGCTGCAATACAGCATGATACTTTCCGGGTTCAAAAAAGACTATATTTTTATTGCAAAATACTGTTTTTATTATATAGGTATGTATTGTACTGTGGTGGTGAGTGCATTCATGAAAAATATCCATGAAGCATTTTTTTCATATTTTTGTAGCTGTTATTGCTTCTATAAAAGGGTGTATTTTAAAAGGTAGTCTGCAATTACTCATCACCAGCAATTATTCCTAATAATATATTTCAGTCACCTAGCTATTCATCTGGATATATGTAAGGTAGGACACACCTCAACAAGGAATGAACTGTGTTTTAAGCTCTTTTTTTTTTCCTCATTAAATATCCTGCCTAGAGACACATTGAATTGTTTTAGAACTCCTGAAAGAAGGGAGAGAGAAAGAAAGAGCAAGCAACATGGTGAATGAGCTGGTTAACAGTGTAATCTAGAGCAACAGCTGAGGTCTCCATTCCTAAGATACATTTGTTTGCAGTTCATTTCTATAAACACTTAGTTCTTCAAGCTGGTGATGGCACTCACCATCCTTTTGTGTTTACAGCCAAAACCCCCTAGTTCTTTCCCAGTCTGTTAATATCAAACCTCTCTCTCCACTTTGTGTCTGAAGTGTAGCCCTGAAAAGGGCTGACAGCTCCAGTGCTTCTCTCCTACAAGTGTGTTTTATTGCACCTAAGTTGGCAATTACATATGTGAGCTCATCTTATAAGCAATGCAGGACCAGGCCAGTTCAGTTCCTGTGATAACTTTGATACAACCCCAAGACTGCTAGAAAGTACAAGTCATCATTTTGGAGCTACCCCCTACTTGAATGCTTAAATTACTTAGAGATATTTAGGAGAAGTAATACTATTTTTTCTTAACTTTCTCTTTGCTTAGCTAAATAAGTTAAGACCCAATAACCTCTTTTAATTTTTTACTCTCAGTTTCCGCATCACCTCTGTAGATTTTCTCTGCTCCTATTTCATAGGAGCAGAGTTTAATATATGTTTTTAATATAAAGCAACTCTAATATTCTCTAGGCATTCATACAGTTGTACTAAACCTTCCTTTTTTCTCCTGAACATGCTTGGATTGATGCATCATAGAAGTAAAGCAATGCAGAATTGAAAAAGGACCACCTGGGACTACACCAGATCTTCAGTCCTGCTCTGCACAGTCTCTAGAGATTGAACTTCAACAGTATGACACTGGTGGCTCACAGATCCTCAGCCACCATTCCACATTCTCCCTGTCTTCCCTGCTGCTTCTGAGAATAGGGATCCTGCTTCTTGTGAGTCCATGCTCATGTCTTTGCATTTTGTGCTTCTGTAATTCACCCTGCTCCTGTTGCTCTGGTTCACAGGAACCTCTGGTCCTTCCTGATGGATGATGCGCCTGTCTTTTTCAACATTAGTGACCCTGTGCCACTTCATATTACTGATAAATGGCTGAGACCACACTCTTTACCAAGGTCAATAGTGAAAGAATTGGATTAGTTTCCAAACACTTTCCTGAAGAATATCACTGATAACTTTGCTCATTCTGGGTCCCCATGGCATGTTTCCCTGCTTCCTTCTCTAATTCCTGTGTGAGATCCACTCACCTCATTACATAAGTGGCTGCAATTAGAATTTCAGCAATGCTCAAGGTCCATGAAGTTATTCACAGAAAGCACAGTATACAAGTGTTCAGTAAACTATTCTGCTGGTTTAAAAACACAGGTTTTTTGCTTTTGACAGAAGTAATAGTGAAGACAAGACCTCTTCTTGTAATCTAGGACAAGGCTGTTGGAAGGTTTATTGTTTGAATTCTTCTAAATTAAAAATCAGAAGACTGAAATGCGAACTTATGATGTATAAATGTAATTTTTTCTTATTTTCTGGTGCACTCTGAAATGACTGAAATGGAGCTCTCTCTATTCAATAACAGGAAGAATAATAAGAATAATGCATTCTCAAATGCACTCATGAAAACAGTAAATAATATATAAATAATGAAACAAAAAAAGCTAGATAGAAAATAGTGAATGGAGTACATATATTTTTTAAAAGTTTAACTTTGTTAATAAGATTGTTCTGTTATTGTGCAGCTACTGAGTTTGACTTAAAAGTTAAATAACACCTTGAAAATTGTGTAGCAAAAATTTATTGCAACTTCTTCTATCCTCTATTTCTCACTCTGTAAGACTTGGAAATAAAATGGGTTTGTAAACTGTAAGTGTGAGAATTCTGAAAGAGCTAATCTTCACAGGATATTACAGTCATAAATTACCTTTAAAAATCTTGGGGCAGGGATCTGGTTTAGAAGTCAATACATTATACAGTTATCAGGAAGTACCTCCAGAAGCTTTTATTAATGGGAGCAAAGAGCAATAGTCAATGAGTTCTTCCGATACTGCATTATTAATACTCAAACCACAATATTCTGGGATGAATTTTGCAGAAAAAAACCCATGAAAATAGGATATCTGATTTGTGCCAGCCATGATATAAAAAGAAATATATTTTGCATGCAGCACTATTGTATCTCTGAAAATTGCCACCAAATTATCACTGAAAGCATCAAATCATCTTTTTGTTCAGTTTTATATTTATTTACTAAACCACTTATGGAGGTCTACAATCAACAGTCTTGTCTTAAATTATCTAAGAATGCCATTCAGTGAAATTCTCAGATAATTTCCTATTAAAACACAAAAAGGCAGTTTTATGGTCAGAAAGTAATAGATTTATAGTTGCATATGAAGTTTGGCAGTTCTGAATATGGGATAGAAATATGGAGCTGGCTTTTGTGGGTATTTCTTCCATTGTCCCTAAAGATATCTCTCCCTATCTTTTAGAAACATTGCTTAAGGCTTTTCCGTGAGAGGCCGGACATGCCTGAGCAGAGCCCAGCTGAAATGCAGCATCCAAATCAACAGACCTCAGCCTTCCTCTTGACAAGCAGCTCACGGGTTTCCCTTGCCAGTCTTCTTCTCTTTCAGTTCTTCATTATTTGCACATTTCGCCACTTCAGACAGTGCTTTTTCAAGCAAAATGAAGTTTACTGCTCCTAATATTTTCTATCCCCTATCTTACTTTTATGGACCTTTCCTCTGTGAGTGGTAAAAGTTTGATGCCTTTGGTGACTTGGTGCAGAGAGGGGTTTAACTTAGTAAGCTTACAGTCAAGGAAACCTGCCCCAGAGTTGCAGCTTTCCAGAAGCAGCTGACATTTATTCAAATGAGTCGAGACTTCAGCATAGGTCACTACTAGATGTAGGATTCCCCAACTGCCTTTGCCAGCTCAGCATCACCTCGCCAGGTCCCTGGGAGCGCTTGCAGCCAAGAGCCAAACCAAGAGCCAGACCCATCCTTTCCATAGTGGTTGTGAAAGTTTTGAACTGCTGAGGCTCTAAAGCTGTATTCAGGGCAGGTTTCACCAGAAAATGAGTGAAATCACTGAAAATGGGTGAATGCGAACCTTTTCACACCATGCAGTAAAATTATACACCATTGATTTATCTGACAAAAGGAAAGGATCTAGTTCACAGATAAGCACAGCTGAAGTTACCAGTTCAGGTGGCCCAATTCAGAGGTGCGAAGCTGAGCGCCAGGAAGGTGGCCATAGGTGCAGAAACCACAGGCGGGAGGAGGGGAGATGTCACAGCAACGAGCCACCCTCCTCCTCTCCACACCGCTCATAGACCTCATGCGAAACACCCCAGCACATATCGCAGTGATAACGTGCTCTAATTCACATCCCCTGGTGAAATGCAGGGTTTGGGTTGACAGCACAGTTTCAGTGTAAAGGGCCAGAGCAGCTGTTGAGTCCCAGGCGAGAAACAGGGACGGATGTGGTTCTGTGTGAATTTTAGGTGCTGTGTTCCTGTGATCAGGAGTGGAGGGAAAGCCTGGAAGCCAGCAAAGGGCTGCCACTGGCCCCAGGCGTTTGGATCCCTGCCCTGGCTTAGGGTGTGCTGGTAAGATCCCTTTGCTTGCTCTGGTCTACTTCTTACGGAAATCCTAAACTTGACTGCATTTTTATTATCATATTCGGGGTAAATGAAAAACAATTCAGTGAACTGGATGTATTTGTGCAAAAAAAAAAATCATTTTTAATCACTTTGTCTGATACAAATGCGGCGACTCTGCGGACTGCTGGCTTTCTCTGAATCAAGCTCGAGGCAGCAGAGACGTGCAGCCGCCGTCTCTCGCTTCCTCCGCTGCTGAAAGGAGCTATTTGCAAGCGTGTGCTGTGGGGAGCAGAGTCACTTCCTTACCATGTTTGGCCAGAGAAGGAGATTGCACCAAACACGGAAGCACTCATCATTGTGCAGTTCAGGAAAATATTTCAAGCATCTCTTTCGTCTTCCTGCCTTTTTTTTTTTTTCCTTTGGTAAGGAAAGTTGCATAGGCTTCTACGCTATATTGTTTGAAAACAGAAGGCTGAGGCAACTCAGACTTGTCTCAACTGTTTTATTTGACAAAGTAGGATTCTGTAATTGAGCTGAAACAGGTTAAAATGCAGTGCAAGCTTCAGCAAATGCTCTCAGGACAGAAGGACCAGAACCTCACATGTCCCTGCCTAAGTTAGGTTATACCACAAACGATAAAATAACAGCTAGGATATGAAAGAAATTAAGCATGGAACATGAAAGCAGTAGCCACTGAGCAAAGAACTGCTTTAAAAAAAAACTGTTGTTTCATCATTCTAAATGAAAAGTAAATGAAAATGCAGTTATTTTCCATTTTTGATTAAGATCTGCTGGGGTGTGTACTGCTAGCTGACTCCAGCAAAGCAAGATGCTAGCATGACTACATTTGCAGAAAATCAGTGGTTTTGCTTTCAGCACACCTTTTCCTAGAAAAAGGACAAGCTAGCAGTGAGAACAACCCTATAGCAATGTGTCCAAGGCACACAGACATTTTGTTCAGCTGCCCTGTGGCAGTCTGTGTAGTGCCTCCCTTTCCACAGGCTTACAACTGCAGTAGGAAGTCTGCAGGAGAGGAAATCCATCCCTTTCCCAAGGACAGCAGTGCTCCACATGTGTTGATGCACTTTGTTTTTTTCCTCCCACAGGATGGAGGCTTGGGAGGGTGAGCCTGCTGCATTTCTCTTTTCAAACTTCTAACCTAAACAATCCTCTTCTATAGAACTGGTTATGTTCATTGCAGGCTTATGGTGCTCCCTCCCAGGTGCATAAGCAGTACTAGTGAGAGCAGTCATAGGGAGAAGGATGCCTTGGCTGCTTGTCAGCAGGGCAAGAGGTCCATGCCTTACACTGTCCTGACATCACAGCACATGCAGTCAGAAAAATGCCACTCTCTGTAAAAGCAGTTAATCCAGCTCCTAGCAGGAAATATTTCAAAGTGAATTATCATAAAGAAAGAGAAATTCTTTATTAATAGTAATAACAGCAGCAGTTCAGGATTCTCTGCACTGAAAAGCTTTTAGTATCATCTGCCTTAGTTTTTAAATTAACAGCTTCTGGCAAACTGGAGCTTACTTTTTTTATGGGATTCAGCCCATTCCCTGGGATTCAACCTAGATCATCACTCTGACCACAGCTGATTTGTAGGGCAAGGCTGGTGGCTCCCCACCTCTGGCAGATATTCATGGCCTTCCCAAGAGGCCACATGAAGATCTTCAGAGCCCTGCCCAAGCTGTTGCTAGAGAGCAAAGATGAGCCTCCAGGAAGAAAGTGTAAGGATTGTCCACTCCAAGTCCCTGCAATGAGAAGGAACAGAGGAAAGGCCTTTCTCTGACTACCGCTGGTCTTATGCAAGGACAAAATTTTCCAGCAAACTCTGAGAAAATATTGAATTCTTCATTTTTCCTAGTAGTAGTCTACAGAGACAGGTTACTCCTGTACTCAAGCCAGGAGCTTCCAGTCACGTTGGATCTAGCTCTGTCTTCCATCTTCCAGCTGGCTGCAATTTTCACAGGATGAAAATAAAGATTCCCAGCCCCATCTCCTCACAAACATCTGTGGCACCCTTATGCCACGGAGAAGTGCAGTGCTGATGGAAGGGACAGGACAGCCTGACTGCCACCTGTAGTTACTACTACTAGTTAATACTACTAGTAGTTAATACTCCTGCTGTCTGTATTATTGCCCTCTGCATCTCACCTGAGATCACATGCCACCTCACCTTTCCCACTCTGAGGCTCAGCCTGCTCTTCAGCCCTCAACCAATGTAGCACCCACCTCTTAAATTCATGCCCAGTTTCCCCTCCTTTTCCTGTTTTTGCACACACTTTCTCACTTCCTGTCATGCTTCAGTGTTCCTGTGCTTGAGAACAAAACCCTTGAAAAATGTCACTGGTGGTTACTACCATGAGCATAAACAGCTGAGGTTAACCATCATCATCTGTTTGCACCCAATAAGCACCTAATGAGGAGCAGCAGCATTTTCAGAGACAAAAGGTTAAAAGCGAAGACTTTTCAGTGCTGGTGGCAGACCCCAGTCCTACCATCATCTAAGGGGTGACTCAAATCCAGGTCCTGACCACCACACCCATGGAGGTTTCCTGGTGGAATTAAAGAGTAAGGAGATCTGGGAGCACAAGGTATAGCCATGTATTGCCTTTTGCTTTCACTTTATCATATTAAATATTACTCAGTTTATTGCTTGATGGATTGATTGTCATTCTGAGTGGCAGCTGGTGACTCAATAGCAGTGCCCTGTCTGGGATAGTGCTCTGGTGCCTCCCCCACCTCCCCAGCCCAAGCCTACACAGAAGCTCAGGGAACAAAATGACATGGGGGGACGGTGAGAGGGAAAAACTTGCTGGGTGAAAGCTGTGGCATTCACTGAGTACCTATGCTGTAGCTTCCGAGTCATCTTGAAAGCTGTGCTGGTGGACCCCAGTATGCTTGTACGGCTGCTTGCCCAGCCAGATATCACCACCCTCACTCTTGCAACAGACAGGGTGAAATAGAAGTGTTTCCAGAGAAGCACAGGCTGACTCATTTCACTAAATACAGCCAGTGGGGTGAGTTTCTTCCTCGTCTGCTTCTCTCCCATCCAGCAGAATAGCTCTTGAATCAGTTGGCCAGAAACTGGCTGGGTTTAAGGTGTTGCTGACTGCTGTTCCTGATGAAACTGGCGGAAACCACTTCAGGGTCCCTTAAATTGCCCATGACTCATACTTCTATGAAGGCATGCCCATTTTGTGTTTATCTTTTTTATCATTTTTTATATATTGTCTGATACTTCCAGTGCTTTATTAGACTTCTAGGTCAAAGGTTTTGAACTTATTTGCCATTGAGCAATAAAAAACCATCTACCAGCTTGGTAGCACAAAACTTTTATTTTCCATGAGTATTTCCATATTCCCTGCATCACATGTAGTTTCCAGGCATCTGAATGCTTATACAGGCTTCCTGCATTTATAATGAACAGATGATATGCGTTGTCCTCCTAGCATGTCCAGAGTTACCTCCTCATGACCTCTGCATCCATTATTTCATGTCCTTCTCATATGTGAACCCTTAAACCTAATCCTTAAACATTAGCCTGGCTGAGCTAGTATATTTTGTTTATATTTTATTCTGCGCAACTGGAAAACAGCACTGGAAGGAGTTTTGAAAGGTCATGAGATAGATAAGACAGACAGACAGAGTAAACTCCAGCCAAGTGTCTCTTAAATTATGATCAAATGATAAGTGACTCTGCAAGCTCATAGCATTCTGGGACAGGATATATCAGAAGGAAATAGGTCAAGGACACTGGCTGATATGAGTGCAGGCTTGGGTAGGAGAGGGTGCGTTTAGCTTCTCAGGTGTGTGAGGTTTTGGTGGATCTTCTCTGTGTCAAACAGCAGAATCAGAAGGATGTGCCTGCCACTGGCAGTGAATTAATGGTCATCACAGGACTGCAGAGGTAAAAAATTATGCTAATACATTAGGTAAGAAGGCTGAAATGCAAATAAAACATGCATTTGCCGTAATATTTTCACAAGCTTTTAAATGCTGAAAGTTGAAGAGCTGCCCAGTTGTCTTTGAGGTTGGTGTAGCCATAGTCACTGTAGGACGGTACAGTCACACACAACAAGATATGAACACAACTGAAGTTTTTATGTGACTGAGTATTGCCCACCTGTGGTAAATAATGCTAAAGTAGTCATCATGTTGCCAATATTCCACTTACGCGTTGAAGAAAAGGAATGACTGCAAGCCATAACAAAGCAATACATTACAAGAAGCACTGCAGCCCTGGTTTGATCTGATCTCTCTAGTCTAGTAACACACCTGGTTAAAGAGCAGGGAAATAGTTCTTGCCATGTGATCATATGATACAAATTATATATGGCTTCAGCTGCTCAGTGCTCATGCAGCTGCTAGTTTACTGCCTTGGTGTCATGTGCTAAATTCCCATCAAATAATTTAGTTTGCGAAAGAGTCTGCTCTGTGGGTCATCTGCTTCAACACCTCACTCAAAGCAGGGCCAAGCTTGCATTTGAATGCTCAGGGCCCTTGGAACTTTGAGGATCTCCAGTGATGGAGGTCTCTCAACTTCTCTGCTTTCAGGTTGACTATCCTGATCCTCATAAGCTTTTTCGAATATATAGCAAGTTGCAACTTGCAGGTGGAAAGACTGGCTTTATCTCCTCTATAACATCCATTAAGGCTGGGTTTGCTCCAAGCTGAGCAAACCCAGATGCTCTTGTAGTCTTTCTTCTTATATCACATGCTTCAGTCCCTAGTTGTTCTCCATTGGACTTGCTCCAGCATGTCAATGACCTTATTGTACTTAGGAGGGCCCCAAAAACATTTTCCCAGCTGCAGTTTCTAACCCTCCATTGTTTTCAAACTTGTAAGAAGATCAAGAATGATTAATCTCTTTATTAGAGGAAATCAAAGAAAAAGTTATATAAGGGCACAATCTCTGGGCTGTCTCTGCATTTAGCATTAGACAGATGGCTCACATTCCACCTGTGTCTCTAGAGGCAGATGCAGCCCAGATCTAAATGGGGAGCTGCTCAGCTGCAGCCATGCCAAATGCTGACCATATGTCACAGTGGCTGGTGTCACAGGGAAGAGGGAAAAATGGAGCTTCGTAATCCTGCCCAAGTGTCCAGGAAATCAGCACCAGAACCTCCTGTAGTATCTCCTATTTGCTGTACATCTGAAAAGGACAGGTAAATCTTCTATCATCTGTTCGGCACATAAGTTCCCTCAAAGGATGAAATTCACCACAGTACATAACATCTTCTAATGGCTTGTTCTGAAGTAAAATCACCTTCATATGAAACCACAGAAGCACTGGCCACTTGTAAGGCAGCAAACTTCATGGGGAGGTAAGGATGCAAGCAGTAGCTCATACGGAGGCAAGTACAGGTGGATGGGAGAGATGGCAGCAGTTATATACCAGCCTAGAGTAATGGAAAAACTTAGACTCGTGTCTGCCTTTTAAAGAAAAATGTTTCTCACTGTTAACTGAATGGAGAGCTTCAGCTCTGTACTCACCAGCCCGCCTAAGAATTAGTCCCCTGACCTCAGCTAAATTAAGTGCTGGGATCTCACTCTTAGCTGGTCCAGTAGTATCATAGGTTCCATTTCTAGTAATGCTATACAACCAACACATACTAATAAAGTCAGTCCATAATAATAACACAAAATTGTCTTCACATCAATATTGATGAGCTTCATACCACTTTACTGCTCAAATAAGACACCAAGAAAAGTAAATGATTGCAAAGTACACAACTGTAGACAGCAATGTCTATGAAATATGCCCAGCTGTCTGGACAAAGGTACTGGAAAAAAGTGCATTTGGAGTGTTCCACAGACTTCTCATGGAGTTACCTTTGACAGACTAGCTTTATGGTACTTATCAAAGTTTAGAGTCCATTAATACACCTCAGATTGGGCACTCAGAGTCATGCACGGTCTTACTAGACAGTAAGAAAAATTCAAGTCGAGCTGCAAAGACATCTAAAAATAAAAAACAGTGGGTCTAAACACACTGCTACATACTTCTGCCACAAGTAGTTGCCAGTTGTACCACAGAAACGATTATTGTATCAGTTCTGTCCTGGTAGTGGTCCAAAAATAATTGTACCATTGCTAGGCATGACTCAAAAGAAAATAATTACTTTTGTAACTGGAAAGAATCAAAGGGCACCACATCCATCTGCTTGCCTTATGGCAGGCTCAGCTTGCTATTTATCATGAGTGGTGTAGTTTTGAGTTCCACCTTCTGCAGCTCACACCTCTCCCTTTGCCCCTTGGCAGGGAGCTGACTCCTCCGAGTCAGCTGAGTCCCGTGGTCCCCACTCAAACAGCCATACATTTCGTGTCAGCAGGTCTTGCTGAGTACATGGGAGTGGGAGTTGAGGAGAAGCCGCTTCTCAGAGGGTGCAAATTACATGCTTAGCAGGCCAGAGAAGGTGCAAAGCACACCCAACTGTGCTGTTCTGGATTCATCTGTGTTCCTTCCCAAAGGCTGCCCCCTCTCCTTCCCTGTGGTGTGGAGTGGGTAGGGAGGGCTATGGCAAATCGGGGAAGGAACAGTCTAAAGGCAAGGGAACAAATAGCTGTTGAAACTGGAATTGGTTGGAGGTCTTGGTTGGAGGTTGAGAATAAATCTGCCATATTTAGCCTCTCTTTCAGTGATTTCAGAGAAGGATTATATATCTAACAATGACCACAGCAGGTAGCATATAGGAACAATATGGGACAAAGGAGCAGCAACTCTCCCTTCCCTGTCACTTATTATAAGTACACTTATATAAGTATACTCATTATTTATGCAAGATTAGAGTCTCCAGATTCTTCAACTTTACAATAGACAAAATGACAGAACACTTGCTGATTATTTAGCACATTCAGAGAACAAAATAAGGAGGAAATTGGAAACTCCCATTCAACTAACATGGAAAGCTGCAGTAGCACTGCAGGCACATTGGCTTCATGGGGTTTCCAGCCTTGTTTACTACTGGAGGGCCCCAGTCCTTCTCACCCTGCTTTCCTCCCACACCTCACAGAATCAACTTCTAACTACTTTATCTGTATCTTCACCTAACGAGAACAAAACTGATAGGAAAGTTTCATGTAAAAACTCATCCAAAACAGGACCACATGGGCTAGTTTTTGTCAGAAGTATCACAATAATGTCATAGAGTAACTGTGAGCTTTGCTAACTGTGAACAAAGGGGGAAAGTGGGAAGGATCTGAGAATGCCCTGTAATATAGATATTGACCTAGGTACAAACTGAAAAAATACCTATATTGAATTACCTACTTGAAAGAGGTGAGGTAATGCTTATTCCCCAAGCTACCATAATACCTACAGATCACACTGCATCTGGAACAGTGTAGTAGAACCCATAGGGTCTGTTTTTTCAAATTTGTCCTGAGCCCAATTTTTAAAGGCCCAGTTCTTTAAGGACTTCACAGAACAACTGGAACTACTACTGAAAGCAAGGGTTTCGATGCGTACATGTATCCGAATGAACTGGATACTTTCGCAGATCTGTGCCTATCTGTGCTCACTATCTGATTCCCAAAAGATGACTAAAATATAATGCAAAGGGCAGTTCAGATACTCAGGGCAGTTTGCAGTCTGAATAAGGGAATTGGCAATGTAATTAAGATTTTTATATTTTTAAAAAAGAAATAGAAATTGTTGATATTGTTAACACTGAGCACATTTCTTAATTATGATATGTGCACTACAGTCCCCTTTCCTCAGTCTGTTTGCATGGATGTTCTGGGATCGTTCTCTTCCACAGGAGCACTGGATTCTGATCTTGCAGACCAACACAAAGGAGCAAGCAGAGCATGAAATGCTGTAAATCAGGAAACATGAGAATAAACTTAAGAAGTGAAAAACAAAGAAGCAGGAAAACCATGTTCATAAAGGCAGTAGGGCAAGTCAAATGTTACACGGAGTATATAAGGCTATGTATTACTCTATAAATGCTTCACGTAACTATGAAGGTCTGGATGCAGAACTTCTAATTTTAATGGTCTGTGGGGATTACATACATGTGCTTCTTTGTACAGAATTCATTGAACATTTGGACCTATATAAAATACCCCTACTAAAACAATTGCACAGGATCTAGAAAAAACCAAAATAAACCCATCAGTTAGATGTTTTTATCTGGGAGATCATCCATCCACACATTTTAATGTTATTTTAAATTACTGGAAGGAAATCAAGACAACAAGAAATTATGGAAATTCTAGCTAATATTTGTACCCATTGAAATTACACCAAAAAATAAGTCAAAGGAGAATATTGCATAAGAAAGGTGTACATTTGTATGATACAAGCTCCACTATTGCTCTAAAGTGACTGAATGTTTGCCATTAAGGTAAACTACCAAGAAGACAAAGATAAGTAATAAAAGTGAGATGAAATTAGAGGCTTCTAAGATATCACAGAAAAAGGGCAGTTATTAATTTCCAGCCTTATTATTATTTTGCTGCTGAAATATAACTTCCTTCTTGAAATAAAATCATTGGTCACAACTGAGAAAAGCATTTAAAGTATGATAATAAGAAAACCACTTCATTTAGTCTTCATTTAATCCTCATATATTCTCAGCTGCTTCCTGAAAGTGGTAAAGTATGCATATGCTCATCAATTAAACTACTGACTGAGTTAAAAGTGTGGGTTTTTTCAAAAAAACTCATCATTGTTTTAAGGGATAATGCATGTATGACTGGATGTCTGAAAAGCAAAGAACAATCGCAATAGGACCTAAAGGAAATAAAAGGTGGCACCTTATGTGTCTATTGAGCTTGTAACTTTTGTCTAGCTCCAGACAAACCTCGAGCTATAAATGAAGTATATCTCCAAGCAATGACAGTGCAACTTCAGGCTGCCTACTCATTTTGGTGACTATGTTGTGGGTTGCTGAAGGGTGAGGAAAAGAAAGGACTGGTCTTCAGCAAGGACCAGCTTCCTCAACCTAGAGAGACAGTGATGGCGATGAGGAGTGGGGATAGGAGTTATTTCCACAGACAGAACATTCTTTTCCTTCTGCTTGTAAAAAAGTCTGTCTGTGTAGGCACTTTTTTGTTCCTAACCAAATCTAGTAATATCATGCAGTCATGTGTCAGGACTCAAGGTGGATATAAATTTCCACAGTTCCTCCAAGCTCCTTTTACAGAGCCATTCACCCTCTGCTAGTCCAGATAAGTATTTGAAATGTAACCCACAAAACAAAGAGCGCAGTAACAGGTTCTTGTTATAAAGGAATCTGCAGCATCTGTATTAGGCTGGTTTGGTGATCTGACATTTGTGGAATTTGAAAGACTGAAATTAGCTGACAAGTTCCCTTTTAATGTCAATAGAGATGTCTGAAGTAGCTAACTGGACTTCTCTTTGTTGAGATAAAACTGAAGCATGATTTTACATCAGAAATGTTTGTCAGCTGGGTCAAATACATAGTAATTCTTTAAATACTACCAAAATTGGTATGTGCAAACTAACAGACAGTTTTCATCTTCCATGTGTATCATTTGCCTTAGGCACACAGTGTACACTAATAAATGGGATACTGCAAAATTACACTGGAGATATTTCTTAAACCAGTGATTACTGTAATGTTTGAATGTTCATAAGGGCTCGAGTATGTTTTACTATCTCACTGGAAATACTGTTTGCATATTAGGAAGGAACGTCTGCCTGTGATATGCCCCTTCTATGCAAGCAATAAACTGTGGATAAACTGTCCTGAATTTGTAATAATGGCCTCACTACTGTCAAATGCAAGAATAGTGGCTGAAAGCAGTGCACAGTCCATTACCAGATTAAAAATCTATACTCTGCATCTGTGGAAGAAGCAATCTTTAAGGGCCCACTAACATAAATTTATATCACAAAGGGTAATTTCTCAGACTTCATTACATATATTGGAAGAATTTAGTGTACACGGCCAAAATTCAGTATGGAGTTATAAATAACTCACATTGGCAAAGACCAAAGTACAGTCCTTGATCATATAATAAATTGATTTATCTACAGAGAGAAGAACTGGATAGTTAGTCCCACCAAATCTTTGTTCATTGGTGTAGTGTTTACTCCTGTGAATAGTCCTGCTGGTTACTGCCACGTTTGCTCAGTCTGGAGCATGCCCACCACATAAACGGTCTTTCACACAGGAGTGGACAAGGGTGTAAACTACTAGTGATTTCTTCATAATCATGAGCTTTTATTGTTTTGTTCTCTCTAGTGGTCCTTCTTCTTTTAACACCAATAACTTTTCAGAAAGATACCATGCCTGAAGATGCATGTGATTTAGATGCCCATAATACAGCTGATCTTAGCTATACTACTTACTGATCTAAGGTATATTACTTCTGTATAAAAATCAATAAAAAGGAATTCTAAAACATATATTAACTTCTGCATGATACTCCAGTTTCTTATATGAGTTTAATTCCGCATGTATATTTGGATACAGTTCTGTGTGAAGGATGAGTGAGATGCTTTGTTCCAGAAGAACAAGTGCTCCAGGTAGTGCCTTCTTTGATATTTCTGTGCCAGCAGCAAGTAACAAAAAATGACAGAATTTTCAAGATCCCTTGCCAGAGCTGGGCATGAGGACCTCTCACCCTGCCCTCTTCTGAGGTGCTGTGCAGAAGAAAGTTGCCAAGGGCAAGGCTCCAGCTGAGAGTTGCTGCTTCTCTGGACATAACCAACTGAAGTCATGGTTGCCTTTCCCATCCCCTATGGCTCCGTTTTGTCACCTGTACTGCAGTGAACTCCCACAGAGTCTTGCAGAAATAGCAGTGGTATGAGCTACGGAACAAGGCAGTGGACTGGGCAGAAAGGCCTTGACCAAATAGTGCAAGTCTTTTTCTCTCAGCATTTAGAAACACCTTCCATTTGAAAATTTCATTTGTGCGTATGTGTATGTGTTATAAACAGAGGAATCTCACATTCTTTAGGGCATTTTTGCACTGAGTTAAATCCTGACCAACAGCAAAGCTGTCTCCTGTCCCTGCTGGCTCTGATGAGAAGTGGCAATGACTCACTGAACTTCCCATGGAGATTTCACACGTTTGCCTTAGCATATATGCCAGTTCCACTGTATACAGTCTGTTTAGCTTATGGCACTGTTGACAAGAAGGACGTACAGCACCTCCACATCCCTGCTGTGCAAGATAAGCATATGGTACTGATATAAAATGTAATTGATTTCACTGGCACAGCCTGTCCTGCAGCTCGCAGGTGACAATCTCAAATAATTTAAAAAGATCAGTAATCTGCTATTAAATTGCAATGATTAATATGTGGTACTGCTTTTTTAAAAAGCCCAGTGAACTATTTGCAATGGCTTCTTTTCTCTATATATAATTTCATTCTCCTTCTTTCTTTCTCCTTCCACATATATCCATCATATATACTTTGTCTGAGCAGTCCTGGAGGATGACATGTAGGGAAAAAACCTACACCAAGGCATAATTACAATGGTACAGCTAACAGAAAAGTCCTAGATGTTTCAAATGTCAGTAGATCTGAAGATGTGTGGGCAGGATTTACAACACTGGTATGTTGCCACTGGTAACTGACTGCATTTTTAACCTTCCCACTGCTGGCTAGCAGCATGAGAGGGTAAGTCTAGGAACCTAGCACTAGAAATAAACACTGTCATTACAAACTGCTAAGACTTGTTGTGAAGCTGAAACAAACAAGGGGGAAGCACTGTATAAAGGTTAGAGAAGAGCTCTTTCTTCCTGATGGGCAGCCCACACAGCACCTAACCCTTCCAGTTTGCTGCCATGCAGCTGTTTCCTCTACGAGATCAGCCCTGAGGTCTGGTTTTGGTCATTCCAGAAAGACTGAAGCTTTTACTGCAAGTATTTTAAAGGCACAGCCATCTTAGGCAAAAGATACTTGGTGGCGTTCCACTTTCAAAAAGTTGGCAGCAGTCCCTTGATGAGAATGAGCCATTTGGATTGACAGACTATTAGAGTGTATAGTGGAGTCAGACATATAATCTGAAGTGGGGAGTAGTTGCTGACAGGGGTGTTACACCCACAGTTTGGGTCTGATGAGCGAGGACTGAGGACAAGACCAAGCTTCCTGGACACTCTATGGGGGTATTATTAGTGTGCTTATCCAGAGGGATGGGAACAAATGTAGGGAAGGACTCAGGATTCGGTGAAAAACAGGATTATGTGAAAGGAGATAGTGACAAGAGAAAGCCTCGAGATATGCGATGGTACTTCATATGTCATGCAAAGAGGGGGGATACTCCCATTCCTTCTGAGAAAAGCTCGTTGCAAGTCCTGCCTAGGAGGCCCCATACAAGCCAATTCATAAACTGGGGGTAGTTGCAAAAGACTAAAACTATGTTACTATCCTTAGACAATCAAATGAAAAATGTCTGATGTGCATCTTTCTTCACATCTGGAAACTCACTGAAATGAAGGCAACCTGCTCAGTACCTTAGCATTTCATAGGGACTTCAGCAAGCAGAACAATCTCACTGAAAGTTGTGAGCATTCAACTGCTCCATTAGTGTTAACCCTAAATATGCATTTAAAAGTCTTTTAGGCTCAAAGAGTGTGAGAAACCATTCATGGTCTCAAAACAGTGTTTGCTGGTTTTTATGATCTTGAGAGCGCAAACTGTAATGTCACAGTGTGGCCTTTGCTGAAAACAAACTCTGTGCCTATCAGCTCACAAAACCCAGCTGAAAATGATACAGAAGAGACAGTACTCTGCTCGTGCTGCAATGCATGTGATTAAACAGCTCTTCCATTTAAAGACCTTTAGGAGAATGCCAATCTGTTCCAAGTTTTAACCTTTAAAATGCAGCAAGCACTTTGAGAAAGACTTCGGCATTTCTCAGTGTAACCCACACCTCCCACACACAGCAGAGAAGACTTTAACAAGCAAAGCACCAGGGAAGCAGATGTATATGTATATGTACAGCCTATGGACCCCGGTAAGAGGGGGCATGTCTCCCAGAATTCCACCTGTGTTTCCCTTGTCATCATGTTAACTCCTCGTGCTGAGAAGTGGTGTCATCTATAATAGCCTCATTCATTTTCAGAGCTTCCCCTTTCCTCTCTGCTTAATACTGGCAAGTCAGCTACCATGAGCAAAGCAGGCAGCAGATTTTTTTTGTCTCCCAGAGTGGTAATTAAAGTTGCTAAAAAAAAAAAAAAAGAAGTAAAAATATTAAAGAAACGTGAAGTTCTTCCCAGGAGCAATGTTCTTTGCATAATCCAATCATCAGTTGCTTTTGTAGTCAAGAGCTGAGATGACATGGTCTGGGATCCATCTGTCCTGCCCTAACATGTCAGAGTGGTGGGGTATAGCTCAGCTGCTCGATTTCTTATTCCTAATTCACTCTGAAATAGTACAGTGGGACCAAAATCATTGATGCCTTCACCAACTTACTTCATTTCTTGTAATGGCTTGTTTGCTACTGCTAGGGAATGGGAGTATTTGCATAAAGCTCATCTTGTATTGCTTTCTCGTGGAAGTAATTTTATTATGCCCTCCATGATAACTTCATGGAACTTCTAGTCTTTGACGTGGACAAGATTTTTTGAAGAGCTAGGCTATCAACAAAAGCCTTCATACACCATATAGTATCCTTAATCTAGTAATTACATTCTTTAAGTAAGAGATTTATATATTGAACTGGTTTGCCCCATTCCTTGGATGCAAAGCAGCCCTAAAGCCATCACAGAGTCTGGACTGGCAAGGTTATGGCTGGTCTGCATTCCTCTACAGTACTAGTAGAGCTCAAGCATTTTGTGTTACTACTCTGTATGACTGAAACTTTGTGACTAAAATGACATGAAAGCTGATTGGAACTGTTGAAATATAAAAGATTCAGCTGCCCTGGGGAGTGTCCTGGGGCTGCCCATGGGAGCCCACCCTTCAGTACTGCCAGCACTGCACACTACTGGATGACACTTTAGGTGATCTGATGATGCAGTCCCTCTTCACAAGCACCCAAAACAGTGAGAATAAAACTTCTGTGAGCATTGAGGGTGCTCAGCATGCTGAAGATGTTTTCCACTTTGACAGTGTAGATGTTCCGGGCCCCGTCCACTTTTCTCTTGAAGGATATCACTCTGGAATGGCCTCCTTTCCCTCACCACTTGCTCTCATTAAACATTAAGAAAAAGGTGCAATACAAAGAATGGACTTTTCTATTCCCCCTTTGTTGGCTCATTTTTCTTATACAGCTATTGAGGTGGACCAAGATGCATGTAAAATTAATCCAGGAAGTGATTTTTCTGATTGTTATGTAGCTCCAAAATTCTCTACATTATCTTGAATTCAAGTGGTGCAAAGTGCCTTAAATTCCAAAACTTCAAGTGACGATTTGAAGAAATACTTATCCATTTTGAAACATTTTAAAATGCTATACCCGAGTCATATAAACAATATCATATATGCTTATATGTCAGGTGGAAAGGAAGCACCATTATAGGAAATAAGCCTTAAGGTAATATCCATGGAAATTCGTAAAACACATTAGGTAAGATTTGAACCATCTGACAGCCTGAATTTCATACTTTCGATCCAGAGAGAAGGAGATTTCAGTGAGTTCATCTGTCCTTTTTTAGAGACATGAACACTGCTGCTGTAGTTTCAAATCACTAGAAGATAATGAAATTACTCATGGCAAATATTATGCATTCCTCTTCTTGGTTTGATGTTTGTAGGTTTTTTTGTTTTGATCTTTTTGTTTTGGGGGGTTTTTTTTGAATTTTCAGAACATCTCTAAATGTTGCAAGTGTAGTCATTATTTATCCATAATAACACAAAGCACTGCAAATGTGTGTTCATGGAATCTGCAACGTTTACAAAGTCCCACGAGACTGTTTCCAGGCCCAAATTTCAAGCCTATGACCACATGCCAAAGATAAAATTATGAGAATCATGAAAGTGGGGAAAAATTTCTTAATCATTGAAAAGCCTTTAGTTAATGTAATGATGAAATTTTTTTTCAAGACAATATTTTGAATGGACATGTGGTGAATATTTGGGGACTATTCAAATGCTTAAAATATATTTAAATTGGAGTAAAACCACTGATTTATTTCCAAAATGCTGCTGAAAGTAAAATCAATTTTATTACAGAAAACATAAATCGGGCAATCAGAAAACCTGAGACCATAGGAATTCTCAGATAAATAAAAAATAAGGCTATTTACTCATCTTACTGTCATTTTTTGCATATTATTGCCTGAAACTAAGGCTAGGGGCCTATATTTGGCTCTGCTTTGCTATCAGCATCCACTTTTTGTGAGGGAGCAGTGGTTGCAGAATCTCCCAGTTGCCAATTCTCATTACATTGCATGAATCTCATCATGCTTGGTAATTTTCATAAAGCCCAAGTTCCAGGAGACTGAAAAATCTCGTAAGAACCCCAGCTTTTTATTATAAGGAAAACCCAAAGTCCTCATGATTGTAGAAACAAGAGGAAAAAAATATCTTTGCTCTGGTCTCAATATACTACCAGAGGCAAAATCAAACATCTCTCAGAACTGACTATGTTTGGTTCTTTTTTTTTTTTTTTTTTTTCTGAGCAAGAAGAAAAGGAAGTCAGAGAGGGGTCTGACATTTTTAAAACCAGGTAAAAACAATACTGGAATTCAGGTCATTAACTTCAGCTGAAAACAGTGAGAAAAATCGGCTCTTTCTTGTCATAAAGCCACAGAATTCTGAAACAGGTATGGTCTGTATGGTATGGTCTTCTTAAAAAAAATCACCATATCACAGGGACAATAGCAAATGAATCTGCCAGACATCACACAAATAATGGATACACATTATCTGTAATTCCCTTCTCTGAATTACCAAAACAGCCCATTTTATTAGAATTTGGTTGCCTGTTGAATTGAAAGTGCACAAAGCTGGTGCATCAGTGATCTCACAGAAGGCCAAGCCTGACATGGGTTGCTTTGCACAGTCATCCTACTGTATATCAACGAATAAGCATAAGATGCACTTTATTCCTTCACACCCTTTTTAATATCAGCACAGTGGAACTGTTGCTCTGAACACTGTATTATGTGCTTATTGTGTTTTATATGATGATTGGAGTAGCACACAGTTCCTTACCAATAAAATTCCGCTGTGCAGCAGATGTATGTGGCAGTCATAAATGATCACAATACACAATAGGAACTGCTCATTTCTACACTGTTTCTAGGGAAGTAAAGGGTTACTAGGGGAAGTGGTGTTTTATCACACGTTCAACATTGCACAAAAATAGCCTAGAAGACCAAAATGCTTGCATTAAAGTCTCCACATTTCTGTAATTAATACCGCAATGAGCTATTTTGGATAGGGTTAGCATATGCTTTCTGTTCAATATATGTATAGTTAATGATATCTGGGGAGGTGCATGAAAGGCAGAGAAAATCTTCTTTTAAATACTGAGAAAGGAAGAATTTGTCTCAGTACTGGAGGGCAAAGCTACTCACTACCTCGTCTTGCCAGAGCTGTCTCTGTGCTGGGGGTGGGGAGGCAGCAACACCAGACACTGTAAGTCTCATAGGGCTGGCATAGTGTGCCTGCACAGCGTGTGAGATAAAAAGCCATATGTGCCTTTCTTTTTCATAACGAGGTTTTGGGCTGTATTGTTTTTTTCTACTCAATTTGTGTCTGATAAAACTTTATAGACTGAGAGCTGAAGAGACTGATCTCCTTTATTAGCCACAGCCAACGATCAGTGCAGACACAGTCTTGAGTATTAGTCGATCCTTCCAAGCCTCCATTTTTAATACCATCAATTGCATTGCTGTGAAGTAGGTGTCAGGTGTGACCTCCTCAATGCTGCCTATGCAAAGCCTGGCAAAGACCTGCCACAATTTTCTTCAAACATATGCAAAGAGCTGAGCAAGGATCAAAGCATTTATTGGATGACAGAGTCCAATAATTCCCAAATTTGACCTGGAAGGTTTACTTTCCAGTTGGTTTTGTATTCTAGTCAGTCCTTGATGCCAACAACAGAGCTGTAACAGTAGTAGAAGCTTATTGCCATGTCTCCTGAAAACAGATCTGAGCCTCACCACCTCCCACTGCAGATAGTGGTACCATTTGGCCAGCACTGAACACTTTGGACTTGCAGTTCTGAAGTCAGTGACATCATAATCATTACAATTTTGCTGAACTATGCTATTATTACAGCATGAACTTTCACTGACTTACACAGAGCTGTGTATACCTCATGCTTTGCCTCACTCAGAAATACATTGCTTTGGTTTTTTTCCCATAGATAAAGCCACACTAAGCAAGCACTCTCTTCAAATCATTTGCGCATGTGCAGTTCAGACTGTACGCTTCTGAACCTAGTCATGTCACATCCCGTGTTACCTGATTGAGATTGATTATTGACTTTTCAGCAGCTCAGCTGTAAGTTTCCTATGTCTTTCCCATTATACACAGGAAATAAAATGAAAGCTTAAACAAGTGCAAGAAACAGTTCATTTAATTCGTGAACTCATCAGCTTAATTACTGTGGAGATCCTTATGCCACCAGAACTTCCCAAATCTTCCCATACACTGCATCAAAAAATCTCAGGCCTGAACCGAGATTCTCATCAAACACAGTTCTGCAAGTCTCTCACTGACAGGGGACTGTGCCTGCAAGCACGTGGCAGCCCCTCTGGCTTCCACCTTCTCTGGAAGCAAAGATATCCACTAAACCTCCAAAGAGAGGAGCCCCACTGCCCTCACTGGTGTAAAACCAAAGACAGTTTGTTGCTGCAGTCAGATGCTGTTAGGGAGCAGTGATAGGATGAAACCCTAAATCTACATGACTGCCAAGTCAGCAGCCTCAGCAAAACCCAAGCTTCCCCAGAGGGACTAGTTTTGGCTTACAGGAACTGGCTGAAATTAATGCAGCCTCAAGCCCTTAAAACTAAGGCACCACAGAAGCACACTCATCACCCTCCTACAGGTTATCTGACAGCATTTTTTTCCCCCGAATGTTCATTACTCACTTCACTCTGATGAAATTCATGATTACCAAAGTCAACTCCTACTGCTCACCCTGGATCACAGGTTTTAAAGTTTTTTGAAGAAAAATAACCAAAAACTCTCCCAGGCATGAAAGAATTTCCATAAATCAGCAACGTAGAACATCACTATTTGCACACTGGATTTATGATGATCTTTATAAGTTACCACAACGCTTTTGTCCCCAGATGGTCAGTTTTGAATTATTAAAGAAACTGTAGCTTTTTATTCTTTGATACTAGTTCTTAGGATCAAGTAGTTGTTAAAAGATTAAAAAATGCTGTTCGAAGCATGAGTAACATTGTAGCAAACGATTTTTATTTGCATGGGACATCACCCACTAAAATAGTTTCAGGAAACTAAAAGCATTTGTTCAATTTTAGACTCAAAATTCAACTTATATCTTCCTTTAAATACTGTATCAGAATAACAAGCCTTAATTATTAAATGAACTAATTATGGCTTTATACAACTGAGGCTGAATCTCTGCACCCGTACAGAATGGTTCTTGCTACAAGAGCTATACTATGGGTGGGGCACAGCAATAAACATAGCCCAGTTGTTTTGTCTTTATCAACCTCTACATTAAAGAAATATTTAAAGTGATATACTCACATGATAAAGAATTACAAGATATGCAATTTTTTACTGAAATCTAAAAAAAACTGGCTTCGAAGATCACAAACTTATCTATTGGTGAGCGCAAATAGCGAAAAAATAATGGTAAATGAGGTTTGAGGCATCTCCAAACATTTTATAGTATCCCATGTCTCAGTACTGGCTTTTATGCTTCATATCCATTGATACAGTTCTCCAAAGAGAGGACATAAATACCATCCAGGTTTTAAAACATTTTATTTGCATATTAAAAAAATTGTGCATTCCAATAATTAAAATCATTTGAACAAAAAAAAAAAAAATGGCACTCGATTAACTGCATTTTACAGCTCGCAGGACCTTGGTACAGCTTTGCATTTATTCGTTTGTTACTCTAGTTTACTGTAGTCCCACCCAAGTTCTTCTTTCATCAACATGCAAGCTCTTTCATGCCACCAGGACCAAAGCCAGACAGGCAGAGGGAAAGGCAGCGCCTTCGTTCAGTGTCAGTAGTTCTCTCTATTCTTTTGATGTGAAAGGGGCAGTACAGTCATTTTAAACTTTATCCAACCTCTTTGCATCTTACAAAGTTAAACAGCTAAAAGAAGTAAAATAAGAAGGCAATGCTTGTGGAATGTACAGTGCATAATTTGGAAGGGCAGATTTCATTACGATTCACCCGCTTGCTTCTCCTGTTCAATTGCTAAAATGGGGGAAAAAACAGAAAAGGAGAGAAAAAAAATGAAGATCGGGAACCTGAAATGCATCCCATGACAATTGCTATACATTGCTAATATATATCTTTTTAGTTACAGATCAAAACGGGATGTAAATAATTGTAAATCAAGCGCTGCTAAGCGGCGGGCTCGAGTTTTCGCTGTCTGGCAGAGGCAGAGCCGTGTATCCTCCCTCCCTCCAGCCCGCACCCGCCGCACCCCCGGCTCCCGCCTGCCGCCCCTCTTTGTCTCCTCCCGCCTCCCTCCCTCCATCCCTCCCTACCCGTTTCCCTCCTTCCCCGCTTGCATCCCTCCCTTCCTCCCTGCCTGCCCGCACTCACTTTCTTTTGAAGGCAGTGGGTTTTTCTCTTGCGTCTCTGTCTTCTTCAATTTGGACTTGTCAAATTTCTCGATCTCAGCCATGTCTGGTTTGTCGGACATGTTGGTAGGTGACTCTGCGCACGGGAGGGAACAGCCTGTTACGCCCGGCCAGGGCTCCCCGTTACCCCCCGCGAGGGCTCCGCGGCCCCCCCCCCCCCCCCCCTGGCGCCCCTGCGGGGCCGCGCCCGCCGCACCCAACGCGGGCAGCCGCGGGAGCCGCACGCTCAAGCACGCCGAAAATGAGACGCTTCACCCCCGACGTATTTAAGAATAATAGTAATTTTAAGAAGTGTCCGTTTAATCCAGCACCCCAGGCGGTGCAGCTCGCCGCCAGCCGCCGCCGGAGGCAGCTCCCAGTATCTGCGCGCTGCGGAGTACAATAGAGGGGACGAGCCCGGCTCTCACCGCGTTTTTAAATCGTTCAGGGAAAAACATTTAAAAAATAATGCCCTGGGACGGCAACAAAGCCGGCTTGCGCCTCGCCCTGCAGCGGCGCGCCCTCAGACAATACCCCCACGCGGACAATGGCCCCCTCCCTCCCACCCCCCGGACAACAGTCCCCGCGCCCTGCCTGCCCTGCCCGCAGTGCCCCCCCCCCCCGCGGGGATGCGGGCACAGGCCCGCGCTGAGGGACCCGGGGGAGGGGGGATGGTTTGAAGGGGTGCAGCGGGACCCACCGGTGTCGCCGCGCGGTGATGCTCAACCCCGCCGCTCGCTGCTGCCGCCGCTCCGCACGCCAGTATAAAGAGCGCTCGCTGGCGGGGCGGTTTTATCTCCGCGCCTATGCAAATGAGGTGATGTCACCATTTTGCCACTTTCCGCCGTTTTTTCTCTCTCTTTTTTTCCTCTTGCTTCCTTCCCCTCCCTTTACTGCCCAGCCCTCCTCCTCCCCGCGCACACGCGTACACGCATACAAAGCTACACACACACCCAGACGCACACCCGCAGTTTACAGCTCGGTTTAAACGGGAGTATCGCCCTACTCTCCTCGGTCCCTGTCCCGGCCGACGTGGAGCCACCCCCCGGGCGGGCCAGGGGTGCGGAGCGGTCGCTGCCCCTGGTTCCCCCTGCCCCGGGGCTGGTGCGCGTCCGGGGCAGGGGTCGAGACTGGGACAGAGGCATGGGGGGCCGGGGCCGGGGCCGGGACAGGGGCAGCGCCGGCCGCCTCCCGCAGTGCAGGGGCAGCCGCTGGCCGCCTCCCGCAGCGGCGGAGGGCTGTGCTTGGCTGGAGCCGTGCGGTGGTTGTGCTCCGGCTCCTTGCGTCTCGCTCCCCTGGTTGGGCAATATCATCTCGCTGATAACGTTACTCAGATTTCGTCATTTAGAAGGAATAATCGAAACCCGCGTCCCTTCAGCTCTGACAGCTGCCGCTGGTTTCGCCCCGCAATCCTGTCCCCATTCCCCCGCTGCCTTTGCATCCCTGATGCAGAGAGAGAAAAATCCTATTGCTGCTGTTCCTGCAGCCCTGCTGCAGGGGGAAAAGGGAACCACCCCACAACCCCCGCCCCGGCCAGGCTTTGGTGCCGGGCCAGCAGACAAAGGCTCTGGCCAGATGCCGCCGGGCCCATCCTCCTAGCCAAGCACCGCCCGCCCGGCCCTGTCCGCCTGTGCCTGGGGGAAAGAGGGCCGGCAGCAGGGCTGGGGCCGAGGACGGGGCCGTGGGGGTGGGCGAAGGCTGCTGTCTCCCGCCGCGCCGGGGCTCCAGATGTGCTCAGCGGCCCCCTCGGCTCGGGGGATGCAAACAGGCAGCCTCAACCCCAGCATCATCCGGATAGGTGGGCAGCTGCTGTAGGGAAGGGGGCAGAAGAAAGGAGTGTATGGAACGCGTGATTCCTTTTTCTGCAATTGCCGCATCGGGAAATAAACTAAATTATTCACGTGAAAGAGCTGAGAGACGCCGGGGGCTGTATGTGTGCGTGTGCGTGTGCGTGTGGCTGACTGACAAGGCGACGGGGAAATCTCTGCGCCTTTGTCTGGCAGCAGCCGTTCAAGGGAGCGCAGACACGGTCGCTTTCGAGGTGTGAAGGGGCATAAGAGCAGGCGTATGGGGGCACAGGACCAGGCCTGTGGGAATTCACTTAATTTCAGCCACTTCTGGGACATCTGAATGAAAAACATGGAACCTATCCCTCCCTGCTCCCTGCCCTCCAGCAAGGTATCTGATGATGTGAGGGTGGTTGCTGGTGAACTAAAAGCCCTGAGTCACAAACAGTATTAATACATGCAAGGAGAACATTTTCATAAATTCCCTGGGAATACTGTTTTCTGTTTTGTAGCTGCTCCCTCCTCCTTGGCTGGCTGTTTTTCATAGCATTTCCAGAGTTGTATTTTCAAGGAGGTACAATCTTGACTCCATGGCAATCCCAATAATACCTTTGATAGTGAACCAGGAGTTCAAATCAGCCCACAGACTTCCTAAGCCAAACTCCTTTGCATTTGGAGGTGTGTTGTTAAAATCTGGTTTCCTGTAGCCCCTGAGCTTCTCCAAAACTGAGATCAACGTGGTATGAGCCAGGAACTATGTGAGACTGAAGGCCAAAGGAATAACTCAGGGAAGAAATGACAAACAATATATAATTTGGGGATATTTACAGATTTTCATAGTAATGGCATTAAAAGTGTTCCAGTGGGATCTTCTGTATGGATACTGGCTAACTCTGCTAGCTTTTCAGCAAGTTCTATAAAATGAGTTTATGGCCTTTTACTGCTTTGATGCTTTTGAGCGTGGAACCTCATAAACAGGAATTGTGAAATTTCCCTGATGATCACTTCATAAGCATCTCCAACAATGTTACAGCCTCAGTCTCAGAGTTTTGCCAAAAATTTTTCTGCCTTTTAACTGAGAGAAAATTTAATATAAATATTCTTTAGAATTGCTCCTCTCTGTGTCTACTTTGGTTGCTCACTGATGTATCTGAGCAAATCAGTATTTCCCTGACCTCAATGCAGGAAATGTGTTCCTGAAATTAAAGAACAGCAAATGTTTGCGTGACTGGGGTCTGGCTGTTTTCAGCAACTGCTTGTCCAGTAGCAATACTGCCTTCTTTTGCTTTTGCTCATTTTGGCACAGGGTCATGGATCCCTTAAATCAGTGTAAGCTACAGCAGCAGATGGAGGTTTGCTGCTATCTGCAAACCAGGCTCCTCTGCTGAGCTTAGGTTCAATTAGAGTTTGAGAGACAATGACAAATAAAAGATTAACGCTGTTGCTGCTTCTCTGCCTTCCTCTATCTTCTTTCTGTTGGATTAATACGGAGATAGTCACAGTGCCTTAGGAATGGTATGTGTACTTTATTATGTATATGAAGGCAGTATTGTTCCGCTGAAGCAAAATGAGGGTTGTTGCATTTTTGGTGTCAGGACATAGACTAATTTCTGTAAAAGTAAATCCTCTTTATAGTAGTTTACATCAGTGGTACAGCTACAGAAATTGAGTATCTCCATGTCCTTTTATGTTTACTTCTGTTTGGTGCTATTTGGAGAATGCAAGGAAGGTACATGTTCATTCAAGATTGTCCCATGTCAAGTAATTACTGACAAAACTCCAAAGTGCACTTGGATGGGGCAGACCTGACATCCTCAATAAATATCCTAGGCCATGTGTTGTAAAGAATAGCTAGTTCAGGAATCGTTAGTTTTGATATTAATGTGCTGATAATTTATTTTTTAGTGGTTTTTGTGTCAGCTGTTTCTTATTGTGATGACTTTTAAAAAAATCATTCAACAAATGTTTGATGTTGTAGTACCCTGCTAGACATGCACTCTCAGTCATTTGCATGTTAAAGGAGAGCACTTTTCAGCACATTGCTGATTCCATTTGCAAGAAGGAAATTGGACCCTACTAACATAGTTTTCGGCTAACACCTTTGAGGGCTTGAACTAGAGCAAGGCAACAAGTTCTTTCTTGCCTTCTAGGAAATTCACATTGTAGGAAATGTAGCAAGTGGTAGACTATGGTTCTTGCATCTCATTTGTATGTTAAAGTCTGAAGAGCTGTAAAACCCATGAACGCTCCTTTTCCAGGTAAGTATGTACTGATCCCGTTTGCTTAAATGTGATGATAAAAGACTTGCTCAAGGCCATGTAACAGGGGCTTAATCAGATATTAGCAGATGTTGGTAGAAAGTGTCAAATTTACTTCAGTGGGCTTTTCCTTGAACTCTGTTTGAAGAATGTTTTGAAACGTGATCAGGAGCACAAATCTTGTAACCTTACACTAATTCTGGCATAGACTTTATGCATTTATTAAAAAAATATGCATTTTTTAATAAAAAAATATCATCTACGTGATAAAGCACACAAGAGCAATTACAATCTCAACTTATTATTAATAATGGGATCCCAGGCACATAAAATGACTAGTAAGCGAAAAATAAATTCTATATGCTAATTTCTCCATCGTGTGGAAAATAAATTAAAGAAAGGGAAGCCAAGTGATTGTTTTCCAGGTCTCAGTTTCACATGTGAAATCTTCTTTTCACATGCTTGAGTCTCTGAGAGAGGATGCTTTCTCTCGCTCCTTATACTGCTAGAGGAAACAGGAGCTGGCAGTGAGCCCGAGAGTGTAAGTGAAGAGACAATCCCTTTGGGCAGTTGCTTGCTGCACTGCCTCCCTGCCAACAGCAGCATGGTGTTGACAGGGACATCAGGGTTTGGGCGTTCAGTTGTTCAAACACCAGAGTACAATATTTGTGGTGTGTTACATTCCACCTATTGCTACCGACAATAAAAAAAAAAAAAAAAAAAAAAAAAAAAAAAAAAAAAAAAAAAAAAAGGGGAGGCTAATTAATTCATGGAGCAACGTTTTTGAAAGGCGGACCTTCCCATCCCCCATCCATTTAATTTCAGAAGACGGATTGCAAAATGCTTTTCCTAGCTGGACAGATTCTGGCATTAATTGGCTTTATAAGAAGTAGCATTTCCGTTTTCTACTGTGCTTGACAAAGGGAACTTTACAACAGGTCATGACTTTCAGAAACTAGTGCTTGTGAGAGAAGAGAAGTCAGGCTGGGAAGCTCAGATCGCTGCACAGAAAGCTAAATGCCCTCCAGCAGCAGATGCTCCTCTCCCACATCAATCTGCCTGACTTTGCTTTCCCTGCCTTGCCTATACCCGTAAACCATAAATGAAGAGCATTGAGTCTTTCTTTAACACACACAGAAAGCTGTGGCAATGCAACAGTTTGGAAGCCAGGCTCTTAAACACTCCAAGTGGAAGGCTGCCTGTATACCTTCAGTAACAAAGCAAACAAGATGAGGAGGCCTTCAGCTGTGGTTTTTAGCTTTTGATGGATGCTAAGAATTTACTGCCATCATGTTCTGAAATTTTTAATAAAGGGAGAAGAAGTAAGAAGCAAATTTCCAACTTTCAGAAAGATTTCTGGAAGTTTGCAGGGATTTGTCTTATGTTTTTCCCACAGGGCATGGTGGGGACGGGGTTTAGCAGTGTACTTGGCAGTGTTGGGTTAATGGTTGGACTTCACGATCTTAAAGGTCCTTTTCAAACTAAATTGTTCTATGATTCTTTATACAAACACTATGTTTGAAAGCTACCTTCAGAAACAGTGATTGATTTTCAAGTACCTGAGGGAAGTGAAGACAATACCCTAGCCTATCTCCTGCCTGAGGAAAGGCATCTCTGTGCCAAGTTTTCATGAGTACTTGCCATGACTTTTTGAATTTAGCAGCAAATTTTCTTCCCTCTCATTTATATGAGTAAAAATAATAACTTTGAAAGCATGTAAGTGACAACACCAGCATAATGCACCACAAAAGTGTGATGAATCATTTCTCCTAGTGCAACTCAGCAACCCCTTGTTTCTGCAATGCTAGGCTTCTCCTAAGGAAAAGTGCTAATTTTATGGCATGTTCATGGGTGTCAATAGACATAACAAACAGAAATCCCAGGCAAATGGAAAGACTGGATTTTTATGTCACCACTGAATATGAGTTTCTTTCAATGAAAAGGTAAAGCTAAATACGTGCCCAAAATACTGTGGTGTCTATTCAGCATACAAAGACCTCCATATGTACAAAAGACAAGGCAGCTATTCTTATCAGAATTCCATTGAAAAAGGGATGACCGAAGTAAACACTCAGAATGAAACAATGACTAACTAATAGCATCAAACTGCCTAGGCTACTGTATGGGCTTTGGCAATCCCTTTGAGGATTGCTATTAAGAAACAGCACAGAGATAGGGAAATACCTCTCAGAGAACATCCCCATGATCCCCACGCTGCATACTGTACTCGTGGACGAGTTTCAGAGCAACAAAATGTACCCAGCATCATTAATTAGTTGAATTATGTCATTCCAACAGAGCAGTTGCCTCCCTCCACAGCCAACATTCTCTGGCATGATACGGAAAAGTAGCATAAGTCACTATGCATGACCATAGAGCAAGACTAGTTTATTTAGCTTGGAAAACAGCACTACGCTTGTGACCACACCTGTGCTATGTGCTCTGTGTATAGCTATCTCTGAGCTGGCTTTAAACTAGTGGCAACTTGGAACTCGCCCCAGGTTTATTGCTTTATGTTGATTTTCTTGGGCGGATTTTACTGCTTGTGCTGAATGCTGCTAGCCATATCTGAGGCATTTGCTTTAGAACTATCTTAAACATAGCTATCAATTTTCTTTGTGTTTTTGGCTTCCCAAACCCACACAAATGAAACAATCTTTTGTCTCTTGTAAGACTGTAGGCAGACGAGGTTTTCCGAAGTTTACATGTGGATTTATCTATTTAATCTATTTATTTTTCAATGCTACTCACTTCTTAATTTAATGTAATTTCAGGGAAAAAGAAAGAGAGAAAGAAAGAGAGAAAGAAAGAAAGAAAGAAAGAAAGAAAGAAAGAAAGAAAGAAAGAAAGAAAGA
>JAWWEV010000001.1:100974571-101021571 GCA_035583235.1 Hafferia zeledoni | reverse complement strand
AGAAAGAAATAAAGAAAGAAAGAAAGAAAGAAAGAAAGAAAGAAAGAAAGAAAGAAAGAAAGAAAGAAAAGAAAGAAGAAAAGAAAGAAAAAGAAAGAAAAAATAGAAAAAATAAGTTTGCACCCAACAAGTTGAGGAAATGGCTAGGAGGTCTGCTCAAAACCTAACTCATGTCCTTGGCATTCATTCTTTCATCAGGATAAGGAGTGAAGAATGAAGCTGTTGAGGTAAAGCACATGCAGTCATTTAAACATTCTTGATGTGGTGCTTTCTTCATAGTGTCACAAGGATGGACTTTAGTTGCCTCTGGTGTATTCCACAGGTGGCAGGGATTAGGAATATATGTGTGTGTGTGTGTGTGTGTGTGTGTGAGAGAGAGAGAGAGAGAGAGAGAGAGAGAGAGAGTGTTTTGTTTTGTTTTGTTTGTGTGTGTGTGTGTGTGTGTTGGGGCGGAGGTTATCTTCCTGAGGATGAAAGACACAGCTTTCGCAGCAGAAAGGCTTCATCACCTCGCCAACGTGTGTGACAGAAAAGGTGTCCCTGGCACCCACACTGCTCCTGAAACTTCCAAGTCTTTTTCTCTCGTATTTTCCTTTTAAGGCAGAGGGGAATTACAACCTCTGAGCGTAAACAGAGGTGTGGACTGGCAGGGACATCTGTTGAAGCAGTCACACACACAGGACATATGGATTGAAAAGGACCCTGTGCTTGGTAGGCATTTGGGATTTTTTCAGGCTTTTTCACTTTCTCACTTTTTCAAATAATTTCATCTTGATTAGTATTGCTTTTGGGCAATTAAGGCGGGCGGGCAGGGAGCTCAGGAATGCACCACTTTGTGTTCAGGTTATTCCACACAGATGGGTATGGACCAGTGCTGGAGATTAAAAAATTGATAAAGCTTATGATTTCTATGTTTAAAGTGTCAGGCTTAGAGATATGCACCCATAGACACAGTTGCTGATGGTAAAATGTAGTGGTGGAAGCAGATGGAGCAGTGTCCAGTTTCCCTTGCAGGAAGAGGAACCCTCAGCATTACTCAAAGCTTCTGGTGTTAGCAGGGTCTGTGGCATCTGAAGTGTCACCTCTCTTACTTATTATCACTAGGCACAAATTTATTTATGTCTAACAGAAACAAAAGCATTTCCTAGCATGTTTTAAGGTTGGTAGAAAGTTACTGCACACGTGCACAAGAAAAACAACAACATTAACACTAATGTATATTGACGTAGTGGATTATTGCCAAAATATGTCAGTGCAGGCAGGCACACAGGCAGGCAGGCAGGCAGGCAGGCAGAATTCATTTATGCAGAGGTGTACAGCTACTTTGCACCTGAAAGCAAGATATCACACAGAAGGAGAAAGAGTAAAAATATATAGGTTCCTTTTTTTTCGGTCCATGGATATTAATAAGAACAGGATTGAGTCCAACTTCCATTTATTGCAGTTACTCACTGTGCCTTAAACAGAATGGATATGAAACTGGGGGTGGCACCAAACTTCCCAAAGGGAGCACATCTCAGATTTCATGCATAGCCTCATTATCTTTGGATGATTAGTCTCTCTCACTTTTAATGTATGGTTTTCTTCACAGCTGTGGTCTTGACAAAATCTGAATTATGGGATAAGAAAGAGGAGCAACCCTGTGGATTGAACTAGATGTGAGAGTTGGTTATCTCTCCCCGTCAATCACATATATGTGTGAAGACCCCAGGCTGTTGAAGCAGTTTTGTCCACTTGTAATGAACTGCTGCCACCAGTGGGCTGTGGTTTGCATCGACACATGCTTTTAATGCTACACATCTGCAATATTTGTAAGTTAATTTTCATGGAAAGGCTTTGCAAAAAAAGATTTGGGAATGTCTCTACCCACGTGAGTGTGTCCTTTGAGCCTGTACAGTGGATTTTTTAGGTGAGGCACAGCGTGTGTGGAACTGGCCCCACCCTTTGCTCCTAAGGTACATTTGCCATGGCCAAGCGAGCTTGGATGCTGACAGTGAAGTCCTCGGGACTAGAAACTACAGCCCCCAGTATTCCCAGGAGGTCTCCCATCCAAGTGCTAACCGAGCCTGACCCTGCTTAGCTTCTGAGATCTGATGGGATCGGGTGTAATATATATTACAAGAATACAGGTCTAAAATCAAGACATGCCTGCACAGGACACTTGAAGGAAGACAAGTACTAGATGAAAAGTCACATATCTGTCTCTGCAATACATATAGAGTGTAGATGTTAACTCTGTTCATTTAGACACACTTGCAAATTCCATAAGGAGTATTTTTTCTCAATAAACTTCACACTGCATCTGCTAGTGTTAGTCCCTGCCACTCTGGCCTTATTTGCAGGAAATGAGATTGCATATGTATAAAATGTAGGGTTCAAATTTTATTGGTGATTGTCATGATTTTGCACAGATTGAACATCAGCATTCAAGGAAACACAAGCTTTATATTCTGAAGGGCAACTTCAGTAAAAAGATCCATACAAGTCCTGAAACAGGCACACGAGCTACTTTTAGCAGTGTCTCACTCTTGACTAAGTTTATCAAAGGTCTAGAAATTAAATCACTTCAGAATTCCTTAATGCTTTGTCAGACCATGACACACAAGAAGCCTGACTCCTCAAAAATGTGTTTGTTTCCACCTCTTTTGTGAAAATGTGACCAGAGGTTGTGATGATGATAATCCTTACATATATGTATATATACATCTACAGTGTATATATATATATATATATATGTACTGTAAACAAAACACAAAATATAGAATATGTAATACATATGATATACAACATAAACGGCAGCAAGTATATTTTATTACATTTTTAATGTAATATCATATTATAATGTTATAGTATATCTATAATATTATATTGCATTATACTATATTGACTCCATGGTTTTAGTTATATTTCTTAGCCTGTGGGTCCTTCACATCAACATGTTTTACTTTGCTGGAAAATACCCTACTGAGTCAGTAAGGGTTAATGTAGCATATACAGTTCACACACCCCTGAAATCAAAGCAAAACAGGAGGGCAGTGGAAAATCATTCCTATTTGGATGGATTAGTGACATGGGAAAAATTATGTAAGAGGACAAATTTAGGCTCCACAGCCAAAATGGATTTCCTGAAAAGATTCATCATCCCGTAGCATCCCATCTCTCCCGAGCACTGAAGGTAGCTGTATTTGCTGCTATTTGCATGACCGAGGCACAGCCCCCAGTTTTCTCAGCTCTCCATCTGCATCCCAGGAGCATCCACCCAGCCTCTCATTTTCACTCATTAAAAGATGATACTAAATTGAAACATAGACCACACAATGGGTTCATGCACAAAACCAATGTTCACATGCAGCTATGACCATCTATGCTACAATGTTGAAAAGTCTGAAATTTGTTCAAATACTTCAAGGTAGCAAGGAACTAGGACTCTCTAAACCTGGAGTGGTTTTATTGCTGAGTGAGTAATGATTTACAGTGGTCTAAAGAGACTCTCTTCTGCTGATGGTTGGGCAGAGTCCTAGCAAGAACTTCATTTATCACTTGCTCCTGAGTAAACCAGCTGCTCCCATTTCTCCGGTGAATCTAAATCCATCATTTTGTGTGCAACTCCAACATGCTGCCATAAGGAAGGCTCTAGCATTAAGGGAATACTGCTAGTAATTAGATAGTAAGCTTCTCTTCTAAAATCGACTGACATGAGGAATCTAAAAGTATATATCCTCTCCCAGAATAACATGAAGTTGTAAAAAAAATAGAAATGCAACTGTATTAATAGCAGCGGAATGATACACTATGGGCAGTCTCCATTGATAGAATACTTGAACAAAAAAAGAAAAGATTTTGTTGGTGTTTGGTCAAACATCTTTCTTTAGCTCCTACTACTGGGCACAATTGCTTCAGCATCCTCTAACCATCTAAGTATATGGGCTTCCAACTCCATGGCTTTGTGTTCCATAAATAACTGGCTTTGGATTTGCTTACTTTGCTGATAGCTGCTGTTTACGCTATACTTGGAAAATAAGATAATTCACTTTGAAGATGAAACTTAGATTTTGAAGACTAGTTTTGTCCATTTTTAAAAGTTAAAATCAACAAAGGCCGAGACAAAACCCTACTATTTATGAGTCTTTCTCCTTCATAAGGGGAGAGAGAGTGAGTAAGGAGTATAAGGGCATCAGTCAAGAGGAAATGCTGAGGTTTCTAAGTTTCCTGTTCTTGGTGAGAATGAGGGACCCAACTATTAAGAACCTGCAGTCAGAGAGAGGAGCACTCATTTGTTTTCAATTTAATTTGCAATATTCCAAGTCAGTAAGTCACCCCCTAAGCTTTGAAGAAGCAGATCTGCTAGAAATCCACAAAATCTCATTACAGTCAACAGCTGGTCAAGTTCTTTGGTGGATAGACTGCACTTCTTACATTTTATTTAATGAACATTTGTATGAATTCACTAGCTGAATTTTAATTGAAATTTTTGCATATGCTCAGAAAATATTCTATGATGTGTTAGTATTGCTTCTGGAAAATATTGAGATGATGCTTCCTAACACGTTAGAATGCAAGGACTAGTAGAACATCAAATAAAAGAGAATAGGTCACTGCTTTATTAAAAAAAAAAAGTCTATGACAGAGATCTTTTCTAGGGATTCTGAACACAGATAAAATAGTCCTATACACTAGAAACATCAGGAAAACCAGGTTGGAGGTAAATATTCATGTCTGAGTATGGTAAGTGATTAACATAGCAGAATTGCAAGGATCTATGCAAAGACTGCTGTATGGATGCTTCTATGTCCATTATTGATGTGACAACCTCAATGTGCTTTTGAGTGAGGGATGAGGTTTTCTATTTCTTCAGGGTAATAGACCATAACTATACATTTGCTTCATAGCCATTTTCACAAGCTTTACAAAGCTCTTTTCCTCAATATGTAGTGTGAACTCACAGTTAATTTTTAGTGGTATGAGAAATCTTTTTGCCAGCAGATGCATGGTGTTCTGCTCTCACTGGAAAGATGCTTTTGTTACATGAGGGCAAGTGATAAACAGATATCCCGTTATCCTTTTTCCTCTATATGTCATTAATTTCCTTCATTAAATCCCCTCCCCTTCCCCTCTCCCTTCCCCTCCTCTCCCCTTTCCTCCTTCTCCTCTTTCTTCCCCAACTGGAGGAGCAATTCAAACCGGTCCTCTTTCCTTACATGGCTCTGTTTGCTTTTTACCTGCCCTGCAATCATGCTTTTGATGGTAATGGCTAGCAAACAAAACACCATTAGGGAGGAAATAAATAATACTGTGAAATAGAGAGTGGGCAAGTGGATATTTGCAGGGGATCCTGTTTTGCTGAAGTAAGGCCAAGCAGAGCTGTGCATGAGTTGTATTAATGCACTTATGAATGGATTGCTCAAAATGAGCTATCCTATGTCATTATGCTTTGGGCAATTTTTTGGAATGCAGCAGTTTTATTACCTTTTCCTTCAAAACAAAAACTAGCCACAGACAAAGAAGTCACATATGGGACTCCTCTTTTTGTTTCAACCTTTGAATCTGTGAGTCTTCTTTCAAGTATCCAAAGCCCCTTTTGAATCAGGGGAAGATAATGCAGAAAGTCAGCCAGTATAAGAAGTCCTTTATACCTAATAGTCAAAATAGATGCCCATCTGTACTCAGCATCCATAGTAATTCACCTTGAATTTAAAACCTTAAAAGCATCCATTATTTCTTTTGTACAAGCGAAAATAAACTAAGGATAATATATAAATGAGTCTTCCATTAGCATTTGTCTTTGTCCTGTGGTTTGGTGCCAAAACAGGTCAAATTGGAGGCCATCTCACTACTATACCCAGACTATAAGAAGGGCTGAGATCTCATGTTCGATATAATCTGAGATAGGGACATCAGAGACTACTTTTTATACTTCCAGTCATAACTGTCTTGAGGAGAGAAAGCTACTGTATGTTTTCAATTAATGGCAAGGGAAAGGTATGAAGGATAAAGGAAGAATTTGGTAATGGACAAAGACTGACATATAAAGTGAGACTGATCAGTCTCCCTCAGGGAATTGATTAAATATTTTTTGGCACAAAGTTTTTACCCAAGCCTTTTTTTGGGCAAGAATTCAAGAGACATTGTAAAATTACTTGGTATATATAAGTGGGAACTTGGGGTAATTTTTCACTCGGGATCTTAAATAGTTTATATAAATCTACCTCTTTTCAAATGATGTATTAAATTACTTATGTGGTTGCATAATATGAATATTGCTCTGAAATTTTATAAATACATCATCAGCATTAGGTGGATGAAATCCAGACTGCCATAATCCAGTTGCCCAATGTAGACAATGCTTCACTGAACATTTGAGTGTGCAGCCTGGAGAGCAGGAGAAAGAACAATATTTGCCTTAATGTTGCTGCCACACTTGTCCTGAAACCTCCAATAGGAGCTCAGAAAGCCTGCAGGGAAAGATGCAGTACTTAAATATCTCTGAGAATCTGGGTAATTAATTGGCTACCAAAGATCTCACCTAATGTTAGCTATCTAAAAGTTAAGTGACTACTGTGAGGTAGTCCTTCTATATTGTCCTGCAGTCAGTGGGATGGTAGCAAGAGGAAACTCTGGAGAGTGATTAATTTCCCTTATCCTCAACCTTTATCTTTGGAGCAGATGACTCATCTAAGAGAGACTGTTGCCTGATTGTGGGAAGAGTCTGAGTTACAGCTGCAGACTGGCTTTAGGTAGGATGACTCGCATCATCTGTGATGTTTTCAGGAGCAGCTGGGGCAATCAGGGAGAGTCCCTTTTTTCTATAAATCAGACTAAGTTTTCCATATTACTTCCATTTCTTTTGAAAAAGACTGTCCTTCGGGCTGCCAATAAAATTTCCTCCTTAAAACACCTCTCACCTTGGTAGAGGACCAATTACTGATTCTTCTTCTTAGTGGACACGCTTTATAAGGGTTTCCTATCTTGGCTGTATTTCCTCAGTTTGGTTACGAGAATGCCACACAGAAGAGCTCTTAGAGGCCCTAGTGGAGTCGGGATATTTTACACTTATTGCCTTCCCATTTTCAAAGAAAGAAATTGGATTGGTTTGAGTCCCTCCTAGCAGTTCTTTATCATGACTTTATCTTACATGTATTTAATTTTATTTCTGACGCTTGAAGTTAAGCTGTTAAATATATAATCCAGTGTTTTTCTGTATTCCACCATTTAAAAATGGGTGTAGTCTTTTACCTTTACTGCTTTTCAGAGATCTCTCTTGTCTTTTCCACATTCTTTGAAGAATGCTGTATGCCTAAGTTATTACTTTGATTTGCTCTATAAGTATCTTGAGTCAAATTTCATCAGAATGATTCAGCTTGAATACATTTATCTCAACCCCACTATCTGACCCAATCTTCCCTTAGTCTGAATGCCACTCCTGTCTTCATCTGTCTAAACTAATCTGAATAAGTTCTTTGCACAGTTTAACTTTTGGCACCCAAAGACATACAGTAATTTTCTCATTTTGCTTAAAATTTCTTAGGGAGGCTTCAGTTTTAGCCACTCATATTTTCTCAGAAGTTTTTGTTTCATGAATGTGAGTATTTAATATATCTTATCCCATATTAAGGCAGATGGGCATCTCCAAGTAAATGAGGGAATGGTAGGTAATAAGACCTTCTGAAACAAATCCTAGTAGGTACAGCAATTATCTGGGGAATGGGAGATCCTGTGGTTTCAAGCCAGGCCCCTTCTTGCCCCTTCTCCTAAGCCTTGCACTCATATTGTGCAATGTTTTCATCCCATCATGTTCTGGGTGAGGGGTGAGCTTCGAGATGTTCTCCTAGTATGTTAAAATTTTAACCCCATAGGGGCTGAGTAGCTCCATCTACCTGGAAGCTGCCAGCCTTTGACACCACACTACAAAGAGCAGGCACTAGCACATGCTGCACCTCTGCTTTGCAAAGGGCCAGGGGAAGTTACAGGTGGGAAACAGGGGGGCTCAGCATCTCCAGTGGAAGGTACCCCCTGTGGGAAATGCCTCTGGTTCCTCCATAGTCAAAACCAGGGAAACACAATTACAAGCAGACTGCATCTTTCCCTGCAGGCTTCCTGAGCTTCTATTGGAGGTTTCAGGAGAAGCGTGGCAGCAACATTAAGGCAAATATTTTTCTTTCCCCTGCTCTCCAGGCTGCATACTCAAATGTTCAGTGAAGCATTGTCTAATACTTGGCCTTGCAAACATTTTAGAGGGGTAGTGGCTCCACAGTTATTGATAATTCTGCTATTGAAGATTAGCAATTGAGGAATAATTCTCCTTTTAGCTTGAAAAAAAAGACAGATGAACAGCAGAACTTTATGCATTAAAAGCCAGGGGAGACTTCCACTAGCCCACAGGATTTTCCATGAAACCTTTGAATGCAAGCTCTGTTCCATTTTTTAAGGTTTCTTTTTTCAGAAAAACTTTTCTTTCACATCTCATCACATTTCATCACATTGTCACAGCCCAATCAAGCCTAAACCCACAGCACTCACAGAAGTGGAGTGGCTGGATTGCTAAGGTCTGGAATAAATAAAGTTTTTTGGCCCTTCACTACAAGAAAGACATTGAGGTGCTGGAGCGAGTCCAGAGAAGGGCAATGGAGCTGGTGAAGGGTCTGGAGCACAAGTCCTGTGAGGAGCAGCTGCGGGAGCTGGAGTGTTTACCCTGGAGTGAAGGAGACTGAGGGGAGACCATATTGCTCTTTTCTCCTGAATCAAGAGGAACAATAGGAAATGGTCTCAAGTTATGCCACGGGAGTTTTAGATTGGATATTAAGAAGAAAATCCTCACCAAAAGGGTTATCAAGCACTGAAACAGGCTGCCCAGGGAAGTGGTTGTAACATTCGTAAAGGTATTTAAAAGTTGTGTAGATGTGGCACTTATTAGGAACATGTTTTACTGATGGATTTGGCTGTGCTGGGTTAGTGGTTGGACTCGATGAAGTTAGAAGTCTTTTCCAATGTGACCTTATGATTTTATGATTCCTGCTGTTTGGCAGCACATCTGAGCCCAGTGCACAGCTCTTGCACCTCTTATGTCCCACTGCACCATCACCCTGACACCAGCAAGACTTTCTGCAAAGACAGAGAACAAGTCTTAGGGTTGATGCAATTTTTAGGCACAGGCTGCTCTCTGGGTTGGAGTCAATAGTTCTCTACTCCATTTGGATGGAGATTGAAACTGTAGCCTGTGGAAGGATTGCTGGGAGGGAGATTGCATGGCTAAGATCTAAAGGTGGCACCAAATTTCATCCCTCTTTTTTTATGAGGGAAGGCTTTCTGTGGTGTCTTTCCTGGCCCAAAATGCTCCAGTACATAAATCTGCCTGCTTCAAAATATAGTTTTCATATGGATACAGGAATAGTCAGATTTACAGTCTGAATAAGGATCTTATTAACAGATGCCAGTAATTAATTAAGGCAGATGCTTACATGTTTTATTCCCTAATCCATATTTTAAAGCTTACTTACAGCCTCTCACAGGACAATACACTTTCTCCTGTGTATATGGCAGAGGTGTTTGCACAATGAGGAAATGAGTTGTTCGGTTAAAAAATACTTAAACCCTATGTCCTGGTAGAATATGAAGGCAAATGGTTAAACATATTCATGTATGTTTTTCTGTGCAGCTGTAAGGGGAAATTCGTCTCTCAGGCAGAGAGTTGCTGCTGAGATCCTTGGAAGGCTCCACATCCTGATGGAAGTTGCATTTAAAATTAGACCACCTGCCTCATGGTCATCCAGGAAGTTCCTGCTGCAGGAAAAAAATCAGATTAATATACTGGGAAACAGTATTTAATTCTTTAATTTTGTCTTGCAAAGACAGTAAGTGATTCTCAGGGCAGGATATGGTGGGCATCATCTTGACCCTGTCCACTCACACCAGTCTGAATATGACTTGATGCTTTGTGAGGTGCTGTGAACTTTAGAACTTGATTAAAAAAAAAAAAAAAGTAGATTTCATTCACATTTTCTAGAATTATTGTAGGCTCAATGGATATTTACTTCTGCTTAAAGGAGTTTCTTTATATCTTGTAATTCCATTGGAAACAAAAGTGTGAATCCTGAGTTTACTATAGAGGTCATAAAATATGTTCTTCAAGCCATGAAAACCTAAAAGTTCCAATATAATACAATATCATCATACCATGCAGTTTTATGAGTGTATATGTGCATGTTCATTTGAATATATGTGTGCTTTAGTGCAAAATAAAATAAAACAAAATGAAGAGCAGTTTATCTTTACTCATGGGTGCCACTCTTCGCCTGATTCCCCTTCTTCTCCAAACCTTCTCACACATTCCTTACTGTCCCATTTTCCTTTTTTTTTTTTTTTTCATACCTGCCAGATTGTTCTTCTGCCCACAGAAAAAATTCTGGCATGTCTGTCACTGTTTATATAGTTGCCAGCAAAATTGTTCTCACTTGCTTCTTAGTTTTCTGACAATAGTACCAGACTGGATTTGAAAGTAAGTGATGCTTAAAAATAGTGACAAACTTAAAAATACCAAAGTATGAAATACCAAGCACATATACTTTCATTTCTTTCCATTTCTATGCAAAAATTCTTGCTTCTCTTCATTTTTCCTGCTTGTATGACCCCTTCAGAGTTGCAGCAGCCAGCAGCACTCAGCTGAATTGATTGTGCATTCATTCACCACCTCTGCATGACCTTGTCACACTGGGCTTTGCACCAGGCTGGCTGACCTGCCATTTAATGGCTCCCCACATCCGTTTTGAGAAAGAAACTGAAAGGGAAATACAGAAGGCAAAATACCTTCTTTTTTCTTTTCTATTATTCCTTTTTTTCTCCATGCCCCTGCCCTTCTCTCACCCTTTCAGGAATGTCATGCATACTAAGCCCCATAGTTCCTGGGGGAGTGGAGGGAGGAGGGGGGGGGGTGGGAATGAAGCTCTCTTAAAGATATGAATGGGATTTATTTTCTTTAAGTCAGCTATTTAAATAGTTAGTGATTCAAAGTTAGTTACTCCAGGCTCCCTCTCTGTAGCCATACAGGGAAATGTGCACCTCAAGGGCCAAAGGCCCTAAGACTAAGGTAAGTGTCTACAGTGGGTCAGATAAATTCTCTATGGAAGTATCTGTTTCTCATTGTTGACTATAACTCGAGCCAAATTTACTCATTAAAATTAAGGCAAGTGCACTCCACACTCAGTACACCAAGGAAAAATGTAGTCCCACTCTGAAACGGATTAAGGGCTACCAGAAATAAAATGGTTGATCTGTTGGTGAGTGTAACTGATATTATTCATATCTTAACTTACTAAGCAGGATGGTTATATGTGCTTTGGCAAGGTGCAAAAGTAGAGATTTGGTCCAAGCAGTATTCTTACTAAATTATATCATGGAAGCTTAAGTGGATGTGGAATTCATTGCTGTAGTTGAGGACAAATGTGGTTTTCTTCCATTTCCCTGACTGTATTTACTCATGCCATTTGCCTGAAGGGTTGCTTCTGAGGGGTTTTGGCTGCATATTTGAACTATATATACATTTGTTGAACAGACATCGTAATTCATGGGTAATATTTCTTTCCAAAAGAAAATTTTTAGTCTTTTTCATTACTCAAAACTAAAAAAAAAAAAAAAAAAAAAAAAAAAGAGCAAAAAAATAGGAAAATTATTAATCTCATCTGGGAAAAGTAGACCTCCAAGCAAGTAAACTAGTGAAAACAAACTGCTCTAGGAAAGGAACTGCATGTTTCAAAATAGTTAGAATGTTTTAAAAACAAATTATAGATTTCTTTTTTTAAAGGAAATAATCCTGGCAGTAATTTTGATATTAAGCACGATGTGATCTGCTGAATAACTTAATAAATTGCTTGACTTTAAGTGCACAATTAGTCTCACTATCTATTCACATGCTAAATGTAATACTTATGCACTTTGTTAAACATAGATATGCTGCCAGAAAGTGTCACTGTAGTTAGATTGTTACAGCTGTGTGTATTTGAATATTCCTGCATAATTTCCCTGATTAGCATGATCGTTATTAAGGGCACCTTCTTTCAGACAATACAATTGGGGTTTTTAACAAGCTGTCTTTAGTGAAAAAACAGTTTTTGCACACAGTGGGAGGTGCCTTTTACGATGCCTATGATCATTCATGCTATCATATTTTTAAGGAAATACTGCACTCTGCAGGTGAAAACTCTTTCTCCATCTTGTAGCATGCTGGAAAGATTTCAGTAAAGAAACACAGATTCTCTCTGGTGATCAGTTAGTATTTTTTAAGCAAGGTAGTGCATTGTCTGCAGCATCCTTATAAATTGGAACAGGTCAAAGGATAGCCAAAAGTACACAGCTATTATGCAACATTTCCTGCAGTAAAGAATGTGTAATTACATGATAAGCACAGTTTATGTTACTTGCAGGGCTCACTAGAAAGTTCTGTGTCAGATCTAAACACCTTTTTCCATTTCCTCCTGCGAATCCCACAAATTGAATTTCCAGTTAGAAATAGGAGCAGTCAGTAAGGCTTAGCACCAAGCCTGCACTCCTAAAGTGAATCCCTTGCCTCTTCACCCCTCCTCCCCACTTTCTTGCAGTCGTATAATCTCTCCCTCATTTCTGTTTTCTGATTCCTGGCCATTAGATGGCAATCGTGACCATCATCTACTTTCCTCATTCGTGTCCTCTCATGGCCAACATGCCTGTATGCCCACACTCCAAAGAAAACTTTTTCTTGTCCCTCTCTGCCTTTCTTATCTATAGCAGCAGTAGTTTTGCAGAGGCTGCTTGTTAAACCTGACAGTGGTTAACAGGGGAGAAAGGAATTGCTTGTGTTCAGAGGGACAGCGTTGTCCTGGGCATAAGAAATGTGCCCTCTAGCTGGAAAAGGCAGCATTCCATTAACACTGCCAGAAGCTCTCCTCTGGCGTTTTTCTTTCCAGTTTTCCACAATTGCACCAGGTGGCAGGGCTCTGGCTGATGTTTCAGAGGCATTGTGTTCACAGCTTTGTGCCTGTAAAGTTAAAAAGTTGCAGGTAAATCTATTCATATCCAAGGTTCAGATTAAAGCAGAAATATGATGCAAAGTCTTTTAGTCGAGAATCTCTGTCACCACTTTCCCTCTTGGCAGGGATTTGAAGTTTGACAGATGAATCACTCTGAGGCCAGTTGCTGACTTTGTCCATATTATAGCCACTAAAGAAGTTTACAGTGCCGGTACCAAATAGGAAATTTCCAGCCAGCATTACCCACAGGTACACAGACAGGAGCTCCATCATTTTTACATGTCAAAGTACTGGGCTGAGATGTTTCCATAAGCATCTTCTTCAGGCAGTTCTGCAGTCCCTGCTAGCCACCTGCCCTCAAACTATGGGAGCCTGTCAGGCTGTCAATTCCCCTGCCTCATAGTCCAAGTGCAGACTAAATGTGCAGGAGGGACGGCAATCAGTTTGTTTTCCCAGTCTGAAATGGCTCTGACTAGTATCTTCCAAATCTAAAACTCAAGCACATTTCCCTGAAAACCCTCCCCTTTCTTTTTTCTTTCTAAATGGTCACCTCACCTTAAACTCTTCCATCATCCAGACAAAGTCTTCCAATAGCTGGTCTGGTCATGTGAGTGTGCTTAGCCAAAATAGCTGCATGTGCTACACAGAGTAAGTATTTTCCTTCTGTGATCCCAAAACAGCATGAGAAACTGTCGATAATGCATGGTCAGTCATCTCCAAAAAGCATTTTGCTTTAATATTTTGCCTGAGTTGAGAAATATCCATAGCTTTTCCCTGCTTCCTAGTTTTGTTGCCTGGTTTGCAATACAGATGTGGTTCCTTCCAATATATGCCTTTTCTTCTTCTCATGAAAGAAGGACAGAGCTGCACAGCATGACCTGCCCACCTAAAGGCCAAGATGTACAGTTCAGGTGAGGCTGGACGTGAAAAAAGAAATAGAGCCTGGGGGGTGTGATGGGATTTGGTGAAATTAGATGGTTGAGCCTGGGAAGTGTGGAAGGAAAACATCACCATGTGGCTTGGAAGTGATGCCGCCTGGTGCAACGAGCAATGCTGAGACTTTACAGCCATTTCTAATTTTTGCATTTTCAAAATCTTGAAGACTAAACCTCCATCTTCTAATTTTGTTTCCTAATACTATTTCTACCTTTGTATTTATAGGCCCATACTGTGAGGAAATTAGTCAGCTGTTCTGCCATTTCTGGGGGGAGTTTCCCTTGACTGACTTTATGATTTGTTCTGATGGGAGTTTGTCACACTAAAGCAAAAGTAAAAATAATGCTATTTGTTTGGTTGGTAGTGTATTTGAGGGAAATTATTTTTTATAAGGTATTGATGTATTTTACACACTTTTGCTGCTCTTGATTTATGTTGAAATCTGAAACTCTGTCAGTTTATGTAGTTGAGGAATATTTGTGGTCATTGATAACCTTTAATATAACATCCTTTTCTTCTCCTGAGCAGCTCAGGGAGCAATGGGAATTTTCACAAAGCAGACAGGTAGTCAAAACAATCTTTCAAAGAGAGTGAAGCTTTGCTTCTGAGGCTACTAAAACATAAAAAAGCAAGTCAGAAGTAGTGATACTTGTTAAATTGGTAGTTTGCCTTCTTTTTTTTGGATATGAAAATGACATTTTAAGTGGCCTGGACTATGTCCTTGTATATCGCACTGTCTTTAAAAAAATGATAAGACAGTAAATACAACATAGGAACAGGACATTGACCTGGAAATAGAAATATGTTATCTGTATGGACCAGAAATTATGAACACACAGTTTTGTATGTGAAAACTCCTTCTACATGTTTCAAAATCTTAACTTTTCCCAAGATGCTGTCCAGAAAAAGGCTGTTAAAAAGCAAACCCCAAAAGTCTCTTTGCCTTTTTAGCAGAAAAGTTTTTTAGGAAAACTGCAAGTTCTGGAACAGTAGCAGTAGATGGTACTGAAGAATATGCAGGAGAGTTCCGTCGTTTAAGGCTAACATGACAGTGCTGGTCTGTCCAGAAAATGGCTTTCTCTGCATAGATTTTTCTATTGCCTGTTTCATTACCTGGTTACTATCATCTATCCTTGTAGAAATAGATTTTACATTTTTTAGTGTCACAAGATGACATTAGGCAGCATGCATTATTGAACTGCCCTATAACCATAATTAAAAATAAGGAATGAAAAGAATCAATCACAAGTAGAACTTCCCACCAATCACAGGAGCATGGATTTTGTGAAATGTCATTCTCCAGAAGGTCTACCAGAAGAACATCTCCACTGGAAAGGGAACAAACTAGTTTGAGGTAAACATAATATTGATGCTTAGCCTACTAATGGCATCACAGAGCAAATCCTTTTCAAGGATCCCCAGTGGTCCATTCTGGTCGATAGTTAAACAAAGATATACAGTCGTGTTAGTTTCAACTCATTTGACTCTAAACATCAACACTGAAGGAAAATCAAAATGGGATTTTTCAGCAGGTTGCAAACACACCCATAACTGCTGGGAAATTTTCTCTTTCTACCAGCTACCAGTAGTGACACCTCCCAGCAATCATGAGTCAGAAAGTTTCTGATTTCTCAACCTTTCAGTGAGTGTCACTAGAATTAATTATAGAAAGAGAATATAAATAATGATACTTGGGCTACTTTTGCCACCATTTTAAGTAGCAAGGAAATGAAAATAAAATATGAAACTACTTGTGGAAACTCCCTGAATCTGGAAGAGTTAATTTCTTTGCTGAAACAGGCTTTTTGTTAAATTTAAATGGATGGTGAAAATAGCTAGTGGAAATTCTGTAGTTTTGACAAATACTTTTATTGACGATATTTAGTAAAATAAGCTTGATATTGTAGATGCGATACCTCTGAAATTTTCAAAACTAGATTATTTCACATTCTAGCATTGAGCTGAAATTATATTTTAGAATCATTAATCAATTTGTTAGTAAAAGTTTTGTAAAAAGTGAATTTAAAATTAAATTAAAAGATAAATTAGTTCCTTTTGAATTCAGGATTTGACAAATTTTCCATATTTTGGGGGGAATAATTTTTTAATGTTTCAGATTTTTTTTTTTTTTTTTTTTTTTTTTTTTTTTTTTTTTTTGCAAGGTAGAAGACTGATTCTGCACTGCTTATACTGTAAGGAGCAAAATAGTGGAAAACTGACTTCATTAACTCTTTTAACAAATTTTTGAAGTGTCTGATATATTTCAGTCTCAATTGCATAGCTTTTTTTTTTTACATTGCTTATGGAAGCACGGATTTAGTACCTTATTTCATCACTCCAAAATCACTTTCAAAATTATAATTTTTTTTCCCAGTCTTAATTTAATTTTCTGTATGCAGTCTGCTTTAGATTTTTCAAAGAAGCCTTCAGAAAGTAAGAAACTTTGGAACTCTCTTTCCTTATGCATAGTTTGAGAATAAACCACAGATAATGGAGATGAAAGGACAACACCTTAGATAATTCAAGGATCTAAAGGAGGCAGCGAGGTGGCAGCAGATTATTCACACTCACTGGTTTTAAGATCAGAGGTACTTGCCCACATTGTCAGGCTCCCCTTGTAGTCACTGGAGATGCTCATGCTCCCAGACATTAGGGCTTGGTGCTTTTAAAAGAGATTGTGTCTGACTATAGAGGAGCCACCACAGCCAACATTTACAATGCCACATGAGAACAATTTCTGCATGTGAAAAAGAGATTGATGAGATGATTATTCTAATTAGGACAAAACTAAAGGCCCCTGGATGTGTAACAGTTTAGCAACAGCCTATGTTGTATGTATTATTTAAATAGTCTCCAAAAGCACATACCCATAACTGTGTCCCAGCTAATCTACTTGTACCATTGCAGTTGCAAGCAGATTTTCCACTAAGTTCAAAGAAGACAGGCACAAAAAAAGCTGATTTTATATGGAAATAAACTTTTTCCCTTTAAATTCAGTTTTGAAGTCCATAAGGTTATCATCAAGCAAGAAGAAAAAAAGAAAGATTATTTTTAGGAATATTAATATCTTCTTTGGGAAAGACAGAAATGTTTCCCTTATGAAAGAAATGTTGTATTCCTTTAGAGCAATTAATATTCTAAGGAGCAAACCCATGTCTCTTGATGAAGCCCCTAAGTGCCTCCTTGTGTGCTTCCTCTGTGTTTCTTGTCTCTTATTGAATAGTGCTGTTTGAATCACTTTAAATAAATATCTATGAACTGTGAAAAGTCTGGACTTCCACCACTGCTTTTTTGCCTTTGGGGAATTAAATAAGAGAAAATATAAATCCAATTTCCATTAGACAGGAATATGTACTGAAAGATGAGCAGGTGGTTGAGTACTTTGGGGGACACGGAATGATTTGAACTGTGAAAAATTATTTCAAAACTAATAGTTAAATAGGAAGAATAAATTAGTCTAATGCTAGCAAAGACAAAAAGCATTTAGGAACTCTACTGGCAAGTGAGATCATAATTGTTTAAACTGCTTAAATCTGTAATATTTTACCCCCAAAAGTCATCAGTATAACATTTATGAATGCAAACTTCAAGTTATGTGATATTATCATATTTCTCATTAAATCAAGTCAAAGTTTTATAGATTCTGACTCTTCCAAACTTCTGCAGTCTTTGCAGAACTATTTTACAGTCAAATTACAGCTCCCTTCACAATTCAGGTGATTTCTACATGTTGGTGAAACAGTTTCTAAGGTGAAGGCTGATTTTTCTGGCCCACCACTCACCTCAGTCTGTATAAAAGCTGCTATCCTAGCTTCCATTTTCTGTGAGTCCTGCTGTTTTCAGACTGCCAGAAAAGACCTTCAGCCTTTCCCACCTCCCAGGCCCTTTCCTCCAGCCGCAGCAGGACCTACTTTCCTCCAGACCAAACTGAAGCTTGGTTCTTTCCCAGTTGGTCACCACTGGCTGTGGCAGGATAGCTCAAATCCAATCAGAGAATGCATACAATGCAAGCCACCATGCAAGTTCAACTGCTGGTGCCAGAATGCTGTCTTGGTGTGGAATTAAGCTAAAACTAACCTGGTTTACCAGACTTCAAATACACATCCTACTTTTTGAAGCAGGATTTGACAGATAAGCTAGTCTGCTGGCCTGTAAATCTGTGACTACCACTCAATCACTCTATACTGTTAAAGTCCACTCCCTTTCATACAGTCAGACTCTTCTCACATAATCCTTCTTGGGGTGTATGTGTGGAGATTCCTCCCTTAGGTGGGGACACCCTCCAAGGATGCTTCTTGAGGGTGAGTAAAAGAGATCTCCCCATGAACATTAGTATGGGTGATTTACAGCCAATCTCTACTTAATAATTATTTCTCTTTGCTGGCTTTAATATAATTGCTTCAATGTAGTGCACTGTCCTATCTTATACTATACTACTAGTAGTTTTAGCTTTTATATTATATAGTAAATAATTCTGATTACGATCTTTTGTCTGAGCATTTGTTATAATAAATGGTTCATTTTATATAAACATTCTCATTTTGACAATTATTAAAACCTGCGGGACAAAGTGGTTCAATCACACATCTGTAATTCCTTAAATTGAAACCTCTGACATAATTGAAGGCTAAAACTGGTTTCATCTGAAGCTAGGCTCCTCTCTGAGGAGTTTAGAAAGCAAGGGAATCCTTTATGCACCTTATGACTCAATGGCAGGGCTTGTTTAATAAATTTTGACTAAACCTTCCACTCCCACCCACAACACTGGGTGTGTATGGAGTTTTGTGTGGCCATGGATGCAGAGCCAGGGAATTTTTCAGGCAGGGCTATTGTAGCAGTCGAAAGAATAAAAGAAGAGAAAAGTAATATAATGCTGAAACTTCATTTGGGGACATAATTCTGCATTCACTCTGTTCTACCTGCTTAATGCTCTGGTATTACGTAGATAACAACAGTTGCCAGTCATGGGATGTTATGTTAACATTTACAGACATTCTTTTAAAGAAATCAGGGATTTCACAGGCACAGTCACAAGGATGCACTTTGTAGCCCAGTTGCACTAAATAATTTTACCTATTAAATAGGAAGGTTGCTTGCTCAATGTGATGAAACTGGCAATAAAAACAGATTAGCTGCATTGCTGGCCTCCCAAAAAAGTCCATCATAAAGCTTGGAAAATATGTTATGTTGGAGTAAATATACCCAAAAGACAGAAATGCAGTTGTCAAGATGATTAAATATATATATATTTATAATATAAATTATTATGATTGCTAACATTATATGACATTTGTTTTTTCTTATACATAAAATTTTGGTTTTCAGCTTAGATGCTTTATCTGAGGGTTTTAGTCTGTGCTTTCCATTCAAAAAGCACTGCAGTTTATTGCTGTTTATAAATGGTTTAGATAAAAGTTGTGAACAATCAAGAAATTTCTGATGGGGAATATGAAGTGGCATATGTCAAAATACACCAGTCTACAAGGATCTCTTAATTGATCTACATAACTGTTGTCTCCATCTGTCCATAAGTAGCTGAGGTAGTTTCCACCAAACTTTAGCTTTTGTAGAGAGCGGTGTACTAAGATAGTCTCTGTGAGTGTAAAATAACTTGATGAGTAGCTGAGGCTGAAAGAAACCACTGAGGTCATCTAGGGCAATTTCCTTTGCTCAGAACAGTATCAGCTAGGACAGGTTGCTCATTGTGTGCAGCTGCATTCTGAATGTCTCCTAGCAGACTCCAAAACCTCTCCAGGCAACCCATTTCACCTTTTGAATACAAGGGTTGCAGCCCAGCTTTTTGCAGGATACTCAACCATCAAATGGTCACAGCAATCAAAGTTGCCCCTGACCTTCGTATCCTTGACCAGTTCTTCCTTTTTTTCTAAGTATGACATTATTGCATAGCACTTCAGAGAGACATCTACATGTGATTTCAAAAAAAAAAAAAAAAAAAAGATGAGAGCTTCCGCCATCATGCTGTCCTCTTGGCATCTCCTTATTCATGTGCATAGACTTGAGGCAGGCCTTCTTAAACCTTAAATCCTGTTTTGTTGGTTTTAAGGTCTTAAAAAAAAAAAGAGAGAGAGAAAACTTATAGATTATCCCTGACACAGTAAAGTGCTGCTTATTTTCATCAAGATCCAATAACTCCTAAAGTAGGTGATTCATGAAAAACATAAAGAGAAACTAAGTCCAGTTTGTGACTGGAGAAATTGAAATACTTCACACTAGGTTGGAAGGTAAAATTGATACCATTCAAAGCTTGAATAATGCTATTAAAAGACACATTCAAACACAATATTCTCTAAACACCTTCAACTTTCTGTTTGACAGTGAAGAAAAGCACTGTTTGAACTTTGAAGAATTTATCAAGATGCTGCACTGAATTTTTAGCAAAGATATATCATTGCTGGACTTATCTTCTGGGAAGGGCATATTACTTACTCCAGGCCTGTATTTGGTTTTGACTGATTTTCTACTAATAGCACTCTTGTTGCTACACTGCAGTAAAGGTGATATTCTGCTGCCAGACAAAGAAATTTTACTTAGCTTAGTGAAAGACTGAAATTGTGTGATAAATAAGACTCCCAAACTGCAGTTAGGAAGATTTTTCAGATTTCTGAAGGGTTTTAGATATTCATCATAAAGTCCTTGAACATTAAACCTCTTAAATGTAGTTACTGAAGGGAAAGAGGTTGCAGAAGTAGTCAGACATGTTTATACACTTGAGTTTGCACTTTTCTTCTGTGATTAAATGATGAGTCAAGAAGCCATAAATAGCATGGAATAAAAACTCGCCCCAGGCCATTGTCTTTTGTTGAGCAGTTGAATTCAAGAAGAGCAGGTTTTAGACATAAAGCAAGGTGCTAGTTGTAGTTGGTGTTAGGCTTCTATATCAGCTGTGTCCTGGGCACGAGTGAACAAAGGATGGGATTTTGGGAGCAACATTCCCTGCACCCTCAATAGCAGACCCTGCATTGCGCTGCTGTCTAGTTCTGGCCCCCAGGCACAGATGCCCCCGTGAGGGAGCACTTTGTTTCAGGAGGCTCCTCACAGAGAGTTATGGTTGCAAGGTGTGGAAGAAGCAATGCCCTGTGAAGAAAGGGTGGGGATTTTAAGGGGGTTCATTTGTTTTGGGGGACATTGCAGTTTTCAGTTCTTTTTCTTCAGGGAAGAATCTTCTCCAATATTTCTGTCTTTGTCTAAGTGCTGAAAGAAATGTTTTCGACGGAAAATGTTCAATTATTTCTCAAATACAGAGTAGTTGAAAGAAATGGAAACCCAGCTGATATTTTACATAAATGGTTTTCATCAGCCAGCAATTCCCTAGGATTTGCAAAGTTAGCAAAAGATTCATCTTCAGTTTTCACCATTTTCTTTCATAAATCATGAAGCATTTCAAATCTCTTTGGATTGTGGTTCCTGTGTAGATTTATTTTCATCAAATTGCTTAGGCCCTGAAAAGAATATTCTAAAAGTTTCTTCTTGTGATTGTCGGATAGTTTCATCAGTTACATCCCCATATTCTCCTTTCAAATGATGTATACTGGAGCTAAGAATGACAGAGGAATTGTTCATTACAACATTGTGGCAGCATTTTGGATTCTTGGATATAGCAGAATTTTGGAAATATCAAAGTATAATTCATTGTGACTGAGGCATTCAGATTTTCTTTAAAAAGATAGATTTTTATTTTTCTGTTAACAGGTACTTAGCACTAGCTTGAAAAAAAGTCAAAACATAAACTTACACATTCATGGACTGTTTTTTATAGTGACATTAGTATACCTTGATTTTGCTATTCAATACAAACCAATTAAAAAGAGAAGCTAGCAACTGAATTTGGATTCATGGAGGGTCTTTGCACAGCAAGGACTGCAAAGTTCATCTGGCTTTTCTTTGCTATTGTTAGAAATTAGATGCCTTTCTAAATAAATACCAATAGTGCAGACAATGGAGACTATTTAACAGGAATAGGATTTATTGCTTATGGTAAATAAAAACGCTACAAATCTTTCATCTCTCTGAAAGGCTGATCAGACTTCTGTTACTTTAATATTTTTGCACATGGGAATGTGTTTATACTCCTAATACAATATTCCAAAGATAGATGAAGACAAGAAAAAGGCTCACATTGAATGTGTGAGATCAGCCTTACAGCACCAGCACTCAGGCATCTTTATTTCCCTTGTCAGCTTTGTTCCTTTCTTTTTTTTTTTCTTTTTCTTTTTGGAAGGAAGATAAAGTACCATAGAAAGAGAAATGTACAAGTCTCAAAACTACTGTAATATTTTGAAGCACAATAATATTTATAAGGAAAGAAAAAGCAAAAATACAGCAAATGTTTAAGGACATTATTATGCAAAATAATACATGCATATGGTTAGAAAGAAGCTATTTAAATGTTGCAAATGCTATTCAGATAAAGAAACATACAAAGAAGAAAAAAGAGAAGAATGTGAGATGAAAGAGATGAAAGGGCTATCATCAAAGGGTGGTCATTAAAATTCTGATTAAGTGGTAATATGGTAGCTGTTTAATTGGTCTAACCACAGAAAAGATTGCGCTCTACAATTAAAATGCAATAAAACTGTTTTTTTAAAAATATAAAGAATAGCCAAATATATTATGATTATGATTATGATTATGATTATTAAGATTATTAAGATTAAAAATATGCACAGGATAAGATTATTATGCTTCAATGGAAGCCCTCAATATCAGATTAAAATACACAGTTGTCTAAACAAATATATTTTTAAGAAATATTGGAAAGTTCTTGTTTTTCACCATTACAGGATTACCTGTGAGACTTCATAAGACAATTCCAGCTTGTGTTATACTAAAAAGCATACATTTTCATAAACATTTTTCCAGAAGCATCATGATTTTCCAGTCAGGAGCTGTGAGATTGATTCCAATGACACATACACAAAGCTATGTGTGACTAAAAATCTGTGCTAGGGAAAAGCAGACTCAGCTTCTGATTTCTCAAATTCTTGGCAGCATTGCCTGTGCTTTTGAAAATGAAAATAGTCATCTTCTTTATCTCTCTGATATAAAAAATTATCTATACATCATAATGGCAAAACTGGAAGCTGTCATTTACTGATCAGCTAACCCAGAGGGGCCAGTGTGTAGACAGAAGTGATCTGTGTTTTTCTAGTGTTTGTCCTGTACTAGTTGGAAGTCACACTGACTTTAATAGTCACTTCTATATTGACCTGGTGCAGGAATATAACAAAGGAAGACCAAGTAGGACAGAGTAACATGATGAGTTGTTATGCCAGAAAAGTTTACAAAGCTGGTGACCCATTCAGGAGGAAAAGTAAAAAGGAGAGGAAATTATCTGAGCACTGGGCTCACACAACTATGCTTTCCTGCTTAGTACCTTAAATATTTATGTACAAATACATACATGGCACAAAGGACTCCAGCCCCAAGCTTTTCTCATGTATGTGAACATTTATATCTATTGCTCTCGTAGATCTTAAAAATAGAGTGCACACCTCTAGATACTTCACAGATAGTTTAAAATATTTTTCTCCGGGGCAAGGCTGACAGTAAGGTAGTAAATAAGATAAGCATGAATTTGAAATGCCCATACTGAATATTATAAATAAAAGTATAAATATTTATTTTGTTTTTTAATGTACAAAACCTGTAGCTTTGTGCATAATTTATTCCCTCCAGTCTCAGAGAGCTTTAACAGGTCCTTTTCTTTCCTTCACTTGGACAAGCTATTTAGAGAAAGAAAGTACCTAGCTGCTTAGGTGGCTGAAACTTGTTCCAGTTTCAATTTTGGTGGCATTTGGGAAATGATATTGCTTATGATTATGTTTGAGGTTTATGAAGATGTTTGATTGAAATTTCCATAGCATTTGCTCTGAAAATGGTTGTATCATTAGTGAGTCCATCAGTGAGTGCAGCTCACTGAGATGTTTATAAAACCTTATAAAAGAGAAAGAAACACAACAGTACCACTTCCAGATGTTTAAATATCTCATGTCCAAAGACTGGATGCAGTGCTCCAGGACCACCTTGACAATAGGGTGTGTGCAAAGTTTTTCTGCCACTAAAAGGAGAGTAAGTATTTGTTTCCTTCCCTCCTTGATAATCAGAGCAATAAATTGTTCCTCTGTGAGGCAAGCTGCACCCAGATTTCAGCATGAATGAGAATAAAGCCTCTCAGTGTCTCTTCTGCTCTGCTAGACAAAACTATTAAGGACAAATTCATAACTCATAGGATTTGCAACAGATTCTGAGTAGTGAAAAAAATACCAAAAATAAATATTTTTTAAAAATTACTCTGAATTGACCAATTGCAATTCACTAACCATAATCCCACCCTCTAATCAGAAAAGAAGAAAAAGATTTTTTCCATTGTTTTTGCCTCTGACATGAGGAGAAGTATCAGTCCTGGCTGTGCTGTATTCACCTCGATAGACATAAACACACTAACATCTGCTCAGATTGGTGGTTAGATGCATAAATGGCAGGAGGTGCGCAGGACTGCAAGCATGCCACTCTCCTAAGGCAAACCTCCTACTGCTTGGCATAAGGATGCCTCTACTCAGTGTGCTGCCTGTATTGAATTCCACTTTAAGATGCCTTTGTCTGACCCATACCCTGTAGGAGAAACCTGGCTGAAGGCTGTGAATTATCTCCTGTAGTTGCCTCTTGCCTTAAAGATCATTGTCTTTTAGAGCTTGTATGCCTAGATGCCTTTGAAGATTCCCCTCAGGTGGGCTGAAGTTATTAACTTTTTTTGTGCCTGGTTATCTGATCAGCCAAGTTCTGTGATAGTTTCACAAAGGGAAGAGAGCCACACAAAAACTGATGTGGCTGAATACCAAGGCCTTCAGGGAGAGCCAATCTGGAAAAAAATGGTCCTAGTAATTGCTTGCAGCCAGTGTGAGAAGGGCATAATCACCTGAAATCTTCAATAGCAATGTCTCGTTAATAATTTTAGTAGCTTAAATATTAACTGGGCATTGTTCTGGGAGATCCTGAGAGTTCTCCCTTTGGCAAGATGAAGATCCTTCTGTCTTTCTTCTCGTTATCTCAAAGCATTTTATAGATACAAAATGATTAGCAAAGCAATTCTCATTATCTACATTAGAAAGTACTCCTGGGTCACTTAGAATGAGCAAAAAAGTATTCTACATATGAGGAATAAACACTCTTAAAAGGAGAAATTTCTTTGAACCTTAGGGTGATGTCTTTCTCTCCATATCTTGTAAGCAGCATCTGTCTATGTTGTCCCAAATACAGGGGCAAGCAGCACATTTCTGTCACCTGGACATGCTGTACCCAGATGCTGGCCAGCTGCACCTGTGTTCCAGGACCTTCCCTCTGGACACAGAAGGACTTGCTTCTCCCCGTTTCCTCCAGGTTGGGTTAAAGATCAGTGAAACTTGGTGTTTTTCTGGATGTCCTACACAATGTGTGTGTCACCAGGAGTGTTTTGTGTGATCATGAACATACAGCCAGGCCTTTTCCTGGACAGAACCAGTGAGTGCAGTGGGTACCCCAGAAAATAAGTTTTGTGATTTCTGTCACAATAATGCTAACAAGTAGGAAATCAAATGAATCTCTGCAGACCAGATCAGTGACTGTTTGGCACCAGAATGTGCTGGTTCTTTTTGGATCTCAAAAGGGAAGTCAAAAGCACTGTCAAGAAAGTTAACCATGTTAATAATATCCCACAAAGAGGGAGACAATTAATAGCATTTTATGCCCCCTCCTATGCTGGGAACACCAAAATGATACTATGGAAGGTAGACCTCTGGCCATGTCATGTCACACTGCTCAGACTTCACATCTGTGGTGAGGTCCACCTGCACTATAGTTTTTAGAGTTTTTATAGGATTTTCTTATAAGAAAAGCAACTCTATTCATCATATTTACTGTGGTATAAAAGAATGTTTATAGGAAAACATGATGCTTCAAGATAAGGTCAGGAACATGCTTTTGGCATCATAGTTTGGAACAAATAGGTACTGCCTGTAGGCTCTTGGGTTTTGTCAAGCTGGCTGTAAGGGGCATTGGCAGCACGGCGGTGTCCTCACAGGCAAGTCTTATGTAGGACAGCAGGGTTTAGCACAGGCCTGCACTGCTCAGGGCAGCTGCAGCCTGGGTGGTTATCTGCTCCATGTGCAATAGTTTGCCTTGTAGGACACCCCCATCCCTGGGTTATTGTACAGGTAGTTGTTGTTGCCTGTGGTATAAAGGTGTTAACAGGCTGTGTCCATCTGACTTTTCACTACATGTCTTTTCAAGTCCTGCAAGGCTCTCTTAGCACGCTGAAACTCAGACCAAGGTACCAAGGACATACTATTTCAACAGCACATCCTACATAAATCTCTGAAATCCTGTTAAGCCTTATCAGCAGAGCGAGACAGGAATCTCCAGAAGAGGCATCAACAGTCATGATAAAGCCAAAAAACTGTTCATTCTGCTTCACATGAGTAAATGCACTAAAGGGTGTTAAGTCAAAGGCTTTCACTTTGTTGCTTCTCACAGCTATCATAGTAAGTATGCTTCGGTGGGGATTGTTACCTGTTTAATGTGGGATATAACTAGATGTGTTAGGTTATGGATATTTAAAAATGCATGTCTTTCCCATATCTATCTGTTGACTGATAAAACTTTAAAGTAGTCTCCTTAGAACACTGTTTCCTCCAGAGGATTAGTGCTTAGATGGTTGCCTCCGTATGTAAAAAAGGCATTCCAGAGCAAGCTAAAAACCTTCAGGCAAAGGAGATTTTCAGTAAATGGCAACTGAGATGTCCTGCCTATTGTGGCTCAACTCCAATAGTTCTAGATTTCTAATTTTTTTTTTAAATGCAAAACTACAAGTAAAATTCAATATACTGATTGATAGATTTAAATATTTAAGTCACGTAGATTGATTTCAGTGACATTCACAGCCTGACTATTGCAATTCATAGACAGATTCAATCAAGTAATTTCCCCAAAGCTGGTCTGAGTTTAAACTGCTCTAAGTTAATGAATGTGAGATTTTTGATGCTCAGATCCAGTGTTTTTCTAGGTCAGGTACTCTGGGGTCTGAGAGCAACTAAAATAAATAGTCGATGCTTTTGTCCTAGCAAGTATATGAAAGGATCGAGTAGTCATGTTTGCACAAAGTCAGTCCAACAGACTAGTCTTATCTTGTCCACCAGGTGACATCTTACAAATTATTTTGTGGGAGATTATTAACACTTTGAAAGATAATGAAGTTAGGTTGTTTTATAACGTTTGTACCATAAAAAAGCCCTCACAATTTTAGAGAAAGAGTTTTTGAGTGATGTTCAGATAGCTCTTCAAAGATACCACAGAAGATTTAATAAATTTGAAGATATTAGAGAAGAAAAAGACAGTGCAAGGTTCAGTATTTTTTTTTCTCAAAATTTAAAGATAAAATCATCCAGCAAGGTCAAACTCTGCAAGAATTTTTCAAAAGCTATTTCATTCTTGAAATAATTAAATGTAAGTTGTACAACAGTTCAGGTGCAACAGTTGGGGAACAGCTGGTGTTAATTCAAGTGTTTAATTTGTTAAAGGTTTTGCAAAGCCAGCAATTGTTTGGATGGAAGTGTTACCCATGTAGGCCTCACATATAAAATGAGCATTAAACCCCCTCAGATAATGCCTGTTTGGATCAAGAGATTCCACATTAAACAGTATATTTAAATCCCACCTAAGAATGCTCTTTATTTAGTTAAGCCAAGGAGATGGAAAGCTGCTCTGGTGAAGCTGCTGAAGAAGAAAGAATGGTTGAATCAGTGAGACCCCGTCTGCTAAAACAAACTTTTTTCGATAAGGATTGTTTTAGTAGCAGTTCTTGCTTATACAATTCTGTATGAGAAATAAATAGAATTTAAATATTCTGTAAACAGAATTGCCAGCAAGAGCAAACTCCTGGTAGTGTGAACTGCATTGCTAACACTTAGTCCTAGTGCAGCAGTGAGACATGAAAAACCCTTGGATACTTTGTGTGGCTTGATGCTGAGATGTAATTTTCCTAATTCTGTGAAGTTGAAAAAAAAAAAGGGGGAATATAATGGGAATGACCTGACATATTATGGTCAAGATTATTCTTTAAGATTTGTGATCTGAAAAATGTCATCAGAAACTGCTTGGGTTTGAATACAGGCAAATATCAAAGTGACTGCATTATCATTTATTTCCACTTTCTGTCAAAAACTTCAAGCTTCAGTGAAGACCTATGAAAAAAATGATGATTTCTGCTTCTAAAGTATGTGGTAGTTTTCTGGGGTAATAAAAGATTTCTGGTCCAAGAGGATCATGAAGAGCAAACAGAACAGATAGTCTTGGATGCAGACACTTTATTTCAAGGGAAAAACAGTCTGAACAGATTTTCTCAAGAGGGAACACCTGGATGCATAGCCCATTAATAAAAACAGTGATAGTTTTGTCCTAGAGTTTTAATAGTCACATTCTAGACAATTTTTAATTACACAGAGCATGGATTTATGAAAAGATCACAAAAAAAATTGTTAGCTACTTTATAAATATCATGGATTCTAGTTGTTTATGGGCTTAATAAGTTTTTCCCTCCCAGAGTTAAATAAATGGCATTTCAGGAATGAATATTATCTTGTGCTGGTTTTGTGGGCAGTATTTAACATTGCTTATACTGACTGATCAGTCACATCAGCACATAGTCTGGCACAACAGGAATAATTTGGAGAACAAAACAACTGGTGGTGAGGGCCCACTGTCAACATTGTATGCATTTCAAGGTGTTTTATATTAGAGAGATGTTGTAGTGTAGTCCTTAGACTGAATGAATGGCCATGAGCTGTGCATCTGCATAATGTCTTTCATCTTTGTTTCACCTAAGAAGAAACCAGAGGATGTGCTTTGAGACTATTTCACATGGTGAACCAAAGCACAGCAAGGTCAAAAAAGGGGAAGAGTTGCTTTCAGTTGCGTTCACTTCATGTCTAAACAAATATGCTGCTTCAGATACTGCCTGTGACAAGAAATGGGTGTATTTTGTCCTAAAAGTGTTTAGCTGCATATAGGATGTCTAATCTGAGGAATGATGTCTATCTGCTGGGCACAAACTGCTAAAGCAGAGCAGTAATTAAGGTGTTGTCTCTGGAGGAGTATCTTCAGCTTTACCTTATTCCTTTGTTTTTGAGGACATGGTATTTCATTTAGCTGCAATGAACACTAGCCAGAAATAACCTGTTAGGACTTTCTCCAGAGGCTATTTAAGAAAGTGCAAAACCCTCTGGAACTGGATGTACCAAGGGACTTACACACTGTGTTACCTGCTTCAGTGGAAACATTGAAATTACTGTCATAGTTGTTCTTGCCATTGTTAGGAATACCTGAAATACTGTGATACATTCTGGAGCCTTAAGTTTGTCCAGATTGAAATCAAAAGTTTTAAAAGTCTTAATGATGGACTTAATTGGATAACACTCCATATTCAGTATAGTAGATATTACAAAAACCAAATCAAATATTTGAATCTTGTTAAAGAGATAGAAAATGGAACTTTCTTTAGAGATCTTTGGAACATAAACTGCAGCTCTTTCCATTAACAGATAGATGAACTCAGTAGTACATCAAACAGTATTAATCTTTGTAAGCACAGCTAAAATATCTTTATGTAAAAAGATTATATGCTTACATGTTTTCAGAATCATAATATACTTTTCAATTGCATTTAATTTTTAGATCTTCTCTGAAAAGAGAGGTGGTTTTGTATTAATGAATAAAAGTTGTATTTATTAAAGGAAGCTTCCAATTATTAAAGTAAAAATTTTCAGAAAAGACACCAAAAGTAATTCCTGTAGATGATTTCTAAAAATATGGTTATACGGATGGGAGCACATAAACTCCTATACTCCTAAAACTCTTCAAATGCTGATAGTAAAAGTTGGAAAATGAATTACTGCAGATGAATGGCAGGAGAGAGACAGATAAAGGAAGCCAAAGGAGCAGTAAGCAAAAGTTTTAATAAAAAAAATGTTCCAGATACTTGCACAGCAAGAATGTACTGATGGAAGAATATATCCACTCAAAATCCTGTAAGATATATCAAAAAGTGCATTTAATGCATTAAAATAGATGAGTAGAAGTGTTCTATTTACAGAATGATCTGTGGGATAGGTTACATATACCCATCAATCTCAGAAAAACAGAAAAGCAGCATTCAGTCAAAGGTCAAAGCTATCCATTCAAGCCATTACAAAACATGCACAAACAATTCTTATTCTCTTCACTGCCACCAAATTACCTGTATGACTTGCTCAGGACTCACCAGCAGGATTGGTTCTTGAATGTTTGTTTGCTGAGGTGAATGCTTTTCTAAATATACCTGCAGGGATGACATGAACTCTACTTACCCTGCACTACGATTCAGAGTAAGCATGACTGCTGTTGGGCTCAGCCATATCTCAAATTCCTGCCATCACTGAGCAGGCTGTTGGAAAACAGACATCAATCCCTTGAGCCACTGCTGCTGGTGGTGTCCTTCTGCAGGCAGTGTTTTGAAAGAAGGGGCAGAGGCACATGCAAACCACCTGCAGGCAGCCCAGGGAAATAAGAGAGGCAGCTGGCACATCTCCCCACTGCGGCCAGGCAGTGCCAGCTGCATCTGGCCTTAGTTTACCGCCACCTGCTCAGGGTGACCCATCAGTCACACTGGCTCTGGTATCTCAGCCTTCACTGAGTTGCCACAAGAAGAGACAGGTGGGGTCTAAAGTGAGGGAGGTTCTGTCAGAAATGAATATTCTGGTAAGCTGCTCAGAGGATATAGTGTAAACCACTGCTAAAGCAGACGATGTTGTCACTCACTGCATGCTCCTCTCATTGTGGTTATCATTTGACAGCCACAGACTTTTTTTCATCTGGGCACAACTTTACTAGCTCCCTGCTGGAGCAGAGGAATCCCAGAAGCGATTTAAAGGACCAGTCTTTGAGCTTAAGTAATTGAAAGTGTTTTCAAGGTGCATAAATTTACTTTTCAGAGGGAGAAGTGTAATGAGTTGGGCATTTAAATTGCAGCTATAATGTAAGCACCAAATTTGACACAGAGATCCCAAATAAACTCTCCCCACTCTCAAATATATCTCAGGTTTTGAATGAAAGAAATCCTGTGCATTGAGACACACTGCCTTAGCTGGGCAGACCGTCTCTGTGCCAAACTCCTCTCCAAGGCTGTCATGAAGCAAGAATCTCAGCACTGTCATGTTTTTGTCTCTTTACATCTATTCATTTGGTGCACTTTGACCACATTTTAGGCCAGTAGTGTGGTGGTAGACTTTTCCCTTTTTTTCCCAGCCACAGTATCCTTCCCATCTGACAGCTGCAGAGCTGTCTTGAGGAGGAAGTGTTGTTCTGTGTAAGTACCTCATGGGGTGGTTTGTAAGCAGCACTCGGTGACCCCAACCTCAATGTGGATGGCAAAGAGTGAGCCGATCTGTGCTTCGTGGGATGTCAGACTTTTATTTTTCCTAAAAGAAGAATGACAGTTGCCTACAAAATTTATTAACATGCTATTAACATTTTCATGTAAAAAGGCAGACTTAACTGTTTGAGCAGCCAGGCATTCTAACTGATTCAAATTTGCCACTTAGTTTAGCAAAGCTAGAAAAAGATCCACTTCCCCTTATTTCTGTCCAAACTCAGCATTTCAGCATTTCAAGTCAGTAACAGAGTTGATAAGATACTTGAGTTGTGCTGACCAGAATGCAGTTCCCTCCTCTGCATATGGGTACATCAACACTCAGCTCTCAGAAGTGGAGGGTAGGGGATATTCTGAATTATGCCTGAATTTACACTAAGTAATCAAATATGACATATTTACTGTAACAGTAACAGCAGTTTGGGAGTTGTTTACTTTCCCATTCTGTACAGACAATTTCAAGATGGAAAATTAGAATGTTTAATTTCAAAATTGTCACAACAAAATGTTTTCACTCATTTAAATTTTTACCTTCAACATCTTCTAGCTTACTGAACAGGATTCATAAACCTGATGTGTAGATAGAAATTCTGAATACTTAACAAATCCTCAGCTGCTATACTAACCAGGCTCACTCCTGTACTTTTTCAGTTCAGAAAACATTAGGGAAGTCACACTGAAGCAGAAACTCAAAGCAGTTCCACTGTATTTGCATTCTGATGGGTGGAGTCTTAGCACTTCTTTGCTTTTTGTGGGCATAGGATGGTATTTTTAGACTATTAATAAATATTCTGTGTTGCTGATATAATCAGACAGGTTTGGACATGAGCTACGGTGTGATGAAAATGGAGTAAAGAATTGCTTTTCAGTATTTGCTAAGAATGTGAGAGGAACGTTAATGGCAACAGGAGTGTCTCAGCAGCAGTGCTCTAGCTGAGCAGAAAATAAGAAGGAATTTAAGAGATTTTTATCTTGAGCTTATTTCTGCTTTTTTTTTCTTTTTTTCTGTGTTTGGGGTTAGTATCACAAATTCTGTTATAAAATCAGATGTCATGAAATAATATTTCTGAGCTTGTCATCTATTTCTTATATTAATAAGTACTCATCATTCGGGCTGGAAAACGTATATGCCGGGCTAAAGCAGGAAATGCCTGTGATTTCATGTGACACACACATTTGCAATTTATAAGTGATCCTGGATTTCATGGATATGAGCTGTAGGATGAAATTTGGAAGATTGTTCAACCAGGGCAGTCATCATATGCCCTTAAACAGGGTAGGTTTTAAATAAAAACAAGCCCCTGACGTCAGGTTTTAAATCCAGAAATTGTGGAGCTTAGTTCAATTACAAGCAGATTTCAAACAGTATTTAGAGACTTAAATTTGTCTGGGCTTAAAGAAGCATTTGACAGCTGCCAGTGCAATTCACTTCAGACCATCTTGAAAGGTCTATTGCATGCCAACGAAAATCATGAACCTCATCAAAGTCATACGTCAAGGTTCTGCTTGAACAGTTAAAGTAGCTGGGAACTTGCATAAATAGGTTAATGAAACTTGCCTGTCAAACACACACTCATTCATTCAAAATCCCACTGTCAGACATTAATTTTATTACAATGAAAAAAAAAAAGATAAAGTGATATGAAACAGGCATGACAAACCGGAAAAGCACTGTACCAGAATATAAAAAGATACTGTCAGCTCAAGCTTCTAAATTACCACTACAAACAAAAGCATTAAGGACTGTCCCTCCCTACAAATATATAGAGAGATACCAACTACTCAGGGTAAAATATCCTCCAAAAATAGATCTACTGAGCATCTGCTCACATTGTATTACAGTTGGAGTCAATGACATGCAAGAGGTAACTAACTCACTGGAGTATGCCAACCAAGGGTGGACACCTGAAGCAAAAAATGTCATTAAGTACCAAAGCAGTACCTGGCCTTCATCAGTTTAAACAAATTTTCATCACCAGTAGTCTAGACCATATATGTCCCAGGTTGTCACTACCTACGACCAGGAACAGATGTGATTCGTAGTGTATCATGTACCTTTGCACTCCATATCTGGGGACCTGCTGGAGGGCTCTAATCCTCCCTGTCTGTCTGAAGTTCTGGAGTTCCTCACAGTGGGAGGCCAGAGGTGTGCAGATGTTGCGTGTGTTCAAATCTTTCCACCTCCTATGCATTCAGGAAATGGCACAGAGATTTCTTGAAGAGAAGACCATACTACGGGCAAAGTGTGGCTCTCAGAAAAGGGACTGCCTACAAGTGCCCTGTTCAAAGGTACACATTGAGAACACACCAAAGGCAGAAGCAAGTGTCTAAATTACCTTGAAAGCAAATGCTTCAGTAAAGATCTAGGAATTCATGGCTTAACTGTATAAAGAACACCAAGACTCAAAGGAGATAGCAACAGCTGATCTCCAAAGTTATATAGAAAAGAAAAAGTAAGAAAGTGTACTCTAACTGTATTCCAGCTCCTAGAAAAGGAACTAACTAGACAAATTAACCTTTTATTAGACACTGAATTGGCAAAATGCATGCAATTCTCAATCCAAACAGCTAGTCAGAGATTAAAGTTTTGTAGATTGCGCCAGATAGCTGGAGAACCTGAGGTTTGAGTCAGACAGTTTTCTTACTCTGATTCTTCTGCAAGCATTTTTTCCTAAGAATGGACAAGGTATTGTTTTCTTGTCCCCAGCAAGGATTTCTTCAGCCACTGTAAATATTTTCATTTTCTCAGTACAACGGTTCTTTTGGCCAGGAACTACAAAGACTTTTGCTGGCTTCTTCCTCACCCCACAATGCTGTTGCTGCTTTTTCAGGCTTCTCCTACAATCTGTCTCATGCCACCCAGCTCTCCCTCTCCTCATTGTGCACTCATGCACACAGAAGCACCTACCTGCATAGGACTATGCTCAGCAAAACTTCTATTTCCAAGTACTTTGAAATTCTTGAACTGCCTTTGCCTTTCATGTAGAAATCAGTGATGGGTGGTTAAAGAGTACTATTTGCCTTCTGACTTTCAGGGAAGTGTTTAATGGCATCTCATAATCACTTTAAATAAAATGGTGGTGCCCAACATCTTCAAAAAGATGTAGCACAAACTGCAGTAGCAGATACATCTGACCTTGTCTGAGACATAAGAATATCTGATAGTGTAGAATTTCACTACTATTCAGCTGTCTAAAGATGCAGATAGATATCAAGTGGGATTTACAAAATTGCTGGCACCTACATTATTTTATAAAGATGCCCCTCAGGACCTGATTCAAAGCCATTGCAGTCACAGAGCAATTACCGTCAACTTTATTAAGATTCAGTTCAGATTAATGTTGCACGCTTCTTTGCTGCCCTTTGCTGTCTCTGTTCTTGTGATTTGAATTGTTCCCTCAAGGCATTGCAAAAAAAAGAATGGAAATGTTAGCAGCAAGGCATGGGAAATTCAATACTTGTCCACCTGGTTTTGACAGTGTTTGTTTAATACAAAAAGCAAAATGTTGTTTTAAAACTTTAATAGAATTGTTCTGTTCATATCTTTAAAATATCACTACACCTTTAAAAGATACCTAAACCAATAGTGAAATATTCTGACTTGGAGAAGGAATAAACACATATGCCACTTACTTGCAATCTCACTAATTAGAGTAGGATGACTGAAAAACTAGCCCATGTTCCTACAGCAAACATCATGTCCATGCAAATCATGTGCAAGTATTTGATTTTTGCATCACTGTAGAATATATAAAATCTACCTTCAGTAAATGTTTTCCAATATACCAAAATGTCTGATGACAAGCAGTAAACGTCAAAGTCTCCTTCTCTAGCTGTCCTAGGCACCAAACCAAACAGATTAGTTAAAACAGGACAGTATCAAGCCACTTGCAGAATAAATATGGGGGCAAGGTTTTGGGGTTGTTTATTTATTTTTGTTGTTTGGTTTGGTTTGGTTTGGTTTTTAAGAGTATGTGCTTGGATAATGTCTGAATTGGGAAGTAAAATAAAGATTAAAAGGAAGATGGAATTAAAAACTAAGAAACAGGAGCCAGTTATTTTACAGTTTTATAGTGCTGGAGAGAGAAAAAGTAAGATAAATTGAAAACAAGTGTAGTGGTACATGATTGGTCTGCAGAGCTGAAGAGATAGTTTTGAATTAAAGAGCTTAAACCCATGATGGTTAAAGAAGAATACTGTGTACAGAACTGCTCTGCATCAGATCCAATGTCTGTCACAAGCTTGTTGTTTTGGAGTCTTACCCACAGGGTGACTAGCCTGATTGAAGACCTATTTCCAGCATCATCCCTACTTGTAAAGGGGAACTGGCTGCAGAAAGTCAGATCAGAACATGTTAACAATGCATGTGACTTGGTTTTCTACTTCCATCTGCAAAGTTGTCTTTTTCTCATATATTTAAGAAATACAGTTTCCTTTGTGCAAACATCTAGTTTCAGGGATAGATCTGTGAGATTATTAAATTCTTCAAAGACTGACATGTCAGATTTGCTAGTAAAGTTTGGACCAAGATCAAGAACATTTAGCTTTTTAAGGGTAAATAGAAGTTTGTTATTCTTTATTTTGCTCTTTGGAAACACGCTTTTAACATACAATGGTAATAGCAACAATTATAACTTCCTCTAACTACAGTGATTCTAGAGATTATAAGTGTTGATAAAGGTTTCAATACCTTGACTAGATTTTCCTCTTCTAATTGAAAGATAAATCCTGCTCTTCCAGAGCAGATAACTCTGTACAACCTCTCCAGAGACCATGATCTGACTGAAGAAATCAGATGCAAAAGGGATTCATTTGTGGCTCTGGCAGTTTTGGAAAGCAGACAGAAGGTATTTATGGAGTCAGAATGAAAGTATGCTTTGTTAAGGATGCATTTGAACAGGAGATTTCCAAAGCAAGGTTCAAATGGAAAAGTATGATTGAGGCACTTCACCTCAGATCAAGCTGCTGTAGAGGTACAGTTTGGCAGGACCGCATCTAAGTCAGGTTACTGGGGACAGTGACAACATTGTCAAGTTGGTCAGGGCAGGACATCCCCAAGTTCTGTGGGAAGTTATTTTCTATAGGGTTCACTAAAGCCCCAGTTCTAATCCCCACCAATTTCCATCAAGATTGTGATGCTGAGAAGGTGTTGTAATGGAAAAAGTGCTGATGAACATGAGCCTTAGCCAGGTAAAGTAGGTGAAAGGTACCGCCTTTGTTAATCCTTGCCATTAAGATGTAGTTCCTTAACTTCTTTAAACTTGATAAAAGTGCATTTAGTCTATGCACGGTCTGGAGACCTCTCCTGCTTAGATTCTTTGAGTTTAATGTGCCAATTCCAGTCCAGTATTAAAATCTAAAGTTTCTCAGAACTGCTAAAATCCTCTCAAAATATCATGATTTTAGGATGCACTGTTTCTCTAGTCCTCCCAAGTCTCACTTGAACTCCAAGCTTGCTGATGCTACTTTTCACATACTAGAATAAGGCATTAATCCTGTAGTACCAACCTAGAAGTGTGTTCATAGTCTGTATTAAAGTGACCAAGGTGAAGTTAAATTACACTCTGGTAATTTATTTGAGGGCAACCATCTCCACATGAATAAAACGTATAGTAAGTGTTAGCATTAGCTGTTAAAAACCTTCAAATCTTCCTCAGTAGGTTAAGAGTTAGTCTAAAGGATAAGCTGAAGTGATGAAAATGTTATGAAACATCTACACTGATAATTCAAACATTATTTACATTAACAGCTGATCACATGCAACAACAAACCTGAAACATAATGCAATTCTCTAGCGCAGTTATTCCTACACAAGAGTGTGACACCCAACCGTGCAAATTAAAAACTACTCAAACCACTTTCATAATAAACAACAAAAAATATTAAACATTCATTTCTGCTGAAGGAGATAACTGTTTACTTGTAGAAATGACAAAGAGATGTTGGCAACTAATGCAGTGTTTCTGTTGGGGTGAGATGAAGGAATGTGTCTGAATATGCAAGACGGATGTGTGTCTTCTGCATCATTGTAGAATGATGTGACGTTATTTGCTGGGTATGCTTTATTTAATGCATATGCACGCAGTCTATCTCATACTGAATAGTTAGCAGGGGTTATTTTGTCATTGAAAATGAGAACAAAATATGATAACTAAAGAGAATATAGACATTTGAGATTGATGTCAGTTTGCTTTGCAGAAAAGACTCCCCATAAAATAGGAATTGAAAGTAAAATAAGGGAGGGGAACAATGAAACATGTTAAGAAAAATAAGAAACAAAATCATTGTATCCACATGATGTGTGGGTGGACATATGATGATAAGCAGGCAGAGGCATGTGAGGATTTATGAAGAACTAACCGTGTCAACAATACTCTTCCTCAAGAACTGAAAGACCTCAAATTCAGAATCCAGTCATAGAACAGATCTGTAGAATAGCTTGAGCTGGAAGCAACCTTAAAGATCATCTAGTTCTAACCCTTTTACCACAGGTGGGAACACTTTTCATTATATCAGGCTGCTCACGGCCTCATCCAATCTGGTCTTGCACACTCCCAGCAATGGTGTGTGAAAAAGATTTCTTCCCAACATCTCAATTAAACCCAATTTTTTTCAGTGTGAAGCCATTTCCCCTTGTTCTGTCACTACATGCCACTGTGAAAAGTCTCTCTCCATCTTTCCTGTAGGACTCCTTCAGGTACTGGAAGGCCATAATTGAGTCACCCTGAAGCCTTCTCTTCTCCAGGCTGAACAATCCCAATTCTCTCAGACTTTCCTTTGTAGGAAAGATGCTTCATCCTTTTAAATCATCTCCTCCTCTGGACTTGCTCCAACAGGTCGATGTCCTTCATGTGCTGAGGACACCAGAGTTGGATGCAGTGCTGCAGGTGGGGTCCCACAAAAACAATATAGGCGGGGAGAATCCCCTCCTTTGACCTGCTGGCCACTCTGCTTTTGATGCAGCCCAGGATATGTGTTTGCCTTTCTGGGCTGCAAGTGCACATTGTCGGCTCATTTTCAGCCTCTCATCCACCAGCACGAACAAGTTCTTCTTGGCAGGGCTGCTCTTGATCCATTCATTCCCCAGCCAGTACTGATACCAGGAATTGCCCTGACCCAGGTGCAGCATCTTGCACTTGGTCTTGTTAAATCTTGAGAGATTTCCATGGGATAACTTCTCAGGGTTTTCCAGGTCCCACTGGATGGCCCTGTCCTTCAGGAGCATCAACCATACACTCAGCTTGGTGTCATCTGCAAATTTGCTGAGGGTGCACTCGATCCCTTCATCTCATGCTACAATTTGTATTGTTTCATTTGGCCAACATGCATTTTCCATTCAGTTATAATACAAGAAGTTTTCCAATTCTGTCCCTGAAAAATAGTAGCATTGTATAACTAAAGTGCAACAGCTGTTGTGCTCTGCTCTAGGCATGACAACATATTGACACTGAGAGACAGCAAGAGGAGGAGGGAGAGAAGGAGACTGAAGTTTTAAATTATATTAGTTATCAGGAATTTATGAACAGGAGTTAATATAATTTTAGGCTTTTCTTCTTTCCTTGCACATTATTGAGTATAAAACAAATCACAACAAATCAATAACAGTTAAAGGAAAACTTGGAAATGATGAGAAAGAACATAATAAATTCACAAGGAAATGAGGTATTAAATGCTCTTTGCGTGTTATCCTGATTAGGTTGCCTTTCATTTAAGTCATCTTTGGATCTGTAGAATTTCCCTTTTCCTTCAATCACAGTCTGCTCATCCTTCTCAAGCTTCCACTCAGTGAAATGTCAACCCTATCTCCAGATAAAGAGGACTAGTTAGATGGATTGTGAATGAAGCTTAGACTCTATTGTGCCAAATTTGCCTTTAAACTCCTAACTGAGCCCCATGCCCTGCAGACTAATCAGAAAAGTCTGTGTAGACAGGTATGAGAAAAGGGTTGATCCTGGAGTCCAAAGCTTGAGCTTTGTTTTTCCCAATGAAACAATATTAGAGAACATTTGTGTGGGACTGCAGCATGTTGTATCGTGAAAGGATGGTCTAAACTGGAGAGCTTGACAAAGTGGAGGCATTCACACTACTGCTTTCTAGGACCATTCCCTTCCACCCCATGTATGGGATTATACAGAAGAAAGGTGCCTGTCTTGGGACTCCCTAGAGGCAGCCTGACTCTTTCAGGGTAAGGTAATAGGGAGCTACTTGAGGCAGGATTTGGCTTTTGGCACTCTAAGCTGCTCCTTCTTAATTTTGGCTCACAGGCCAGCTGTCCACAGAGTGGGCAAGTGGAGCATCTGCTCTTTTCCCTTTTTGCTCCTGGTATGACTCACACTAGTTGGAAGTATGTTTCCATGATATACTAGAAAATAAGAGCTTTTTCTTTTTGAAAAGAAGAACTGGCCTCCCCAAGGGAAACAAATATTTTCTTATTATACACTAGTTATCATTCATTGTGTGTAAAATTACTAATATAAGAAAATTTTCAGAGAACAGTGCCAGACTGGAACTGTCAATTTTTTTTTTTTTTTTTTTTTTTTTTTTTTTTTTTTTTTTTTTGGTCCTAACAATAGAATGCTGGTCTGAGAAGTTTCTTTTGTGCTCTTAAGTTCCTCTTTCTTCAGAGCTAGTTATATATTTAGCTTGTTTTAAAAGTCCTGTTTCTTAACGGTCTTTTCTCTTTTCAATATGTAAAACACATTCTTTCTGTGAGACTTATTAACTAATTTTGGTGTGCTGTTGACAAGAGTTTGGAGTTGTTTGAAGAATCCTGTTGTGGTTCATAACAGGAAAATTTACTCTTTTGGGGTCTTTTGAGGTTTGTTGTTTTTTGTTGGTTTGGGGGGTTTTGTTGGGTTTTGTTTTTTCAAAGAGGAGAGGGTTTGGATATGTGTCAATATGCATGTATTCATATATACGCACACATTCATACAAAATGTATATATGTAGCTACTCTGGGGTTAGCATCTCTGATCAAAGGGGAAAGTGATGGAAAGTCTCAGCTGCTGTAAAGCAGAGCTCCACCACAGCTACTCTTTGTAAAGGTGGTTGCCCCTCTTTCCCTGTCACCTGCAGAGCTGCCCTTGTGCTGGCAGGTTCTCTGGGACCAGGGTTAGTGCCAGAGAAGGTGCACATCACATCTCAGAGCCCATGCCTATGCACACATAAAGGCACATCAGTCTCAGAGAAATTCAAACCGAAATATGTTTGTAGTCCAGAAAATCAGCATGTCTGCCAGGCTGTTTCTGTGACTCGATGCCACATCAAGGCAGGTTTTCATTCACAATCAACCATGGAATCTGAAGAGATGTGTCTGGGAGGAAGCAGTGCTAAGAGGGACTCTGTTGTCTTTGATTTACTCCTTAAATGCACTTGGAAACTGTGACAAAGTAGTATCTTATAGATATTGTTCCTGATCCTGAAAAATGTGTTTGGGAAACATTACCTACATTTTCAACATGATTCCTTTTCTTACTTGGAAAAAGTGAGAAAATAGGATGTGTACAGTGAAAGGTAAATATTATATAACTGAGGTCATGTCATAACTTATCCTTTATGTGCCTCACTTACTGTAGTGCATGTTTCCCAATCTTTACAAAACTTATTATCCTTCAAAACACAGCATGTCCCTCTTCCAGCTACCACTGAGCTGAGTCAACACACCCACCTAAAATCCACACCACCATCCTCACTATTCCATCTTCCTTTCCAGAACTAACTGAGGAGCACATCAAAACCAAAAAACAAGATGGCCACCCACGAGGGGCTTCATCTTTTCTCATGCCAGATGCTAGAACGGGTCTTGTGTAGAATTGCAGAAGATATCCAGGGTGAAACAATAGAAAATGGGGTTCCAAAGATATCACAAAGGTGGATGCTAAGGCTACTAGCTGCTCCTTACTTTTTCATCACTGTTTGGACACACTGGTGTCTAAGGTTCATAGAATTAAGTACAGGCTATGCATCACTTCTTCCACTTCTTGCAGCAGCCCAAATTTCTGGTTCGTTTCAAAAAACAAATAGTCCAGCTCTGGGATTTTGATGAGCTGATGCCGCTGCTGCATGAGGCGGATTTTAGGACATTAAAATACAATCTCTCACAGTGAGGTGTGGAACTTCCAATGGAAACATGCAAGGTGAGAATTTATAGGTAATCATGGAAATATTTTGAGATTTGTTTTTCCAAAGGAGAAAGGGTCAATACAATTTTTATTCTGGAAGTTTTTGCTTTTACAGAATGAATGGAAGTTCAGGATAGATAAACAGTGCAGCTTAGGGACTGAGTTTCCTTTAAGTTAATACCAGAACTAAAAATAAGTCTTAGGCCAAGGTAAATAGGTTATTAGATTAGGAAATTTTATTATGAGCAAAATGCAGCATTCAGGTACAGTGTTTAAGCATAGTCTTGTATGAGTATAATTCTTATATATATATATAGACTTGTGGATCTCAAATATTTTGGGTAAATTATGAGAAAGAATCTGAAAACAAGAAAAGAAGAATATATAAGCTCAAACTTCCCTTGTTCAAAGTTTTAGGAAATTTTCCTTTGTTCTTCTACACTGGAAATAATTTGTCACTGTGAGTTATCAGGTAAATATCAGTTTCAATTATTTCTTCAGTTAGCAAAGCAAAAGCACAAAAAATTAGGGTAGGAAAAGAACTCATTGACACTTTTGCTCTTTAATTGAAAATTACTTCTTCTGTAGGAAAATACACATACTTCCAGAACCTCTAACTCTTGTGGAATCTTACTAAAACATTGATAACATACATGATACCAGAGTTGCGGATATTACTATGGGGAGTATAACATAGATAAACCAAACAGCTGAGATAGTGAAACCAGAACTTCACTTGAAAAATAAAATATTCAGAAAAAATATTTAGAAACCAAAAACTGAAACCTTCCATTTTACAGCTTGCCAGCTTTTCTATAATTATATAAATCTATTGTCAGTCCTTCAATAATACCATTGCTAGAAAAAGATTGAAACTTTATTTCCTCAAATGTTTTAAACTTTGTATTAGCAAAAATGGTTTTGATTTTGTGGGTGTTTCTTTTCAGAAAACCTCAAGTTACTCAGAGTTGTTTTTGCTCAAAATTTTGTCCCTAACAGTATGTCTCAGAAACATTAAAGCAAAGAAAATAAAGAGAGATAAGGCCATGGGTTTTGATCATTGGTACACTTCTTTGGCTCAGGAATTAATACCTGGAACAAAGATACTCTCCCACCAAAACAAGAATATTCAACAACCTCACTTTTGCAGACATTAGTAGAGCTCCCAACTGTCTCATACTTTTCACAGGCAAATAAGGAATTTCTCATGAGGACATTTGATTTTCAGTTTTGGCCATTTTTTCTGATTAAATAATCCCAGGTACAATAATCTCTAAGTGCTCATTAACTAAGGAATGCATACAGATTACTTTTAGATGTTGGATATCCAGATTCCCTTTTCTGGTGCAGCAGCTGCAGATGGATATAATAGAAGTGATTTGACTTCTCTGCGGTTTATTTTTATCACTTATACTCCAGGAGATAATGGCAGATTAATGTGTATGTCTTTTGCATTTAGACACACAATTTATCTTCCCAAATTAGGAGGCTAACTTCCATATATATGCAGTGAAGTTGAGCTCCTCCAGAGGCAGCTGAGAAGAAGTATATCCTAAATGATCTGAATACCTTCTTCAGAGTAAATGGAGAAATTTGGCCTGTGGCTGATTTTTGTCAAATGAACAGTTCTATTTGTCAATAGAACTAATTTCTACAGGCAGATACTTTCAGAACAAGATTGAGAAACTTAAAAGGCAGGGGTTATTCAGGAGACAAGAACTAGTTTCACTGTACTGGAGAACCTATTGACCTACAATGTGATCTGCTACAGACCAAGGCCTCCTGATCTTCACTGAGTTTTTTAAAAGATGCTGTTATAAAGTTCCTTTATAGGATATCACGTTTGCTACATAGCACCCCAATTTTATTGCAGAACAAGAACCTAAAGAAGTTAATGATATGTTGAAATCAGACCTCTTCTGACATCCAGAGGTCCCTTAAAACATAAATTGTTCTCACAGGGAGGCAGCTGCAAGTTCCTCACATGTCAGTTCTTAAAAAACAGGGAAATCAAAGAGGTCAAAGATGATTTCACATTTGTATAAACCTGTGCTATAAGTAAGGATATTTCTTACCAGCTTTCAGTGATTATTCTTTTTGTGACACATTAATGATAGTAAGTAATGTAAATAACATATTTTTTTCCTGCCAATTCCACAAGAACTGTAAAAACTCAATAAATTTGCAATATTCCTCCTTGCATCCCCTCTTTCTCCTTCTTCCACTCCATGTATGAGTTTTCCAGGCCACAAAGACTAAATACCAAGACTAGCCATTGTCTGTTTACAATTTCTGTAAGGAAAGACCAACTACTGAAGAACAGCTTTGATTATCACAGTTGGTATTTATGGTACTTCACATATTTTGATGTCCATCTGACATGATTATTCAAGAACTTGCTGCACACATAAACCTGGAGCAGCAGTCACCTTGCGTACCTAAAAGTGTTCTCAGTGCAAACGCCTTCCCAGTTAGTGGAGAGAAATCTTACTATTGGGTTGCATTTATTTTGATCAGCCCTAAATTCCTGCATTGGGATAAGACATTCATAAAATGTCTTTATGATCTTACCTCTGACCATGAAGCCTTAATGTATAGAAACCTCAGGACTCATCAGCGTTTGATAATTTGGACACTGCTGTGCCAACCAGACAAACAAGCTTCAAGCTTTGCCAGAGAGCAAGTGCACAAGAAACTGGTAGGGAGCATAGCTGGGACAGCTGACCTGAACGGGACAAAGGGATATTCCATAATATAGAATGTCATGCCCAGTATATAGACTGGGAGAGTTACCTGGAAGGGGAACTCATTAAAGTTTGGAGATGGGTTTTACATGAGTGAGTGGGTGAGCAACTGTTGTGCATCACTTGTCATTCTTGAGTTTTATCTCTCTCTCTCCACTTTCCATTACTATTATTATTGTTGTCGTAATATTACTTTTTGCTTAATTTCAACTATGAAACTGTTATTATCTCAACCAACAAGTTTTACCTTTCTGATTCTCCTCCCCATCTCACCAGGGTAGGGGAGAAGTGAGTCAGAGATTGCATGATGCTTAGTTACCAGTTGAGGTTAAACCACAACATCCTCACAAGTCACCGAACCTTGTTTCTGCTGGCCATACACTTTGTTTTCTTCACCTTAGCTACAGAAAAAGATCCCTGGTCAGCCAAGCTGGCCTTCTGCCTCATCAGCTTGACTTCCAACACTTTGGAATTGCATGCTCCTGTGCCCTGATGAGATGGTGTTTAAATGTGACCAAACTGATGGATCCCAGCTTCTCCAAAACCATTTTCCTAGGGAACCTTACAAAGTAGTTTTCTGAGCAGCTTGAATTCTGCTCTCTTCTTATCCAGAGTTTTGCTGGCAACTTTCCTTCTGTCACCAAATATTTTAGATTCAACTACTTCATGGTCCAAAATGTCCACCAATCACCCCTTCAGTCATGAGGCTCTCTTGTTAACAAGCAACAAATCAAGGAGGATATCTTTCTTAATCAACTCCCTTAGTGCCTGTACCAATTTATAAGCATTGTTACTCATGTCATACCCATCCTCTGTGTGCTCCTCAGTGGAAGGGGAGAAAATACTTCTCCCCTCAACCCCAGAAAGGCTGTGACCTTGGGTTCCTGCCCTAATCAACAAGTCTGAGAAAGAGGATCCGCTCCAAACTAGATGTTGCGGGGAGGCAAAGGGAGAAGGTGTGTGAGTAATTGAGGAACAGAGGTTCCTGTTTCAAGCATTACCTTGTGGAGAGGGTCACATTTTAGCCCATGTTATCACATTTAGAGCTACAAATTGTTTAGGCTTAAAAACAGAACCATCAGAAATACACATTATTAAAATATAACCATAAAACTCTCATTTTTTAAACCAGCTCCGTCTCTATTTCCTATTTCTGTATTTAACCAACAAAAATTATGTGACAAATTGAGAGCAAAAAACCCCTTCATATCTGCAATATTATTACATGAAGTTTCATTTTCTTGTTTGTGCTTGTGTTCTTGCCTGTCTGGTTGCCTACAATTATAAAGAGACACTATTTAAAGGACGGACAAGTCAGAACAGTAGGTGAGGAAATACAGGAGGCGCCTGAAATAGATTTAAAGTAGTTAAGAATGTCAGTTCCTCATCAGCCAGAGTTATCACTGAGACTAGTTGCAAGAAAAGAAAAAAGGCCTTTGAGAATGAGAGAAGAAGCTGCCCATGCTGCTGAAAGCAGGACCACCCACCAAGGTGAGAATGCACTGCAACTTCAAAAAGGACATCATCACAACAAGCAGAGAACCTGCCCAAGTCACTCTCAGAGGTTTAGTCTGTCATTACAGAAGGCTTCATTTGAAATACCATAATGTGTTCAGTGAGTCTACTCTGTGAAACAGAGTGGGGAACAAACCCGGGTGTTTGTGTTTCTGAGCATTGTTTCTTCTCTTTTTCAGGATGTCTTCCTATTACAAGTGTTTAGTGGTGTCCCATCACCTGCTGTGGGAAGGCGGACTTCCTGAGGAACAAGAAGGTGAGGATGGGCTTGAGCCTGCTCTGGAGCACCACAGCACAGCTAAAGAAACACTGGGATGGATACATTCCTTGTTTGACTTGGTCTTATGTGCTTTGCAATCCAAATTCTGACCATGTTTTCTTCTGGAGGAAGTCTGAGGAGGTAGAGATGATTCAGTCACTTTATCACGTCCTCAGGTCCCAGTCCTTGTTGGACCAGCTAACACCATGCCATATGATTCAGAAGGGGTTGAAACACAGGACTCAGGTGGAAACAGAGAAGCCAAGCTCCTAACACTGACAGTACAACACTGGAGAGGAGCGTTGAGTCTTCAAGAAGGAGCCAACTCAGCCAATAGCCCAGGAGGCAGGTGAAAGGCAGAGTGGAAAGGTTACCTGGAAATTAATAGTAAATGCTACTTTAACTTCTACCATGCCATACATTAGCTGTGTGTTCCCCCATTTCTTTCTTTTTTCCAACTTTCTGTTTTAACTTTTCCCCTTCCTTTCTTTGTCACTTCTCATTTCCTCTTTGGTTTACTTGATTTTCTCCATCTGCATTGTGCCTGTCCCTCTGGCTCTCTACTGTCCTGTTCCCCCTCCTCACTTTCTTACAGCAGCCTGCAAACCCTTCTGAGCTTGATCTCACATACCTTCCCATTTAGCACCAATTCTAGCTGTGCAGTAATCAGTGCAAACCAAAGTACATGTCATCTGTGTTCTGACAACAATTTCAGCTCAAAATTGTCATAACACAATAAGTGAATTTTCAGCTTTGGAACTAATTGTGCATTTAATTTTGAGGCATAATACAAAAATTAGATTTATCTTCCGTGCAGCAATAGTATTGGCAAATGAAGTGGAAGATCTTTTGCTAACTGTGCGTCATAAAAATAACTAAAGGGAGGTTAGAGCTAAATAGTTTCTTGGAGAAGCTTGTTATAAGCCTGTGAATTGCTTGTAGCTATGGCATTTTTCAGGCACTGCCAGAAGAAGG
>JAWWEV010000001.1:100920112-100947146 GCA_035583235.1 Hafferia zeledoni | reverse complement strand
GCAAGCTATCTCTTGGCACAAGTAATTTTGAAGCTTTATTTACAGTACTTGTGCACAGGAAAGCAAACAGTTCAGCACTTCATTTGTAACAAAGGTCTGATCTATAAAGCAACTGAATTGACATCATCCTTTAAATGTATTGTATACCTTTGTATACGATTAAGCAGTAAACGTTGGTATACTTAAATTATTAACCCACATGTCTGTTGCCATATGTCTGCAAATATTTTCAAGACAATAGGTTGAAAAACCTTTCATTTAAGAAATTTCTTTACCAAATAAGAGACTTTTGTACATTTATTTCCACTATGTTATAACATAGTTTTGAAAATTCAACTGTAATGAGGAGTTCCTCTGAGAACTTGTGGCTGAACTGAACTTTCATCCCAATAACCTATATACTCCATTTCTGTATTCATCAGTGAAAGGAGTACAGGTGAAATCCCGTTTTACTCATTCTCACGTAGCAGGAAGAAATCCACAGAAGAAATAGAAAACTACTGGGGGGAAAAAAAATGAAAGCCAAGTAAATTTATTCTCAGAGAAACAAATAGAAACAAACCAACCAACCAAAAAAACAAAACAAAACCACCCTCCTCCCCAAAAAAACCCCAAACCCAAGAACAAACAAACAAAAAATAGGATTTGTGAAGGCTGTCTTAACTGGAATGGAAAAATCCTCTTTATAAAACAGCATTGTATTATTATAAATATATCCCAAAATAAGCAAGTTAGGATGAAATAAGGCTATTTTTTATGCAGCTCTGTAGTAAGGAAGCATAATCTCAATGCTTTTGTAATTATCAACTGCAGTTCCAGGCAGAAAATTTAGTTTCTCTTGATCTAAGTGTAGGAACAGTACTTTAATACACATAAACTCTTACTTCCTAACAGAAGGACTGAAAATTATCCATAGTGGGACTCAAAGACCTAATTACAAAATTATAGCATTATTTTCCCTCCCCAAAGCCATTACTGACTGCATTACCCATACTTAACCACAAGCTTTCCTATCATACAAAAGGAAAAACTGTTTTCATAATGATTTTAATTTTCTAATTTGAAAGTATTCAAGAATAGGTAGAGTACCATAGTTCACTGGCTGCATAGTGAAGTATTGTGGTACTTTTATTGACTGTGTAGTTTGAAAAGAACAGTAAGTATTTTCAGCTTTTTAAACCTGTAGATATAGGTACAAACCAATTTGTATATGTGTGTTTAAATTCTTTGTTTTAACTTTGCACAGTAAACCTTTACAATATTAACAGGAAAACTGCTACAAAAATACTCATACCATCACAATCCAGGAATGTCAAAAACTACCAGGAAAAAATGAAATTTAAACACAACTGCTCATGATTAAAGTTTGGTCCTTATTTTTGCAACAAGTGACGTTAATAACCCCAGGAATACTGAAACATTAATCTTACAACTGAAAACAGCAACTGCAGGGAATAGATGTTATGCAAACCATTTAATGTAATGAGAGCTTTACAAAAGGAAATGGCAGCCCCATTTATCTTGTGGGAAAATATGAACAGGAAGTGTATGAAACAGTTACTACTATGTATATGTCAACAGTTCCTCAAAATTAGCATGCCCTTTACATATTTTAGGGCTTACAAAATACTATTCATGGTAGTTAAACATAACAAACAAACAAAAAACCAGCTGCATGCCCCACAGAATAATAGATACAAGATGCTCAAGTCTGCAGCACTTAGTTTAATACAGAATACATCCCATTAAGTTCTGTGAACAATTTGTAGTTCTGTATAGGAAAATGGATCCAGAGCAACAGTTTGGCAGAAGGTGAGGATAGGCAATAAAAGAGAACTTACGCAACACAGAAGACTTTCAGACTCTTGAGGGAATTCATAAGGTTTCTTCAAGATGGAGATTTATTGTCCATTTACAAAGAACAAGTGGTGATTACAAGAGAAATATAATAATTAATCATACAAGCTTTGGAATTGTACAAAGATACTCATTTCTTGTGGCTGATGTGCATCATTAAAACAGTGCTAGCTTAAGGGACTTTTGCAAAGATGCAGTGTAATATCCTGCAGTTACAAGGGGACATGACTGAACAGGTAAGACACAGATTCACCATTGTGTGTTCTTCGAATTGCCTCTGCCAGGATCATGGAAATGTCAATAAACTGAAAGAAAAAAATCCAGAAGAAAAGTTTTATGGGATGCCAAGAATAATAAACTATGCAGTTTATAGATATATAAACATTCATCTACAATTTTGCTCTCCTTTATTTCTAGGAAGTAATTTAACATTAAAGCTTTAGGTATTGAATATATTCATAAGAACTGCACTAATACCAAGTAAAACTCAAAAATCGAGTAAGAAAGCATTATCCAAGATTGATGCACAGTCATATTGTTAAGACTTCTGACAAAAGGCATGTTGCCAAACCCCCCCACTATTCTTGTCATCAGATGGCAGTATCTGCTTGATACAAATAGAGTTTAAAGGAAGTACACTTTTTAAGTGGTTGCCTTGTTTCAATAAATACCAAATAAATGTTAGGCTTTTAAAAAATCCAATAACGCATTAAAAAAACCCAATCTTGTTTGCTTTTCTCCACTCTGTATACATAAAACCTCAAAATGGGACAAATGACTTCCCAGAACAATTCCATTAGCGTTTTTAAAGAGAAAAGGTCTAACATTTCTGTGGCCTCCACAATAACATAATTAAGTTCCTACATGTAAATATTGTATGATTAATACTGATTAAAAAACCCGAACAAACAAAAAAAAGCACCCAGTCACTTTTTACATTTGCCACTCTTTCACAAGCAAGCATACACAAGGTGTGGCAAATAGCAAATACTTCACAATGCTCTGTTGTACTACCTGAATCCCCTTAAAACAGTTCTTTGGCATATTTAAGCAAAAATTTTTGCAAACTATGTATTTTAGAATATTAATTTCCTCTCAAGACACAAATTCGAGCACCAGCGAACAGTCGAATACAAATCCAGAGTTTAAAGAAATGACACAAAAATACCATTGTACCTGTATTTTTGGGCAGTGTTTCATTTTCTCCTCTTGGGGGATTGTATTAGTTACCACAACAGCCTCAAATGATGCATTATTAATCCGAGAGAGCGCAGGACCAGAAAAGATGCCATGAGTGAGAATGGCATAGACTTTTGTAGCTCCAGCAGACATTAACCTGTAGAACACACAAGAAAAGTATGACTTGATGTATGTTTACATACATGGCTATAGATGAAGCCAGATATAAATCTCTAAAATACATATCTATAAAATAATTCAGACATTTGTATAACCTGAAAAAGTTTACAGTTAAGTGTCTCAAAAAAACCCCCAACTCCATACTGAGAATTAATTTAAATTAAAAACTTCTTATTTGCAGCAGTGATACTACTAAATCGCTGCACTTTGACCCTGTCAGCACAACATACAACTGAACTCCAGTACAAGTTTTCTATCTTAACAAGGCAAAAATGAATTAGGTTGGATGGCAGCATTCACAGCTCCATTGTGTCCCATTATTTTCCACCTTTATTTTCATCTGCAATTGAAAGAGTTCTGCTTGGAAGGAGTTTCTGAGGAAGAAGAAATGTTAATGATTAAAAGCCTAGCTTGCTGCAAGGTTGTGGGAAGACATGCTGCTGATACAAGCATGCAGTGAAGCGGTGCAGCTAAAAAGGAAGGGGGAAAAAGTATAAATCAAAGAACTAGAATACCTTGTGAATAAGTCAGAATCTCTTTATTTGTTTTCTTTTACTGGCCTCAATGCCTCCAGATGCTCAGCTATGTCCTACCTGCTTTTCTAGTCTTACAGAGACCCGGAAGAATGGCATTTTATCAGATAATCACAAAGGCACAAGAGGAAGCATAAGAAAGGAAAAGAAGAAAAAAACATAGAAACGTCATTGCATTTTGAATGAATCAACAGAATCAATGTTTTCTGGTAATTCTCAGCAATACATTTAGTAGCTGCAACCTACAAGGAGGATGCAATTTGACAGGGTGAGTGCGTACCAAGGATATGTACTTAGGCTTGTACTTAAGTAAGTTGATCTGCTGTATCTGAAAATACATTTCTTAGTTCATCTGCTTGATATGCATCTAGGTTGCTAAGATAAAAAGAGGTCTAAGAGGTATTTTGGTGAGCAAGCCTAATTAAACACAAAATACATCCCACCCAGATTTGACTTAAAGGAAAAGCACAACTTCATGCCAAGAACATGATATAAGGCAGCATCACTCATGCAAAAGCATCTTTCGTAGTGGTCACTGTAGATACATTGAAGATGTTTGATGGTTTTAGAATTTGGTCTCTAGAAATCTACTGCAGGTAAATAAAGAGTGCTTCTTTCACAACAGACACACACACACACAGAGGCTTTTTTTGGCAAGAATTAACTTCCTCTAAGCACAAGAGAATAAAAAAAAATATTGTTGACTAGGCAATTTTTGATTTTGATCTGTAAAGGGCACAGCCTAGAAGCACACTGAGGTCTGATGCACATTACAATGTGGAGAGCAAACAATTACACAAAATCTCTTTGTAAAATTCCATCAAATTTCCATGAAAGTGAAACGGAACACAAAACTATATAAATCCCTCTATCACAAGTTTTGACATTTTTTTTATCTAGATGCAAAAAGGAAGTCTGAAACTACAGACTGTAAACTGATGGAATGACCTTTATTTCAAACCACCAAGAGCAACGTCGAGCTCACTCGAGCTCCACTCTGTTGCTTCGACACAATTTCCCACAGCATTCCCCTGGAGAAATTGGCTGCTCATGGCTTGGATACCTGTACTCTTCACTGGGTAAAAAAATGGTTGGATAGGCAGGCCCAGAGAGTGCTGGTGAATGGAGTTACATCCAGCTGGCAGCTAGTCATAAGTGGGGATCCCTAGGGCTCAGTATTGGGGTCATTCCTGTTTAACATCTTTATCGATGGGCTGAACAAGAGGATTGAGAAGGGATGGAGATGTCACCAAGTTAGGTGGGAATGTTGATCTACTTGAGGGTAGGAAGGCTCTGCACAGCGATCTGGACAGACAGGATTGAGGGATCAAGGCTAGTTATTTAATGTCAAACAAGGCCAAGTGCCAGGTCCTGGACTTGGGTCACAAGAGCCCCATGCAGTGTTACAGGCAGGGGGAAGAGTGGCGGGAAAGCTGCCTGGGGGAAAAGGACCAGAGGGTGCTGGTTGAGAACCAGCTGAAGATGAGCCAGTCCTAACCCTAACGCTAACTTGAGCCCTAACCCAAAACACACTAGCATAAAGCCAGATGGAAAACCATAAGGTAATCCTTTCTACTTAGTACTCCTCATCATCATGGTTAGGCTTCACAAACAAAGATTTGGGAAGGGCACTACCCCTGTGGGTGTGTCCTCTGAGACTGCACAGTGGATTTTTTAGGTGAGGCACAGCGTGTGCAGAACTGGCCCCATCCTTTACTCCTAAGGTTCATCTGCCGTGGCTGAGTGAGCTTGGACGGTGACAGTGAAGTCCTCAGGACTAGAACCTACAGCCCACAGTATTCCCAGGAGGTCTCCCATCCAAGTACTGACCAGGGCTGACCCTGCTTAGCCTCTGAGATCTGACAGAATCAGATGTTAAGACAGTGTCTACATTCGCACACTCCATTTCAAGAAGTGGACCAACTGGAAGGAACCCAGAAGGCATCACAACTGAGCAGAAGTCTAGAAACTTTGTGGAAAGACTGAACAATCCAAAGTTACTAAAGTCTAGAGGGAAATGGAGAACTCTTCAACTGACTATCCAGATAAAAAACCGGAAACCCTAGTCTAGTCTAACCTCTCTGGATAAAAAGGACAAGTAGTTTTATACTTAAGATGTACATTGAAGATTAATATTAACTTCCACTGAACACAGGAGAGAAAATACCTTACAATGTTAAATCCAGTAAAGCTTTGTGAAAGATTGCCTAAGGAGAGTGGAAAGACTCCATCCATGATAAGGTTCAAAAAGAAAATGATTTTTGATCTGTTGTTTCTACTTTGGAACTGGAACTGTAAAGTGCATTAGATGGCCCAAGTTCCTTTCAAGTTATATATTTTATTTACTCTGTGCTCTTCCTAAATACAAATTATATATTTCTGTAAATATTTTCTCAATTCTATGTTCTAAAGAAGGACACAGCTTGATCAGAGCACTGTGAACTATAGACTCAAGGATCAGAATGACTTCATACTACAGATGTCAGGTTGGGTTATAGGCATGCAGGACAACTGCATTCATCAGCTGTCTGCCAGTTACAGTACAGTGAAACAGTGGGCCAGTTCATAATAATACTTACTTGTCTGCTGCATGACATATTGTGCCACACGTGTCAGCCATATCATCAACAAGAATTGCTACTCTATCTTTCACATCACCAACCAAGACCATTCTGTCCACTTCATTTGCCTTCTTTCTTTCCTTATGAATGAGCGCAAATTCCACATTCAGTCTATCAGCAATCGAAGTAACCCTGAGTTATGGGAAGAAATACACTGTATTTAGAGAACCATTTTAAAAGAAAGAACAGTCATGCATATATATTTGTCACAAAACATAGTTTTGGTTTCCTGGCTTTCAAATTATCAGAGCAAAAACTTTTTCAAGGAATAAGACAGGTAGAAATAGTCTTAATTCATTGCTAATAAATGAAATCACAGTGTCTAAATCTATACTCCAAAAATCGATTTTTTAATTGAATTGATTTTGGTTTTCTGTCATTAAGTGCCTGGTTTTGAAAACATTTCAGCTTTTCACAAGCTCTTATTAAGCTGCTGCAATGCTAGTCACACTAGGTAATTTAAAGTAGGGAAATCTAAGTCAATTCTAAGCCTCCTAGGAGCATGCACTTTAACATCGTAACTGAAAAATATCATTGCAGGATGTGAATCCAAACAAAAGGGGAAAAAATAAGTTAATAGGGATTAATAATTCTTTTCACAGTAGTCAAATAGTAATCAAGTAGCTTACTTCCTTAATAATTCCCTTAGCATACATCTGCTTGACAAAGATCTTTAAAAACTACTCAGGGTGACCTCTGGTGGCCAGATAAACTTTCAATAATATATTTACTTTAGTTACAGACTTCTGAATGCTTTTTCCAGTTTGTTTAATATAACAGAGCTGTTAGGTATAAAGACACAGAAATAAACAACTCCATGTTTTTTTTTTGTAAATGCCAGTGCAACCTTGTAACCTGTATTGTTAGAATTTTGTTAGAATGTTGTTAACAAGGTAGTTAACACACATGGTTAATAGACAATACAGGTTTGTTACTTTACCACTTAAATATGAAGGAGTTGTTAGTAACAGTATTCAACAACCAGATGACAAACCAAGCCAAAAGTTTCACAATCTTTTGTGAACAGTTTAAGTCTCAATACCTCAGAGGCATTAAGATATTAATAGAATTTGCATGCCTTATTTCAGTCACAACATTTAGTAAGTTGGTGACCAAGCAAATGGTAAGGAAACAAAAAACAATTCAGGTATTTTAAATAAGTGCAAGAATATGGATTTTTTTTCCTTTTTTTTTTTTTTTTAATTAATGCTTGTAGATTTAACTTTTAAGACAATTCACATTCAATTTCCACATTCTATTAAATTTTCATTAAGTATTATTTTGAGTTCTACAGATTTTAATTGGAAAGGCCAAACCATATTCTTTACATTACATCACTTGAGGTGAAGGAACAGCTTTGACTTTACTGAAAACAACACCTACCCCTACTTAACCAGCAACTGCTCGGCTGCATTACAAAAGGTACTAAAGATAGACTGCATCTATCTGTATTAAATACAGTGAGAGTGATCCTCAAAAAATAAACTCCTATGATCAACTTGATAATACGCAAATACTTTGCAGGAGAAAAAATGCCTTCTGACTCAAATTCTAAGCAAAGGTTATATTTTGTTTCAAAAATAAACAAAACCAAACACATTTCAAACAAAAAACAACTGTGAAAATAACATTATCCAGATAGGAATGAACAAAGAAGTTTAATCAACTCAGTCATCTGACCTTTAGAATGCTTTCTATAGATTATATTCTTTACATCCTTAACTTAATTAATCTAAAAAGAAACAACTATGGAGTTCTAATCAGTCTTATTTCCCTATTAGTCATTACCACATGAACACTCACAACAGACCCAAGGATTTCAATTAAAATAAAATTATGACAATTTTTCACATTTTCCCCATACTACATTTCAGGCATTTAAATTGCTATGGACTTACAGGATTCTTACTTCATTTGTCTTTTCTCCCTTTGCAGCAGCAGCATAACTAATAAAACTTGAGAATAAGCATTTTGCCTCAATGGCATGCTTTATCACCTCACCAGCCAGAGTGCTTCTGAGCTTTTGCATTGGTTTATACTCAAATGAGTGCTCTAAATAAGTAACACATGCTGCGAATGAAGAAAGACCCCAATGAACTAAGTTTTCTGTTTTTAACTTTTGCCACTTCACTCACTTTGGCTAGTACTTATAAAGTAAAACTTGGGGTCAATGGGTTTACTGCAGGAATGCAATAACATAAAGAAAAAGGCAATATGAGTCAAGCAAGCTCTTACCTAAATGCCAGCAGGTACAGTGGGAATAGGCCATATGTTTTGACAGAGAATGGAAGCTTAGGCAAATCCAGAGCGAAGCAGGAAGAGGTGCAGCAACTGGACTAAAGAAGCAAGCAGCAGGAAAAATCTCTCCCCTCCTGTGGAGGGATTCAGCTAATGAGGCCATATCCAGGGAGAGAGAAAAATATTTTCTTTAGAGTATAGAAAGCTCCTGAATGTTTTCAAGTATGAACAGCATCAGAAGTACCAGCCATTCTGTTTTTACAATGCAGTTGGATTAATTGGTGATGTACCCTGTATCTTGCACATTTCACAGAGGAAAACAGAAGACTAGACATACTAGTTCATTAACCACTAATCATATGTAAAACTAATAGTTTTGGGCTTGTATAGTACCTTTTTGCACCACCTGCATCGGGTGAGACTATGATACAGTTTCGCCACTCGGGAATGTTCTCTTTAATCCACTGCAGCACTGCAGGTTCTGCATACAGGTTATCTACTGGAATGTCAAAGAATCCCTGGAATTCACAAAAGAGAAAGAATTTCATTAACATGCATTTGCATCTTACCTGAAATGAAGACACAGAGAAAATCAAGCCTTTGCCTTTCATTCATGGGAGAATTTGAGTTAGTATTTTACACTGGTCTACTTCTGCCCTCTGATACCACTGTCAAATGCTGCTCAAGTCAAACAAATACTATAGTCTCTAAAAATCTAAACCAAGAGTAGTGAAACAGAGAACAGATGTTCTCCATTAATAAAAAAAAATATCAGGGAAGATGATCACCTTTAGTCACCCAAGTAAATTCATGCTAGTGAAAAGCTTTCAAAAAATCCAGTGAGTAATACTGAACTTCCATAAACTGAAACTGCTTGACGTGAACAGCAGTATTTCAACATGGGGAGAACTCAAGCTAGTATTACTTGAGCAGCAAAAAATGGAATTTTTGGTTTTGTGCAAGTTTTAAAGAAATCTATGTTAGACCACAAATGAAACTGCTTTTATTTGCGTGACAGCCATCTAGCATATTAATAAATTCTCATTAAACAGAGTGACAGAACTAAAAGATAAGGTCTTTTCTAGAAAAAGTAAGGTATCTTGAAATAAAGTACACATGAGAATGACAAATGGTGTCTGCTCTGTGACTGAGGAAAAAGTTTTGTGATTTGCTGGATTCAGCGGTTAAGCCAGGTAAGGGTTGCCAGCCTTCACCAGCACTTCTTTTAAGAGGATATTGTACCCTTGGCTGTGAGAACAAAATTCTAGCTGAGGCAACACTATAATCGCTGACAAGGCTAAGATTAAGATTGCCCCAAGTATATTTTGCACTGTGGAAGCTCTTACATTAGACTGCAAATTATGCTGAAGACTCCAGTGCACAAATATTTGATGTGCCTGCAAAATCACCCCATAAAATCAAGACTGGTCTCTTTCTGAAAGGGAATTTAATTAGAAACAGGTAGTGAGGCTCACTCTGAACCCTGAGAATTCTGTACATAGCTTTTCAAAGCAAAGGAAAACAGAGAATTACTGTTAGCCTTTCCCATTAACTCAGTAGAACTCTTAGGCATAGCTACTAAGAAGCAATAGTTACCTGGATCTGAGAAGCATGCAAATCCATGGTGATAATGTGGTCAGCTCCTGCAACTGACAGCATGTTGGCAACAAGTTTTGCAGAGATTGGTGCACGGCTCTGAGGAATAAAGCACAAATGCTTAAATTTTCAAAACTTTCATTAGAGGCAAGAAGTCAGAAGATTAATTCCTTTTATTGGTTTTTCCTTTAGAATATTTTGAAATCTAGATATGAAAAGTTCCAGAACTTTAGCAAACTAGCCTGTGAATAGCTAATCTTGCTACTAGGGTTTTGAAACTCAGTAAAACATTTAAGAATATCTAAATCAGTTTGCACAGTCTGTCTAATAATGCTCTGTATTAAAAAGATAGAAAATTGGGAATATAGTTTTCCAATTCTGCTTAAAACTTTCAGCTAGCTTTCCTATAGCAGAACTCCATTTCTCTAAGCCACTACCCTACATAAACATCCAACTCTAAAAGAACTATCCTGTTCTAAAAAGACTGTTAAATCCAAAGATCAAAGTGAACCCAACTTTTGAGAACACCGCTTTAAAAGAATGTTAGTATCAAAAATTTCTTCATATCATAGTAAAACTTCTAGCAGATCCTTGTTTGCAGGGGTCTTCTACCCTAGCCTATTTATTTATACTTTTTGTTAATTCATGTTTAATTCCTGGATGCAATTAGGATTCTAGAATTCTCAAAAGGGACAGGGAATGAAAACTATGAACTGAAAAGAACAAAAGAAGAATAAAAATCTTATTTGCAAAGTTAATGCCAATGTCAAGATGTAGAATAAAAAGCAACATTTAAAAAATAAAAAGAAAGAAAAAGAAAGATGGAAACCATGACTGGATGATACCTCACATTTGTTATTGGAGCAACTCCAAAGTTTTATCAGATTTTTTTAAGCTCTGTAAAATGTCATGTTGCCCTAGACAGCTTTCTCTAACAGAAATACTAAACAAAACCTGCTGCTTTCTTCTTGCCAATCTTTAAATAAGGCTAATAGGCTGGCAATAACATTAGCATGAAGGCAAAACTGCAAGTCAAAGTTTCTATCTCACTGTCAGACTGTTTTTTGCTGGCACAATATTCTCTCATGCTACCTCTCTTTATCAAACAGCCTCATTTAGCCTCCTCTCCTTCCACCCCCTACACACAATCACGGAGTATCTCTGCTTTCCTTCCACTCATGCTCAAGGGCATAAGTGACAATGAGTTGAATCAATGCCAATTAAACCTGGATGCTTTTCCATCTGTGTCCTATCAAGGAACCAGTATTTTCCTCAAAATTTCTGCTAATTTAGGTGGAAACTTGGCATTTCTCTGTTTTAACCCACAGACTGACAACATACTTTGAGAACAGAAACTGAAATACTGCAGTCTTTCTCATGGCTAGATAAAGTTTATCACCATCATTACTGAAATTCTTCATTTTGGAAACCATCCCTTGGGGGTCTTGTGTTTCACAGAACGTCAGTTGGTCTGTGCAAGATGCACAGAAGGCAGATGCAATAGCTAGCACGTCCCTCTATCTCTGCAATTCAGATGCATAAAGCTTCCGTAAGAGTTTGTCATTAGCATTTCAGCATGGTTGATTTTCCACTTACTGAGGACTATGCTGCTCTTCATCTAAGTTCAGTTCTGTAAGGTCCAAGTTCTCCAAAGCTTTCTGGATATTTCTATTATTAGTAGCACACTTTTTGTTCATGCCATTTGAGTTCCTGATCTTAGCATCTGACATTTTTAAGCTGGGCTTCAAAATATTCTCAAATATCTGGCAACAGCTAACAAAAATAAGATTTAATATCTACTCTTTTGATTCTATCACAGTGTTCTCTCACCAGACTTTCACAAAGATCTGGTTTAATGCTCTCACTAAGCTAGACTAACAGGAGATGCTGAAATCAGAAGTTTGCTCCCTTGCTTGTCCCATCCCTTCTATCCAGGCTGGACACTTCCACCACTTCCCTTGTGCTAGACTTCTCTGAACAAAGAGCAACCAGGTGAGTTAGCTCAAATGGAAGAGAAGCAAAAAGATGATGGCAAACCAGGATCATCCCCACTGGTAGAAATAAATAACTAGTTCAGACTATTGGCTAAAGGCAAATTACATTCTTCTCAGCGCATGGTTTGCCATTTCCACTCCATCCAGCACATTGAATTTTGTCTTATTTTTTTTTCATTTTGTTCAATGTGAATACCATTTAGTTTGTCTCATGTATCAATATCATGAGTATAATCATCACAAAAAAAAAAACAACAACAAACAAACCCAAACAAAATACTTTCTGCATCTCATACTAATGTATACATTACCAGTTGGTACTTCTTTCAGCTGCTGGCCTTGCAGGCTGCCTTCCCAGAGGGAAGAACTTGAAGTTTTATCACTAGGTACCTTGTTTTAGCAGACATGCACACATCACAGATTGCCTATTTGTTGGTGGACAGAGGGTCTTGGAAGGAAAGTTAGCCAGATACAATTACCTCTTTCTCAAGAATGGGCTAATAGGAGATTAAGACAAAAAAGTTTGCAGCTGACAGTGTTCTTTACCCAAAACTGTACATTCAAAGAAAACCCACATGACACATTCAAAAGGATTTAAATTTTGATTGCTTGCATAGGACATAAGTTTTGTGCTATGATATGATCCAAACTGAAGATTAATTTAAAATCAAAGAAATTATATTCACGGGAGCTTTAAATAACCTGGCCTCATTCTTAAGAAACTCAGATGACAAAGAGGAGAACTCAAGATTTTCTTTATATTGTAGTTTGTAAGGTTTGCTTTTGATGAGAGAGGCAAGAACACAGAGATTCATAATATTAATTGTTCCATTCTTTGATACAATTTTAGATTGGTTTCAGAATTATTAGTATGAAATGCAGCATTAGATTATGTACAGAAACTAAATCGTAGAGAAATCACTGGAATTACCAGGGGCAGGGCAAATATACAAAGCCAATGTAAACAACCTCACATGTCACAACTTTGCAATGGACACATAGAAGGTAAAAGTTGTCCATCAAGATCAAAGCTTTGTTGCCTTCAAGCAACTTATTATATTGTCTTCCTCAATGTTCATCACATGCATGATGAACAGCAACAACAACAACAAAAAAACAAAAACAGAAATTAAGGAAACCCTAAAGATTTATAACTGGAACTTTCACTTCCAAGAAAGCCAGCTGTGAAGTGTATGGATACTGAATGTTCACTAATGTATTACCTGAATTTGTAATTTAGAAAATGAGATATGCTTTGAAGCTTCAGAATTTGACAGCCATTATCTTGAAAGTCCAGACAAATTTTTAACTAGAATCTAGGAGTTTTCTTGTGGCGAATTATTCCACAGAATTACTGTCATGGCCTAGGTGAAACACAACTGAAATCAAGAAGTGAAACTGAAAAATGTTCCTAGTTATACATAATGTATGTAACCCAGTAAGTTTCACCCTTTAAGGCCACATTAATGGAAATGTATAGTGTTAGATTTGGGAAAAAAAAAAAAAAAAAGATACCTACCCAACGCTCCACGGACCCCTTCTACAAATCAAAAAAACAAAGTTACATGAGCGGTAGAACACCAAACTCACCTGTCACTGCACTTCTAACTTATCTCAAAGGCATCTCTGCAGTATCCTACATAAATTTGTCCTGTCCACAACTTGGAAGGTTAGCACGATTGGAGGATGCATAAATGCAGTTATAGCTAAAGCACAGACACACCTGAGCTATTTTTAAGTTAGCTAGCCTGTGCATCAGAAATATCCTAGTTAAGGGCAGTACATGATGGGAGTCTAAATTAATGTGCCAACTTTTCTATGATTCTCTAAGCCTTTTTTTTTTTTTTAAAACTTCTGATTCTCATTTAAAGCTAGTCTAGGTTTAGTGCTAAAATTTCCAGAGTAGGCCTTGTTCAGAGTAGGATTTTTACTGCAAGGTCTTTTCCTTACATAAACAAATTAAGAGCCCTTTCATTGTTCTCAGCAATCTTAACTGCAGCAAGCGTATGAAGAATACAGAGTTATTTTAAGCAGTAAGGAATCAGCCTATTTAGTTCTTAATGAATTAAAGTCAATAACTTAAATTCAAACCAGAAAACAGAATTGCACTAGTTAAGATTATACTGCTTCAATTCATAGTCAAGAAAACTATCTTTCACCATAGAAGAAAATCCCGGGAAGAAAATGGCTGGCACTTTACTGACACTTCAGGCAGCATACAAAGCTTGTGCACTCAACATGGGTCAAAGACCAAGTGATGTGATGCAATCCAACAGTACGAGGAAAGATGTCCCTGTCAATAAGCTGCCCCACGCTGACAGCTTTGTTACAGCTTATTTTGCAACATAGAGGTCAACTATCAAGGTTAATTTCCAAAGATGGCAAACATTTTCTCAATTTCAAAATGGGAGAAAAAAACCTTCTCACAAACAAAAAACCCCCACTTTGCCTACAATTGCAGAACTCATTGACACACAGAGAACATTCTGGAAAAAAACCCTCAAAATCTCTGTTAATCAAAATCATTTTCCTAGGCTATGCATCTTCATATGGCATTTCCAAAACACAAAATGCTCCTGGATGGAGTGCTGTGCCCCCACACTGGGGGTTTAAGTGTCTCCTGGAAGTTTGCCAGGTTGATTTTGGCTACCCTTGACAAGACATAATTTAGATGCCTGGAAAATTTGGAATATACTAATCCTTTTCCTACACCCTGTACTAAGAGGATGGTCCAGCAGAATCATCAAATACAAATTGGAGAATCAAAACATAGTGAGACACTTTCCTTCCTTTTCAACAAAATGTTTATTTGTTCACTTTCAAGGTCTTTTGATATAAAGCAGTATTTCACCTCTCTTGATCAGGGAAGGCATTATTCAATACAAAACACAGCAAAAATTAACTAGCAAAAGATGCATGTGAAGAATAAGGTATTATTATTTAACTCCTGAATTGTTTTTGGAAGTATAACAAGTGGGTCTCGATAATATTAGTACAGTGGTACAGAGCCTGCACTTAAAGAATGAGTATACAAGAAAATAACTTCTCTGTATTTAGCTTTGTTCTCAGACATCACAGGCTGAGCATTATATATTTTGTAATAATTGCTATTAGTTTTAGCTTCTGCATTACTTTGCAGTTCTGTTACATTTTTCTGTATATAAAAAAAATACAAAGAAAATCAGAAGGCTTTCAGGATGGTTTGCTTGAAGACCAAAGTGAAAGGGAGGGGGCAGTGTGTTTATAGGAAGTATAGGAGAGAGGCAACTTTTCCAAAAATACAAGCACCGCAATCCAATCTTTAAAGGCAAATCCGTATTTCTTATTACTTCTTTCCAAGTGAGTTTAGGTAAAAGTAACATTCACATAACCTATTAGAGGTTTTTTTGTATATAGAGATAGGAAAATCTAGGTCTGTATTTTTTAAACTCAATCTTAGCTGCCACAGAGGGTTTATTACTGTGTCACTAACCTGGCTGAACTGATATAGTCATCAAATTCAGGAAAAGGGCACTAAAGTCAGTAGAGTGTTTATGGGGTTTCCATACAATTTTTGGTCTGCATAAATCAAAGTAATTATTACAGATTTACAAACCTTTTAAATCTGCCTGTCACTATAATGTTTTTTTATTAATTACTGTTACGTATTGTAGATTTCATCAGTTCCTACCATTTTGCTCTGTAAAACCTGCCTGCATAACTGTTACAGCAATTCAGATTTAGGATTTAATTCCATGCAATTAAAATGCTAAAACAGTTGTATTCTCTTCATATATAGAGATAGAAAAAAACCCACAAACACCCCCTCCCCCTTCCCCCGCCAAAACAAACCCCGAACAACCCAAAACTTCAATGCAGGCAAAAACAATTCCATGAGGTGTGATTTGCTACCAAAGTACTGTAATATACCATACACCATAGAAGGTACCTACTCTTGCAAATGGAGGGCATGTTAATTAGCAAAACACAAGAAAAAAATAATATATTGTCTCACTTCATTCACTTATAAATAAAATAATTTAACATTTTACCAAGACAAAAAGATCGGGAGGAAAAATCAAATATTTCAAATCACTTCAATGTTTATGAAAATTATTATCTCCAAAAATTTCAAGTGAGCAAGCTGAACAAAACCTTCCAAACTGACACAGTTCTTACCTACCTTGTCTTTCTTATCTTGCCTGGCATATGGAAAACATGGAATTACAGCAGTCACTCTGGAGGATGATGCAATCTTGCAAGCATTGATCATGATGAGTAGTTCCATTAAGTTGTCATTTATTTCTCCACAGCCACTCTGGATAATATAAACATCTTCCCCTCTCACACTTTCACCAATCTCTACACTGAAAAAGCAGGAGATGATCATTTCAAGACTTGAATGACTTGAAAAGCATTACTAAAGAATAAAATAAAACCAGTTTTCTTTAAACAAACTTCCATAAGTTTTCCATAAACTCCCTATTTAGAGTAGGATTTTTTTTTTAAACAGCAATTTGGATAACTGCCTCCTTGACACAAAAACTATTTCAATGTAAGCTAGTCTAAAATCTATTATAGTCTAAATATGGTCTTCATAAGGTCAGCACCAACCAACATGTAATAATAGCTATAACTAATGCAGCTCACATTGTTAATAAACTTGATACTACTTCATTTTGGTTTTTTGTTTAGTCTATATATTCTGTACTCTTTCCATCTCCCAAGCAGATGACCATTTAAAGAATAACCTAGGTCATAAGTACAGAAACAATGGACCAGCTTTAGAGCATTATTACCTGCATCAAAATACCTCCTTAAAAAGGGAAATTATATTTCTATAATTATGATGTCACTGCATTCAGGGAACTGCAGCATTTTAGAAGTGGGAAATACCAAACCACACGCCAAAACCAAACATCTGGTTAAAATCTACACCATGATGTTCCAGCAGAGTATTTTTAAAAGAAGAAAACCTTAGAGAAAGCTAAGAGAGCTGTTCATCAACAGCTTACCATGACTCAACTCTCATGTTGCGTCAGTTGTTCTATTTGCTCTAACTGCACTTACATGCTTTGGCTCCTTATCATAGAATCTAAGGGTATTTTTATTCTTCCACAGATTTCAAGGCAAATTCTGGGACCAGTCACTGCTCACACCACAGAATTCAAAAATTAAATAGAGCTTATCAATGAACAGGAAAAATAAAACTAATGAATGTGCATTCTTTCTCAATTCTAGATCCAAGCAAAAGAAATCTACTGCCTAACCACACTAACTTTTCACACCTGTTACTCCAAAACTTACATATAAACACAGCAGAATAACCTTCATTTTTTCCCTACATCCATGCACAACATACAAGAAACAGACTTCCTAAACAAGGAGGTGATCAGACCTTTTAAACTCATGCTGTACTAAGTTAGTCTTAGTTAGTAAATGCTAAAATATATTCAGCCCTTATTTAAAATGTTGCATCTTTGCCCAAGACACAAATGAGCAAAAGTTTGTAGCTGGAAATCATTCAAATGGCCCAGATGTGGGTGAAATACTTTCTCTGATAGGTCCTTAAATATTGAGACGTGTTCTAGTCAAACACAGTCCTAAGAACTTTAATTTATTAGCTGTCAGGGTACTATGTAAGACTCATTAGCTTTCTATAGAAAGGAATTTACTGCTTTAAAACACCTTAATGATAAGCAAACATTTGATTTACCGGCATCAAGATAGTTAAGTCCATGTTCTCAGCTCCCCTGTCTGACTCCTCTGCCATCCCAAACCCAAACAAGCTATGGTAAGATCCTGTCTTAATTTTTCTCCTTAACTGAATAAATCTTTTTGCCCAAGAATGCTACTAGCAGCATTTCTTACAATCAAAAGAAAGCAAACCATCTAGCAAGCACGAGGTCACTGGAAGGACAGAGCTGGTCAGGGACAGCATCACCTACAAATATGTCAGGAAACCTTTTGGAGGCTTTCATCATGCCACAAAGATGTAATTTTTCAGTCATAAATCTGTTACTTCACTGTCCAAGCTTTTGATCAATGGAATACAGCCATGCAGAGAAAACTGTTTTAATCAAAATCTTTCCTTGGTTTGTCTTTGTTTTTGGAGCTAAAAAAGTTTTGGTCAACATAACTTAAGTTCAGCAAGACACTAAGTATATTACATAGTTGGAAAAACTGGCCAGGCTTAAGTAGAAGCCCTTCTGAACATAAATCCAGCTCCTAGAAAAGCATCTACCCACTAGATGGATGCAGCTTCAATCATTATAATAGCTTCATGGTTATTATGAGGGCTCTAAAAAATTATAATCGCCACTTGACTCAGCACTTACACAGACCTACTTATAACAAGTGTTGTCACATACCACATCTTTGGAATACAGCCAAGGAAAAATTATTTTAGTACTTAGGAAAAAAAAAGAACAGCAAGTTTAACAGATACACTAAGTATTTATCCTGGCTGAAAGACAAAAGTATATGATCTTAATGTTCATTATGTAATGAAAGAATACTGAATTATCACAGACTTGTTTTGTCCTTTTCAAAACAGTCATTTCTATGCACATCAGTTAAAAAAAAACAGGTTTCAGAAAGTCAGGGAATATACTTTGAGATAAATATCTCTGGTTAATACAATAGACCTGAATTGATGCTGTCATTAATTGTATTTTTTTCAATGACCTTGTGCTAGCAGTAACTTTTTCATCTTTTAAACAACTTAAAAAGCAAACATGCTGCTTCTTTCTTGGTGCATTTGGAAAAAAAAAAAATTTATGCTTTTAAGACTAGAACAACATATTTTCTTCTCGCACAGAAATGTGAGTAGTCATATTGCCAGTCAATTAGAGAAAGCTGTGCAACAGATCAGTATCTCTTATTACCCACCCTCTCAAAGGCTGGTGTTGAGAGGTGTTGTGTAGACTGAACCAAGAGATACACACATAGCTGCCTGTTTCACCTTCACCAAGACAGAGAGTAAAAGAACTAGTCATTGTGTTGCAAGTATTCCATCAGATATAGCCTGTACTAACCACATTGGTGGGGTTATAGGTGGCAATTTTGTTGATTGGTTGGTTTTCGGGGGGAAGGGGGGGGGGAAGGGGGGGGCAGGAATGGCAGTTTGGGTTTGTTTGGGGTTTTTTTTAGGGTTTGAGGTTTTTTGCCCCCTCCTGTTTTGGTTTGTTTGGGGTTTTTATGTATTCAGACAACCAATGAGAGACTATAAACTACGGAATCAGATATCTGAAGTATTGTATCTCAAATATCTATTAGACAACACTAAGCTAACAGCAGTTAAACTTTATGATATTTATCTTATTAACATTAGCACTAAATTACTCCATCTATATCATGACCTAATTAACTGTTTGAGAGGTTATTTAAACAATTTCACATAGTGAGGCCAGAGGAAAGACACAAGAACAAGCTCTTGCCTCAAGATTACAAACTCTGTTTGGTTTATGCAATATAATCAAATTTGACTATTTGGTAACTATTTAAATAAATGTCTTGATCAAGAAGAGTCAACAGAACCTGTACATTTAAAGCCCTGACACCACACAGTTGTGTTTAAAGTGAAGTTTACAGAAATCAATAGCCACAAAAGTAACTAACTTTGAGCCAGTTGCTTGGAATCCACAAGCACAAGGTCTAGGTAGGAAAGATACACATATGATAGGACATGATGAAAACAAGTTTAAGTGTTAGTATCTGCCTTCAAATTCAAAGTCTGATGTGAGACTTTAATTTATTAAGTAGAACCCTGAATAGAGTAATAACCATGAATTAAGAGTAAGGCTCAAAATCCACTTAGGTTACAAACATATTTCAATGGCTGAAGCATCCATTAAGCAAAAATCAGCATCAGGAGTAACAGCAGATCAAACTCCTTCTGAGCCAGATCTGCAGTGTACTCCCAGCAGAAATTAGTTATGGAAATTTTTAATTTGTACACTAACTAAAAACAAACAGTTGTGAAGAAATAGGGGAATAGGTATGCAAAGCTAGACTAGGATGGTAAATAATTTAAATCTATAACTAGGATCCTGTTCAAATTATGCACTTAGAAGGGCTCTATGTACCTTTTAAAAGAGGTACAACAGATTAAGTTTCTAGCCATGCTTACAAGAAGGAAGATTTCTCAAGCAAGTTAGGTGCCAATAAAGTAGATGTGTACTTTAGGCCCTTTTAATACCCAGAGAAGAGGCCAAAATTTAAGGTCTAGAGTCCTTGTACAGTGTGCGAAAAGAATCAATATCTCAAAAGTGAACAAAAAAATTCACATGTTGAGCTTGCAATTCATTGAAACCCAACCAATGGTAAGCACTCAGCAGTGGGGTGTGTTTGACCTCTTACCTTTGGGAACATATTTTGCAGAGTAAAGTCTTTTAATGCAAGACTTCCAACTTAGTGGGCCAATATTTCCACTGACATGATGTTACCTAACAAAGTGGGTACCAGCAAAGCCCAAAACAACAAAGAAACAATAAAAATATCAGAGTTGGGTTTAAGTTTTTGGGATCCCTTATCTCCTTGCACCCATGGTTTCCCTTCAGCTCTAGGCTCTTCCGCATTAAAAGCTCCAAGACAAATCCCCACTAAATCTCTATTAACAACTGCCAATCCTAATGGTGGGCACTGGTGTGGTAAGCACCAAAAGATGGGAAATATCTTCTTACCCTCCACTCTGGCACACACAAAGATAAAAGTGATAAAAGTGCACAGTTTATGGCAAGGTCAATACAGTGGAAGTCTCAAATCAAAAGCATTGAAGGATTTAGGACCTTTTCTGATTCAGAGCAATGAACAATGTAATAAATAGCCATATCTGCTGAATTCTCAAGTCCCTATATAAGCAAAACACTGTGTTATTGTGGTTTAAACCGTGACAAACACACTCAATGTGAAGTCTAGACACAATTCTTATCTTATTCAACCAAGCTGCTAAAATCCATCTCTCCAGTCTCCCCTTGCTTATGACAGTGTGAGTGGGGAGAGATGGAAAAAGCTGCTTTCACTGGCACAGGCAGAACACAACCATCACAGTTGCGAACCACTTGCTCAGCAGCTGGGCAGTGTGAAAAGTCAATTCACATCCCAGCATGTCCCCTAATCCCAACTACCTTCAGCTGATGTAACATCAGTTTATGACTTGAGCTTGCTCATTCCACAATTAGGGGTCTGCAAACACCACAACCATCTACTCCAGTGAGGGTGCTACAGCTCCAGGACACATCAGCTGAACTCGTAGCAGGTTACATCAGATGTAGCAAGATCCTGTCTTATTTGAGACACCTGCATTATAAGATTCGGAGGATACTGAAGGGAAGAGGGAAATTTTCAGCCAGGTGCTGACTTTTGCATCCCTGATCTGTAAGTTTTTAGGCTTGTTCTTAATTCTTTCAATTAGTTGCTTTACAGAACAAACTGATTTCATTACCTCACTTTGTGTGAAATAGAGACTACAACACATTTTTGCATGAATTCTCCAAGAAAACGTCAACTACTTTTTCCTAACTTCAAAGATTAAATTCCAGTCCAAGTTACTGTTTTTATTTATTTAGTTACAAAAAACAGCTCTCCTACCAGCACCACAGCTTTTCCCATAGAGCAAGCAATGTCCCTTGGTAGTCAAACCTGTATTTCTCTCTGTAAAAGCTAAATGGCATTCACTTAAATTGATGTTTCTGAAACAACTCAGCTTCAGCACCTAAAGAAGGCTGGGGGCAGGAAGCCTTCAAATTCACATGTGCCAGGCAGGACTTCAATTCCCTTCCTCTTGGAGCAAGAAAATCTTCAAGACTCACTTCAGACACTGAATCTGAAAGAAGCAGCCACGAAGATGACAGGAATGGGCAGGAGCACTAACTTCTTTCACCGGGAGAGTAAAAGAATGTCATCCATGACTCTAGTTTCTCCGTTTTGAGAATAACAAGTACTTTAAGGGCAGAGTTAAAATAAATGAAGGATGCCATATCTTGTCAGAAAATATAATTATTTACAGGGTGATTTTTTTTTTTTTTTAATCAAGTCACCAAAAGTATCTGCTCTGGGGTTTGATTGTGATTCAACCATAATGAAATGCCATCTCAGTGTATTTGGAGGGAATTATGCAAAAAGCTTCAGAGTGTTTAATATCTGTATGCCAATGTCTATCAAACAGAGTTTCACGATGCTGAGGCTACAACAGCCATTCTTGTTTAAGGACTTCCACTCCTTTCTTCTTCCTCCAGCCTGTGCAACTCTGCTGATGACAGTTACATATGAGGTTTGAAGAAGATAAACTGACTAAGCCCATACTGCAGCCCTTATCATTTAGCAAAAAAAATAAGAAGGTGGTGCCCCCCAAGCTCTACCATGGCACTGAGGCTGGCACTTAACGGACACACCAGCTTTGAATACTAAACAGAGTTATCTTCCACAACCAGATATTACTGAGGAGCTCTCTTGCTGCATTTGTTAGGGTTGCTTGACTTTAGTAGCCAGCTGAAGGAAAGCATTTCCATACAGTTTAGAGGGAAGGAGGAAAAAAATGGGGCAGTGATTGAGTCTAACAGCAATTTCCCTCATTTCCTCCAGCACCGACGTTACATATATCAGTTACAGACCTGAAAGAGTACTGAATGCCTAAATCAAAAGAGAACTATTACATCACTAGATACATCAGTCTCAGAACAAATTAAAAAGAGAATCCTTTCCCATTTTAAATGTTCTGGAGTTGGGAGTGTACTTGCCTATTTATCCACAGAGCTTATCATCTTATCCCTGGCTAACCTCAGCATTAGTTTCTCAAACTCACATCTGCTAAGGACTGGGACTGAAACCTAAAGCCTTACTTGAGTTGAAATATAATGCAAAATATTTAATGACTCTTCCCTCCACTCTGTTCTGCAAGCCAGACTAACTGCATGCAGTTCCAGCTTCCAGCTAGAACCCTTCAACAAGGATTTAACCCTGGGGCTGCACACAGCTATCAGTTTACGCATCATTTATATTTAAGAGAATGCAGCAAAACAGAGTTTTTAACAAAAGGCAAATCCTCTCTGCAACTTGCTAACTTAACAGATCTGACAAAGCAACAGTTTGTTGACCCTCAGAACCAGGCTTATCTGTTTGCACAGGGGTCTGCCCAAATGCCACTGGGAAGGTTTAAGGTTCTTTGAGCTTTTAACTATCAGGTTCTAGTATTCTGCAATACTGCAAGTGTATTTTGTAATGCCAGTACACTTGTTTATAAATTACAAATGTAATAAAAATACATGGTAAACAAACAAACAAAAAACCAAACTATGCCAGAATCACTTTGAATAGGAAGTAAATTTTTGCTTACATATATACACAATGAAATTTTGTTATACAGACAGACTGAAAATCCAGATGCCTCAGGGGGAAAAAAAACCCCCGTAGCATAAATATCGACTTCACCTGTAGTTTAATTTCAATGCATTGTTGAGGAATTCTTTTATTACTATTGATAGGTGGTGTTTTGTTTTTTGGTTTTTCTTCTTTTTTATTAAGAACATTACTCTAGAAAACTGGAAAATCAACACCTTGAAATAAGTTGCTAAAGATATTGAAAAAATTACCCACTTAAAACATCATATAGAGGATACAACTTTATTTGCTAAAGGGGAAACAACACCTTCATATTAGAATTTCAAAATAGAAAGTTGTAGAAAAAAACCAAAACCAAACCAAAAATCCACAACCAAAACCAAACACAAAGATTTAAAGTGTTAAGGCATTTTAGGGAATAAAAGAAAAAGATGATGTCAGCATCATAGTGTTGCAATAGAAGCAACCAGAAATTATGTTTCTGTTAAATACATTCCTCATATCCATACCATACTACATCCTTACTTGCCTAAGAAAATACATTGGCACTACGAGAGTAGCCAAAGCACTGACATGCTGCAGTCATCAGTACCTTCCTTTGTAATGGCAGAGGCCAATATTCTCTACCTGGGAAAATAGGTGGAAAGATAGACTACAGATTATTGCATCCTGAAGCCTAAAGTTTAATTAACTTACCTCATAAAATAAATATGTAAACTTCTGAGATAAACTTCTACCTTGGATGAAACCTAAATCAATTTAGTTCTGCTGTTTGCTATGTTTTAAGCAGAAATTAAGATAAGTGTCTCTGGACAACAAACTTAAAAAAAAAAAAAAAAGTTGACAATTTAGCAACACAGTCATGCAACCAAATACACAAATTAAGTTTTATCATGCAGAAAAGAGATCAAAGAGCAATAAAGGGGTCTGAGGCTGGAAAGACTTGGAGAAGATTTAAGCTTTCATTTAATCAGGAATGAATAGAAGAGTTGGAGTGTGCAAACATTAGGTTGCATAAACACCAGTTGAAGAGGGTTATAGTAATGCCAGTGAGCATAACTAGAACAAAAGCGATTAAACCGAGAATGCAAAAATGTAGACAGAAGGACAACCTTTGTGAGAGCAACTTTAGAATACATGATGTTAATCTTTCAAAGGAAGCAATGGAAACACAATTTTTCAGGAGTTTCAGAAAAAGAACAGATAAAAGTAAATACACAAGAACCTCAGAGACTAGCCAGTTACTCACAGTCAAGGAATTTGTGTGTCAGAATCAGCTGGCAGCCTACACTTACACACCTACATAGAAAAGCAGTGGCCCAATCTTACCAGCTCATGGGATGAACATACTACTACCACCTCAATTTAAAATTCTTTATTAAAATTGAGCAGAAAGCTAAGATGACAAACTAGTAAAGAGAGGTAATATTGGTAGAAAAAGCACTGGCAAGCACATTCTCAGAGTCCAGGTGAGCAAGCTGTCTTGATGGTTTCACAGAGGATTTTTTGCACTGCAGGGTCACTTTCTGCACTTGGCTGGCCAGGAGCCTTGTACAACTGCTCCTTTAGGAGTTAAGGCAAGCCCATTGCAACTGTTATCACCCTCACGCATGACCATCAGTCTTGGGCTATGGAGGGGAGCCATACAAGAGGGGTAATTGGTCCATCACACACACAACTGGATGCAAAATAAAGGTAAGTTGTGACAAGTTCTGCAAGTGTTATTTCATCTATGCCCTTTTATAAATGTCTAATCCATTATCACCATCCTGTCCTTACAAAACTGCATAACATACTGCAGTTCATTAAATCAAGATGATTTTGTCATCTTTAGGTAGACAAAGCTGATCAATCATATAGTTAACTATCTGCGAGCAGCGGGATGCAGCTGGCATCGCAGACGGGCTGCCTGTTGCAAACATCATCCTCATCTCACAGCAGAGACGACGCTCTTTGCCCGGCCGGGGCCGTCCCAGCCGCGCTCCGGCCCAGGAGCACCCGACGGGAGCGCTCCCGAGCTGGGCCAGCACAAGCCAGCCGGGAGATCTCCGGTGCGGTCCTCGAGCTCCGCGGAAGGGAAGGGAGGTTGGAACAATCATGAAGGGGTGCTGGGGGACCGGGCACGGCACACGGGACCTCGTCGTGTCCCCGCGGCTGCACCTGCACCTGCCGGGGGCCACCCACACGCAGGTCCCTCACCGCTCCGCAGCCCGGGGCTGTCACCGGAGCGGGACCCGCCGCCGGCCCGGGGCTGTCACCGGAGCGGGACCCGCCGCCGCAGCACCAACCGCCGGGCCACGGGGGTGTGTCCGGGGCGTGCCCGTGACGCCGGCAGGACGTGAGAGCGGCTGACACCGCGAGGGGAGGTCGGGGACGCACCTGGTCTCCTGGTTGCTGAACTTCTTGGTGACCACCTTGCCCAGCTCCAGCCCGAGCCGGTCCGCCACCCGCTGGGACAGGTCGTGGTGGGAACTGCCGCTGAACAGCACGATGTTCGGCATGGCGGGGGCGAGCGCGGACGGGCGGAGGAAGTCGGGGCTGCGGCGAGAGTGGCAGAGGAGCGCGGGGACCACGGTGCGGGGTCAAATAGCCGGCGGTGCGGACCCGCCCCCGCCCCGCCGACCGGAGCGGGAGGGACCGGGGCGGAGCGAGCCGGGGGCGCCGCAGGGCACAGGTAGCGCCGGGGGCACCAGCGGCCACGGGGTGGCGTTCAGGGGTGGCCCTGCCACTGCTCCTCCTCCTCCTCCGCGTTCCGAGCCCCCAGCCCGGCTGCCTCCCCATCTGCCGTCCTGCCTCTGGAACAGCGTTCGGCCGGGCTGTGCCTCAAGCAGGCAGAGCTCGCTCTGCCTGAGCTTCTCTCCCGCACGTGGAGAGAGGGACGAACGGAAGATGCTCACAAGGGCTTAGCTGCCTGTGGGAATATGTGGTTCAGGTGACATGGTCACCTAGAAAACCAATTGCCAAATACAGCTATAGCTAGGCATGTGGTTAGTTAGATCGGCATCTAACTAGTTTTACTCACCAAAGCTGTCCTTAAATAACCCACGACCGATTCTAAATACACAGTGTTCATATTCCATTAATATGTTTTTGTCACTTGTTGCTTAGAAATAGGCTTACGAGCAAACTGCTGTCTGAAAATTCACAATGAAAAGGCCTCAGCTTTCAGGCGGAACTGTTTTAACTTGTATGTATAGAAATAAATAAATTGCATTGGATAAGTGACTTCAGAACCACCTCAATTTTCCTGCCTTAAGCAAACCTTTGCTTCAAGGAGCAGGGTCTTGAATTTATGTTTAATAATGTTCTATCAGAAGGATAATTAATGACTAAATAAACACCAGTGTTGTGCAGTTCACTAGAACAGTTTTAAAGTTGCTCAAAAAGTCCTATTAATTTTTTCAACTGAATGCTGAATTCCAGTAACTTTCTGAAAAGAAAGAAAAGAAAAAGAAAAAGAAAAGAAAAGAAAAGAAAAGAAAAGAAAAGAAAAGAAAAGAAAAGAAAAGAAAAGAAA
>JAWWEV010000001.1:100864026-100920012 GCA_035583235.1 Hafferia zeledoni | reverse complement strand
GAAAAGAAAAGAAAAGAAAAGAAAAGAAAAGAAAAGAAAAGAAAAGAAAAGAAAAGAAAAGAAAAGAAAAGAAAAATCCAAACAAGTGTATGTCCCAATATTTTACTCAACAGCTGGGTAGTAAATGGTTTGAGTTGGGGAGTTAGGAACTAATAGTTTGGGTAGCTATCATTCCCATTCTTTAGTGGTCCATATATTAGCAGAAATCCTAGACAATTCTTGGTAAGTATCGCATCACTGCAGAGAAAATATAAACAAGGGATACAGCTTATGGACAAGAATGGGAAAAATAAGTATTGTGATTTACCACAGCATAATTCCAGAATTTATTCCAGTATTTGATTCATTGCTAATACTTCAGCATATGATGAGTGTTTTGTGGCCCACTCACCCTCTGCCCTCTTTGTATTTTCACTTTATTCAAAGAAATGTGTTTAACTGTCAGCACTGTAGGCTCATAAAAGCATCTCAAAGTCAAATCTGTGATTCTTCCAGTTCATACACCTTCTTCAACAACTAATTTTGTGGGCTACATTTTATTCTGAGTTACTTGCAACTCCTAATTTTGTCCACTGTCCTGACTTTGTTGTGATTTTTAATATTGGTTATTCTAAAATCTTTAGCTTCTGTGACAGGATATATCTGTTTCCATTAAGACTGCAGGTTTCAAATCTGTGAAAAAGAAAATTTGCTGATATGACTTCAGGATTATCAGAACAAAAACATTGCTACACAGAAAAGGGCAATTTAACTTCAAAAGAATAAAGGAAAACCATACTTTATTGTTGACTCAAAACACCACCAGAACTTTTGAAATGGTCTGCAAGGTTAGAAAAAGACAAGAAAACAGCTTGGTCTGGCAAGAGGTTTTTTAATATATGTTTGGCAGTACTAAATAAACTTGGTGATGGTCTCTTTTTTTTTTCCCCCCTAAGGTAACCAGTTAAACTCTTGCCCTCACATTTAGTATATGTTCCTTTAATTGCTGGGTTAGCAGGATACCCAGACAATTTTTTTCAGTCTACTAAGACTTTTGTGCCCAACAGCTAATTAGTGTTTATTCAGTAGCTGCAATATGGAAACTGAAGTCATTAAAAGTAGTTGTGGAGGCTGTCATACAGAAGAAATAATGCTGATTGACATGCTGAGTTTGATTATCTTTCCTTTGGCTGTGATCAACTGAAATAGTGGATCAGAATTCAAAGGTTAGTGACATCCCCAATTAAAGCTTTATACCTTTCTAGGAAAAAGAAATCACTCAATTAAATGAGAACATTAAGGGAAGTACCTGTCTAACAGCAGAAAGCAAAACTTTGAACAGGAAATCGCTTTCTTCCTTTTTATCATCACATTGTGGTCAGAAACAGTCTTGCCTGATATAGGATGTAATAATCAGCAAAGAACAAGAAAATACTTTTTTCTGGTAAGAAGCTGTCAGTAATTATTGGTCAGTTTAGCCAGGACAAAGACTGAAACAAGTCAGCTGGACCTGAGAAAGTATATTTAATTCTGCTCCTGCAACAGAAAATAATTCCAGCAAGGGTATGAAAGCCAAAAATAAGAGAATCTTAAATATCAAGAAATTGGACGACCAAGAGATTCTGATTTACATAAAAATGAAAAATTTCCACCCATCTTGGTTTCTTTGCTGTGCAGTTTTGCAAATCGTACCATACAGTTCACTTAATGAGTCTCCTTCCTGTTCCCATAATAAAAATCGTCAAAGTAAGTGCAGTTTTTATGTCACAATGACTTCTGATTGTTTGGTGTTTTTTTTTCTTTCTGATTACAAAATATCTTTATAGGAGAACGTATTTGTTGGGGAAAAAACCCCAGTCTTTTAAAAGAACTGAAAAAATCCCTGTTGGATATCTGGAAATATGATCTGCTTTATTCCTTCCTTTCACAGTCATAATTCGTAAAAGAGTCCATAGACCGATTTCTGCCCTCAGTTACATTATTTAATTATCAAATCTTACCAAATCATGGCTCTGGTCTTGAAAGAATTGATTGTGAAAAATCTGAGATTTAAAATAAGCAGTTGCGAGCTATTTTTGTTGCGTGTATTTTTAACTGTTGGTGTACATTTGAGTAATGATTTCAAGATTTTCTCAGAATCTCCCTAAAAAAAAAAAAAGCACACCAAAAAAAGCTAATATTTGCCTCTAATCACTTGCCTCCAAGGGCTTTGGCTTGAAGAATAAACAGCAAATATTAGAGGCCTTGATATGGAATAGCAGCAGCTGACAGCATTACAGTCACATCTGTCCAAACGTATTATCTCTGCATTTTGAGACCTGTGATTCTATTGTTTTCAAATGCTGATCTGGTTCTTCCAAAGCTTGTTCTATTCTGCAAGTATAAAAACATAAAAGGTTATTAAATGAATAACCCTACTGAGAAAGCACAAAATTTCATCATAAAACCCCTATAGTTGTTCCTACCACTCAGTAACTTAGCATTTTCATCATGATCTTGGCCACCCTCAAGCTTCCAAATCCCCCTCGATGTTCCCAACTTCCGCATAGCTCCAGTAATCTCCCTCATAGCTGTCTTCCAAATCCCCATTACTTTCCTGCTTTGCTCTATGGCTTCCAGTGATCATTTCTAATGTTACCTCTGAATATTTTCTGAATACTGAATATTTCAGCTGCTGCTTCTATTTCAGATCCACAGCTCTATGATGTACTATTCAGCTGCTATTGAAATCTCTTTGATCACTTAGCTCCACTTCTATTTGTCAGCAGACATAACTCCTACTGTCTCACCTACTTTATTCTGTGTAACAGCTTATTGGCCTTCTTACATTTCTTCTGAAGGAAGATGCTAAGCCAAAGACCTTTCATAAATTTCTTCTAATGTGCATCATAACACACCTTTCTCAGCTCTAATCATCATCTAATGAGTGCATCTCATACAATGTATGATCAATGGAGAGAAAAGAAAGGATTTTTAAACTGCAAGTTATATAAATTTAACTGTTCACTGCATGTTTTGTTATCCGGACATTTCACATCAATGGTCTAGACTGTTCTTAGCCCTCTACTTATCTACGCAGTGTTGTTCTAGCTGGGACAAATTGCAAAACTTAATTATATGCCACCTCATAATGCTGCAGTTTCCTCAGACATCTGACAAAGTACCCTTCAGGATTCTTATACGTAATAAAGGACTATCTGAGTTCTGTAGTTTGTCCTGAGCATAAATTTTCTGCCACAAAACAGTAGCAAAAATGTTCAACTCAAAATATTTTTGTGGGTGGTGTGAGTATGGCTATTGTTTTGTCCTAGCAGTTTAGACTGGGATCCTTCCATTTGGGTTTCCCAGTGAACCATGAAACATTTTAAATTTTGCAGGGATATTTAGTTCCTATTACTAGATAATTTCTCATTTTTTTCAATGAAAATGACCATATGCTGTTTAAATTCCTTTTTTTTTTTTTCACCAAGTGTTTACTTACAGTTTCTGTAATACCTCTACCTTTAACTTCTTTTCACTGTGTTTTCCTTTCTGCCATGATTTTGCCCACTTGAACTCCAATGGAACAGTAGCTCATAATCTTCATCTGTGCATACTGCATCTCACCCTAGTGCTGTGGCTTTCACCTCTGATTCCCTGTTAAGATAACTGCCACTCTCCAAAATCTTCTGTGTTACCACATGCCTGAGTAAATAAAGGCAAGACAGCAGACTAACCCTGGAATTAAATGAGCTCTAGGGATTGCATTATTGAAGAAAGAAGCATATCAGTGCCAAGGTAAGGTGGAAGTGTAGAGTAGATCTTTATATACCATCCATTCAGGTATCAGAGGCAAAGGAGCAAGACTCTCCAGACAACTGCTCTCTATCACTTTAAAAATAGCCTAGTTCAAGATAAAAGATCAAAGATTTCTGCTTCTTTTCTAAGACAAAAGCTTGTGCATTCTGCTTCAGGCTAATTTAGAAAATTTTATCTTGTCTTTTATGCATCTTGATTCTAAGTAGGGGCAGCCACAGGACTCCAGCTTAGCCTGCAAGCCTGTCTTTAATTTCCTACTAAATGAACACATCACCATGCTGTGTGTCAATTCTGTCAAATCACATTTTTGAAAAGAAAACCATTCTGCATGGACATTTTTGACGGGAAAAAGATAAGGAAACTGAAGCAAACAAGAGAAGAAAGGAGATCACAATCTGAGACTGCACTCTTTCAAATCATGCCTGCACAACTACAGGCACTTGCTTTTGACTCTAGTCAGAGGCAGAATGTCAGGTATCCCTCTCAGATTTGGTCTGACCCAGTATAGCTTTTCTAATGTTTTGTTCCTGTGTTCTGACAGCATACAAATCCAGAGTGCCACGTCAAACTAAAATCTCCCTGAAAGTAGACAGTCCCCAGTCCATTTTGTTGCAGGGTTGACTGCTGTGATGTTTGTGATGCCCATTTTACAAACATCACTCCAATACTTCTACTTCAAAAGCAAAATCATGCATTCAGATTACATAGACTTTCCACCAGCTTTGGGTAAAAGTTGCCTAGAGAAGATTTTAGGAATTGTCTTATGGTTTCTTTGGCCATGGTTATGCATCCACATCTGAGTGAATATCCCTTGTCATGCAGGAAAAGATCTGCAAGTGGACAATTATTTATCAACTACCTCTTGTTAACAAAAAATAAGCACACTGAAAGGAAGAGATCTGAAATACACTCTAGAAACAAAACATTACTGAAAAAGAACCTATTTATTAATGAGCCAGAACTTCCCTTCCATGTTCCCACAGCATGATTACTATTATATGCTGCTAGTTATTTTAGAAATTGGCATAGAACCTTTGTATAATACCAGACTAAAAAAAAAACAAAAAACAAAAGCCCACAGAAAATTGAACTAAGGATTTGGCAAAGAGTAGAAAAATATTTTTCCATAAATGTTCTGAAGAAGGTTGAATCAACTCCATTGTAGTGTTATTACTTGAGACACACAAGTTGTGTGTTTTATTCAAAACTGATGTGAGAAATATTTTCTTCATGTAAATCAAGTTTCACTAACACCAGCGTAACAAGTACCAAGAAATAAAAATTAGATGAAACATAACAACACTTGGTGCCCCTAATTCCACATAACTCACTTCATCTTCAAAATGTTTCTTCATGTTGCCTGTCTTCATACACAAACCAAATGAAAGATATATCACTAATATTTATTTATCTTTTTAATATCACAGGCTGATTTTAATGATAGCTTCATTAGTTATGTTCAGAATTGAACACATGGATTTTAATTCATTCTTACTCCAGAAAGAGACTACAGCAGCTTGTGTTTATTAGCTTCATTCTCATGAAAAATACATTCTTTTGTCCCCCATGATGAGGTGAAGACTTCTTGTGATGTGAAAGGAAGGAGAGTGAGAGATCAATACAGAAGTGCTGTCTGCTGTGGTGCTTGCATTCCCAAGAAAAGTAGGGACTGCTGTGGACTCACTGAGACAACCAGTGGAACTGCTGACTTCCTTAGCCAAAGGTCATTGACTTGTAAGGAGGAACATATATGTAAAGAACATTTCCATTTTAAAACAGACCTACTTAAGTGTGGAATTCTTATGAGACACATATTGTTTAAAAAAAATTGATGCCCCATGAAAAACATTACTAAATCAGACTTAAAAATGAAGCAGCTATTTCGACAGAGCTTGGCAATCATACAGCTGAGTACTTCCCACTCTAAAGTTTCCCCCAAGATTAGAAGGAACGGGATGCTTTCAAGTGTATATATGTAGGTTTGCCTTAGCAAGAGCAGAAAGCATTTGTCATGCAGTAGGGAAGAAATTCTTCATCAAGGAGGTCATGCAAAGATTTTAGATAATTTGGCATCCTAAAAAATCTTTAGCCTTTACTAGAAAAAAAACAAACCAAAAAGAACACACTAAACACCAAAACAAAAAACCCACACCAACACCCACACCCACAAGAAGAGTAATAAATGGGGGAGAAAAAATTATATGTACACAAACCTACTTCAAACTATCCACCCATTATCATTCACTTCTGTTATAAAGGTAAGCAGAGAGGAATAAATACTGAAGAAATATAATATGACAATACCTACTTTCTTCTGAAATGATTTTAAAATAGCACAAATTCCTCAGTAATTTTGTTTCAACATAATGGTATAATGACAGATCCTAAAGGTATTACATAGGTTTATTTTCTGATCTTGTCTTATAAGTTGACTTCAAATTACTCATAAAATTCTATCCTAATATTCTATGAAGCATATGAGTAAATAAAATTATGCATCAATAAAATACATAATAATGCATCAATTGAGTAACCTTATGATTGGATGAAAGTTAAAGCTTTGTATATGTATATATTTGTTGTCTTGGGTTCAATGACCATTTTCATCAAATTATTCACCAAGATTCTTGTATTATTTATATCAAAAGAGGACTCTGTATTTTAAAATCTTCTTTGAAATATTTAAATCTTCTAAAAATATTTCAATCTTCTAATTTTCCCCTCTCATGTCCTATAAGCTTGTTTCCTGCTTTCTGTTCATCTTTATGGAACTGTCTCACAAAGGAAAAGGAATATAAAGTGCACATGTTTTTAAAAAGAAATAAATGCAAAACCTGAAGCCATTTCTTGCCTTGATGACAATCACAGTAACATAAATCTCCCGGGTTCTTCAAGAACTAAACAAAGTAAAATATCTGTGCTCCGCCCCTTTATCTATCCTCTTCCTATGTTTCTCTTGAGTAGCTGTATTGGAACTTTCACAAGTCTCCATAAATTCTATAATTATGTCTACAATCACAGCACAGCTTTTGCTATTGGATACTCCAGTGCTAACAAAGGGACAAGTTTCTTTCTCAGAACTAAAGGTGAAGTTGAATTATTTTCATGATCAAATACTCTGTATCAGGAGCCTTGGCAATTTAGTAGCAACAACAAAAACATTTAACTTTGTTAGAAAAGCAAAAACTAGGTTTGAGGCTTTAAACAAACAATTGTATCATACAGGCAGCTGTAACAGCAGGATATACATCCCAAATCCTCATCTCCTGCTTACACAGACTGCTGTTTCCTCTGTGGTTCAGATAGTACTGATGAATCTCACATACCAGGGGATTGAGAAAGAAGGGTCAAAAGAGTGAGGGAACAGCTAAAAATAGAGTGGAGGAGAGAGAGAGAGGGTTTTGTCACCTTGCTTACTGATGGGCCTTCCGAAGTCTCTACAACATTCTGGTGTCCCACTTGTTCTCACCTGGGTGTTCTCCTCTGTCCATTCCCCAACATATGGCACCCCAAAACTTTCTAAATCCCATCATGTGACCAGCTTTCCCAGACTCCACATCACTAACATTTGCTATCCTTCCCCTTATGCTACCTTTTATTGCTCCAAACCCTTTCTGACCCTCAGAACTGCATTTCACGAACTTGCTGTGAAAGAAACTGGGAGCCAGCTCTCAGTTAATGGTTATGGTTAAAAGGTCCTTTTTCATGGGAAAGGTATACATGCATCCTGTTAACTAAACAGCAAAAATGCAAGACAGAAATACTGTTAAGGTTCATGCCAAGAAGGTATAAAGTGTTTCAGAAGCTCAAGAAGAGGTGAGATGAAGACTTGACTAACCACAAAAATCTCTGAAGTATTAATCAGGAGGGGGAGAGATTTTCAAATAGTAGAAGCCTACAAAAACTGGCATCTAATGATACATGAAGTCATCAAATCTGTTGGAAAACCAAATGTACAGGGTACAGCAATCTTATGTACCAGTGAATGAAATACATCCAATAATTTTCCATTGCACTGAGTCAAAGTAGCGTGTAATTAGATGAAACCTCTTAGCTTCCAAAGCAGTGTTATGTGCAAACTGCCTACTGGTAATGACCCCCAGAATGTTCATGTGCTGAACTGCCCCAAGAAGTATTTGGGGAAAGCACTAGCTGGAAGGGCCACACTCACACAAGGGCATGTTTTAACAGTTTGTTAGCACAAAGGATCATGCTCTAAAGGTCAGCAGTACTCTTAGGGATGCTGAAATCTCCTCGTACAGGCAGAGTTATTCCAGAAAATTGTTTTGACAATGATTTGTGCCCTGCCCTGTCTCCCCTCTAACTCCCCCCCTTCCCAACCAGGCAAACTAGAAGCTACTGGTGAAGTGGTTAGTCTCAATTTGATTTTCACTAGAAAATGACTGAAAACATAAAGGTGGGAAGCAAGCTTAGTGAAAGTGAATGAGAAAAGTTCATTATTGTAAGGAGACAAAGGAGTCTAAGGATGAGAAGAAAAACCAAACTGTAACACATTCAAAGACCAGGCAGATGGAGTCTTCTGGAAACTTAATTTAAATGACAGAAGACTGCCAGGAAGGTAGCATTAACTAAAGAGGTCTATAAATGGTGAGACAGCAGCAAACCTCTCAGATGCTAGACAGACAGCAAAGATAAGAAATGACTGTGGCTGTACCGAGACTTTTAGAACAACGTGAGAATTAAAAAAAATCATGCAAGGAACACAGACATCCCTCAGTAAGTATGAAGAAAACAAAATAAGGGATTAACACAGGGGATAAAATAAGAAGGGCTAAGTGACATAACAAGGGTTAAAAAGAAATAATTAAAAGAAAACCAGCCAGTCAAACAAACAAACAAACAAGCCATTTGCTTACCAGCAAAAAAAAAAACAAACCCCAAACAAAACCAAACAAACCAACAAAAACCACTTGGAGGTAATTGTGCTCTTGGCAAACTGATTTACCTCTGGAAGTGCCTATATCCACTAACTCTCAAGGAAACCAAGGGCAAAAAGGCATTTCTGTTCAGTGTCAGGGTTCACAGTTCATTTTCAGTGGTTAGGAGGGATTGCTCTACACAGAAAGAATGGAGAAGGTAAACAAATGTAACCATTCCTAGAATGTGAAAGGCTTTTGACAGAGTCTTCTACATTATCCTATAGCCAAAACAGTGAAATGGGTGCTGCTGAGGTGGATGATAAGTTGGGTGGAATATTGGCCTGCTCATAAGGCTCAGAGAATTGTGGTCAACTGTGCAAAGTTCAACTGGCAGCTGGTTACCTGCCACAAGTCTGAGGGATCGATACAGGAGCTAATTCTGTTTAATTAATTGATTAACAACCTGAGCAGTGGGACAGAGGTGCACACTCAGGAAGTTCATGCACAATATCAAACGGGGGAGAGTGGTTGATATGCTAGAGGACAGCTCTGCTATTCAGAGAAACTTCAACAGGCTGTAGAAATGGGCCACCAGGAACCTCATGAAAACTTCATCACAGGTAAATGTCCTGAACCTGGAGAGCAATAAGCCCAGTACATGGTGGGGACAGACCAGCTACAACACAGCTTTACAGAAGAGGACCTGAGGTTCCTGGTGGACAACACACTGAATATGAGCCAGGAATGTGTCTCTAGCAAAGGCAGCCCATGCCAACCTGGGCTGCATTAGCAAAAGTGTGGCCATCAAGCTAAGGTGAGTGTTTCTCTCCTCCTCTGCTCACCCCGTCAGGGGTGCTCTGCCGCTGAACTCCCTAGCACAGGAAAGACGCAGTCACATTGGAATGCATCTATCACAGAGCCACTGGGATGGTTAGAGAGACAGCACACATAAAGGAAGAGGAGAGGGTGAGAGAACTGGGCTGGTTCAGCCTGAAGAAAAAACAGAAGGATATTGCTGCTGTCTCCAAACACCAACTGAGAGGTTATAGAGATGGTGGAGCCAGACTCTTTTCAAAGGTGCACAATGGTAAGAGGAGAAGCAATGGATACAAGTGGGACTATGGGAAATTCTGGTTAGAGACAGGAAAACTTATTTCACCTTAGGGTGATCTGACAATGAAGCAGGTTGCCCTGGGAGGCTGTGAAATATTCATCCTTGGACATATTCAAAACTGAACAAGACCCTGAGCAATTCCATCTAATTTGAATCTACTTTGAAAAGGAATCTGGACTTTAAAAGTCCCTTGCAACATATATGATTCCATGATTACAAAAAAGTACTGATTGATCAAATGTTGGCACTACTGGATAACTGAGAGGAGCTATCCCTTTCTTTTCTCAGAAGATGTTTCCTCAAACAATGACAAACTTTTCTGCAGTAGAAACTCTTTTTTTTTCTTCCCCAAATTTGAAGTAGATTTCACATTGAATCATAACATAAAAACAATTCCTTCAAGGTGGGAAAAACTTTGATATTCCTGTCCTGACTTCTCCCTACCTGTCAAAACATAATGGAAACAAGAGTGAAACCATGACAAGCCTAACATATCCAAGAAGGCAAAATCACCTTTCCCAACAGCCTGAAAATTAAAGGTCTTGTCACTTGTTAAAGTAATTCTTGGTCTAAAACCATCAAGAGAAGTTTCTCTGCTTCAGAGAGAAGCCTTTTTGCCACTGTTTTACACTTCATTAGAAATCTTTTACTCATTTCCAATAGTTTCAATCACCTATACAGCATGGAAGGGTCTTTGTGCTGAGAACTTAGAATTGGACCATTAATTTAGATTTTCTACTTAAAGAATTAATGTTCTGCACACAAGTACTTTATAAGTGACAGATGCTTCAAAATGACAGAAATAACAAGCACTTCTTAGCACTAAGCTACAGTACACCCAAGGCTACACTGTGGATGGGGGCAGAACTCAGTATTTATTTGTTCCCTATAGGCTTGCCCAGATGAAATAAAAAAAATCAGACTCTGCTTTCCAGCGAATTAAAGGCCATTGCTACAGGCAGAACAAAACCAATACTAGAGCTGGTCTGTTTTCTGTAGGCATAAAAATTTCAAATTTTATCCAATGCTGACAATCTACAGTAAGACTACAGATTAAAGGACTAATTTTCTTTCTCTAGATCTGAGTATAAGTGCTTGTGTACCACGGAATTTCACTTTCTGTTATCAGGTCTTACTTAGTTTCGAAACCTGGTTCTAATTTGTCATTCTTTGTTCTGATCTTTATGATCAGAATAAAAATAAAACTATATGCGGTTTTCTTCAGTGTAAGGTGACTTTATGCTTTTCAGCCCTAGTATTCTTACCATTTGGTGTAAACATTCTTGTAAAAGTGAGAACTAACCTATATGGCTTTCATTACCTTGGGAAGGTGGGAGCATTGCTTTAAAAACGTTCTATGTCTTCATATTCCCAACTACAGTTCACTTTCACACTGTGTGTGTGTGTGTGTGTGTGTCTTTTCCTTCATTTTTATCTTTTCCCCTTCACACAGTAGCCTGGTGCTCTGTACTCTCATCTGGGTCTGATCACAGTTCCATGCATATTCCATTTCAGTAGCACTCCATAAGAGAGACAGAGAAGACAATATGAAATCTTTTCTTCATTAAATAATTTCAACCTTATCTAATGCTTTTGTAACATCTCGGTTTTTCACAGTTTCAGAGCTAAATTCTTGACTGCAAAGTCTATGGGACAAGGTTATTGTTTCCCCCTTATTTTTTAGTACAAAAGTTGTGTATTATGGACATTATTTAAGACACAGCTGTCATGACTGAATTTCATTACTTTCTTCTGGAGTAGCTAAGGGATTTCATACCAAAGGATATGCGGTCTAGCTAAGCTTCTTATATCCCCCATTATTTTGGAAAGAAAATCAAATGGAACACTTCCACAAATGGACATGGACAGAACAATGATCTCGTTAGGGACAGGGCACTGTGTTCTCACAAGAAGGAAACTCGCCTGTTTTCTGTGAGTCGTGCAGCTGAGGCTGGTATGTGCCTTGCCTTTCTATAGGAGGAATTGGTCCCAGCTTTTTTGTAGATTCTGAGGGCGGGGTGGAAGATTACTACTATCACACAGCTTTATAAATCTTCTGGCTTTTATTAATTTTTTTTTTTTCCTTGAAAGACAGAATAATCCTTAGGATACTGAAGCAGAATTGTAGCTCCAAGCAATATTACAATTTTCCCCCCAATATCCTTAATAGCAGGGGAAGATGATGCATCCTTTCACTTCCTTCTTCTGCACAACCTGAAAACTCTGCCTCCAGTCACCAAACCTCTCATGAAAAGTGCACTGGGCAAAAATTATGTAGGGATGTTGCCACTTGTTCCACCTCTACAGGGATGAAGCGTACAGAGGCTGGGGATGAACTGTGAGATGTGTGAGAGGACCTACCAAAGATGGAAGGTAACTTTTATTTCCACTTTTACCCCTTGCAAAAAACATTCTAGTATTATTCAATGAACTTTCATAAAGCCTTCAAAAGTCTCTGGAATACATAAGAACAAAATATTACTCTTTTTGTTATTTTGCAGGCTGGTCTTATGCTCATACCTGTAAGATTAAGAGGTAAAAATGTCAATTCACTTTTATTGCAGAAAGTAGCTTCATCTAGTTTATGGAGTTCTTCAGTGGCTTTCCAAAGGCAGCTTCAGGCCCTGGATTGTTTAACCTGTTTTTTTTTATTTTATGCTAATATTTAAATTGCATTTTTATGTACATAATTATACTGCAGCCAGATTAGAATGGCCCAATTACTTTTATCTCATTGTCATTCTACAATGTTCTGGCACTGTAGTTTGTGATACTGTAAAAAAAAAAAAAAAGCAGTATTTAGGATTCAGATTATAAAATTCTGGATCATCATCAAGAGGATCCTTTTAGGCCCCTTTCAAACCTACTGACTCATTCTTCAAAGGTGACTTCATTTCATATCACATTTAACAAAAAAAGATAAATATTGAAGTAAATGTTACACATGAGACATGGTGCAAAGGCTGAGGAAGGAATGAAAACAAAAAGACACTCAATACATGAAGAGAAAAATGGAACCAAAACTGCAAAGAGAAATGCTGCTGAGACCTCCGTGCCTAAGTTTCAAAAGAAAAAGATTATCTGCAATTCCCAAAAATGACTTGCAGATCATTTGCTTGGATGACAATATACCAGAATGACTACATGTCTTCAAACTTGCCTGTATTACTTATCTTCTCCACTCACTGATATCCAGCAGGTCAAATGCCTATTTCTGAGAACCTAAAGGGATCATTAAAAGCAAATTAGTCAGCAAGCTTATTTATTGTAGTAAGTTTAAAATGAGCTACTTTGTGGCTCAAATTGAAATATAAGCAGAAAAAAGAATGCAAATTTCACCTATCATCCATGATTTTTTAAATGGACTCAGTGAGACACAAACAATAATGCCCAGTGCTCCTCTGTGGGACCCAAGTTTCTCCTTGGAAGTAACAACATGCTGATAAATGTCTAGCTTGATTCTCTCATGCGTTTCCACATATTTATTAGTTTCAGATCCAACAAATTGCAAACAAGCTCTGAAAACTAAATTAGTTTCTTCCCAGCTCTGTAACACTACTTCTGAAACCCTCATTTGTGCCCTTATCTACACCCAAAATGTTTTCAGGTTACCCAGTCAGATTTATGAACGCTAATAAAGTGAGAACAGAAGTATTTCACAGTGCACATTTATCAAGTGTTTTGCCCAAGGAACAAATCCTCTGGGATAGGATGGGGGGTGGGGGTAGGGGCATGGGGATTACATACAAACAGAACAAATTAATTTTGTAAATGAAATTATTACATGTGGATGGAGTTGATATAATGACCCATCCACTGTGCTAGAGACTTCTATTCAAGTACGCAGTGTAAACTAAAACTGCTGCCACAGAAGAAACAGTGGGACACATATTGTGGTTATACCAAAAGTAGGCTTAAAATCATCACAAACACAAGAAACAATGAATCTGAATTTCACTTCATGATGCCTCTGACCACTGAACTACAAAATATAAAGACAAGTCTGCTTTCTTCCCTGTCAGTGGTGCTTGGTTGTTTCTAAACCTGAACACTTTTCTCAGCAGAATTATTTAGAGAATTTGACCTTTAGTCACAAACTGTTTTAAGATAGTGCAGGTAATGAATTTACTACTTTTTGCAAATACTGAGTGTTATACATACTGATGCATGCCTGTGCTTGTTTTTACTGTTAGAGGAAAGAAAGCATGTACACTTAGTTGAACTTCAAAATCAGAAAACAAACTTTCACATCTCCACAGAGTAATGTAATTCTTTGGATTGATTCAATGTCTCCAAGGAAAAAAGTATGAAGGAGTGGGGATAGATGGGGGATGATGTAGTCTGTCTTGTTCTTTCTCTGCTGTGGTTTAGCAGTGGTGGTTTTGTTTGTTTGTTTGCTTGGTTTTTTGGGGGGATTCTTTGGTTTGTTTATCTTAATGTAATTCTGGTCATAATTACATGACCATAATTGCGTGAGCAAAGGAAAAAAAAACAAAATGCCCCACAATCTCTGAAAATATCTCCGAAAGAAGAGGACATGTCCTTTCAAAGGTGAGAATTAAACAATTTTCACGAAATAGTATTTTTAAGAGTGATGTTTTAAGAGCAGAAAATTTCAGTATAATGGAACTGACAGTTCCAAAAGAATGACATGTGAATGACACGGATTTACCCCTAAAGTTCCTTTCTTGGCCAGGTGTGAGGCCACTTACCCAATTGTCTGCACTTCCCAAGCTCAGAGGGCAGCACAGTCTCTCAGGGAATGCATGCTAAGATGGTTTTACAGCATAAATGCCTATCTGAGATGCTCTGCTGACATATTAAATGATCACCTACAGCTTTTGTACAGATTTTACAGTAGACTGAGAACTTTAATGAAAAAAAACATGAATCACACAAACCAATTTCAAACTAATTTCCCTCTAGGTGTTACAGACAGTAACTCTTATTGATCTTTCATTTTTAAAAAAATTATTAACAGCATTAATAAAATGTTAGTCATTAATGTTTTGCCATAATTCTGCAGAGAATAACTAGCAATTCACCAATGCTACAGGCTTCTGATTTGACTCAGTCTTGCAAGCTTAATGGATGTGATTAAATTATTTTATGCAGAGTAAACATTTGCAGTGTTTCTCTTCTTGCTCCTGTCCCAACCTAAGCAAATAAACTGACTGCCAGCATCAGTCTCATGCTTCTCATGTGAAACCTACTGTGAACTTTCAAAGCCCAGTACTGTAGGAGAGAACCCGATGTACTTCTAAATAAATTCACAGATTATTTGCTTAACAGTTTTGAACAATTAAGGTTATGGCCCCAGTCATTTGTCTGAGAAGTATTCTGTGGGAAATTAAATGCAATTAGGGAAGAAAATAATTGTTCCCTTTTAATTTCCTTTTGCAATATGCTGAAGATGTCTTTCCAGAATAAATAATTTTTTACTACACAAGTAGTTCTTCTTTCTTGGAATTTGAAGAGAATTTGCAGGAAACAAAATTACATCACTTACAGGTCGTACTTTTGTAACAAAAGGTTGGCTTGCTAGAATGAGGAAATCATCCAGCACAACTGAATGTGGATTGGTACTATTTAGTTAGCATTGCTTTCCTTCACATTAATCTCATCTAGCATTGCCAAGCCCCTGAAGAGATTTCTGTTTGGACATGCATACATCAGCTGAAAATTTCCTTGAAGCATCACTAAAAGCCTCTACCTATCAATCCTTAAAATCCTTGCAAAACTTCAAATTTTCTATGTTTAAATGAGTTGTTCAAGATCATGTTCAAAATCAGTGGCAAAATCAGGAACGGACACCAGCAGTATTCAAGGGTTTGGCTCCCTATCCTCGTATCTCAGATAACAAGCTTCTGTCATATGCACACACTTACTCTCTTCCCTTGTGTCCCACTGTACAGCTTTAAAATAATTTATATTTGATCTGTTTGGGGAAAGCTGGATGTTACGCTGTTAAAGAACCTGTTTCAGAACTACTTGCAGGTTATGAGAGATGCACTTTTAGAGTTTGGCATTTGTTCTGATCCAAATTTACCCAGAATATTTTGAACAAATTCCATTAACTGCTTTCAGGTCAGACGGTGGTAAAAGAAACACTTCACTGTTACAAGACATAAGCACTTCCTCAAGAGTTCTCAAGCAAAAATGTTTACACTTTGTAACTTGAAATTTGTCACATAATTATTTTCCACAAAATGCACAGCAGAATAATGTATTTTTTTCCTGAACCAGCTACTAAATTGAAATTGGAATTTAAAATTAGTTTAGGAAAAGCACATATTAGGATCCTCTGCAGTTTTTCAAACCTAGGCTATGACACAGCACACTCATTGCTGGAGACATACTTAAAAGCAGAGTGAGATTAAAGTTAAGTCCTGCAGTTCTGTAGCAAATGAGTTTGCAAAGGTCCTGGGCTCTGTGATTTCTGCTTCTGTTGATGCAGTAAAAATAACTTTGGTGAGATGGCATTAACTTCCCTGCAGCTGCAGTAGACAGATACAGTGGGGGTCAAAATTTTTCTTGTTGAGTGTTTCCTATGGACAGTTGTTTCTTAATCCCAGATCAAAGACCTCATGAGAGAAAGTAGAAGACAAGCCTAGTACTAATGATCTGTGCCCTAAATCTCACTTCCTATAATGGATTTCTGTACATCTCTTCTATTAGAATATGAACAAACTTTCTAAAACAGACCTGTCTTGCCTACTCAGGCTAGCAACCAGATGGTATGACAAAATTAGGATCTTCCTTTCAGCAGGATTATTTATTTGAGGGTTTTTTCTTCATGTTAGTTCAGTTCCCAGTGGGTGACCTTCCACAGTTACGAAATACAGATGGTAGCAGGAGTAACCAGGACAATTTTCTTTGCTAGCCAGGGGTTTCAACACTTCTGTATGCAAATAGTCTCTAAACTTCTCTCATTCAGAGTGGCCCTCAAAATCATGGGTCAAGGGAGCCGAAGCAAACTGGGTCCTACCTCTAATTAGGGGGCTTAGGGGACTGTCTTGGTGACATCAGGGCTCCACAGTTTTCCTTGGCTAGCTGGAAGTATGCAAACAGGATTTAGGATGCTGCTCTTGACCTAAAAAAGCACTTAGGGACAGTTTTTATGACCACCCATGTCTTTCCTTTTGCAGTACCATTCAATACTAGCAAAGGTGTTGAGCTTCTGCATGCTAAAAAAAGGATACTTTTTCTCTCTGGAATTCACAAAGCTGCTGCTGTTCACACTGAATCAGGTTCAGTGAGCAAGATATTAATGAGGCTGAGAAGAAATGTCTCCATGTGCATACAGGCAATGAGTGGAGCAGGACAATATGGGGCTCTGCCTCAGAGAGAGGAAAAGCTTTCGGTAGAGAATGGCTGGAAAGTCAAGGGTGCTTTTTTTGTCACAACTTTCACTAATAAAGACTGATTATGAGGTGTTTAGTACAGCTAATAATGGATGCCACTTCTGACTAAAATATTAAAGAATGGATGGGAGAGTACTTAATGATTTTATAGTGAATTTATGAACTAATACCACGGTACTTAAAATAAAGCTGGAATACTGCTAGAAAAATGAGAACTGAAAGTGGTGAGGCACTGAAATTGGAAGATTACATTGAGTTCTTGAAATCAGTAGAAGTATTCAATCTGCATAACTTCAGGGCTTAAATATGTTAAACAAACCAAATACAGGGAGTAAGATCTGTAACAGCATTGAAAAAAACCTTTGCACATGAATATTGCTTTTTTGTTTTCTTTTGTTTGGTTTTTTTAAAATGTTTTCTCACCTTTTAAAGACATCCAGTAAAGTTTCTACTGTTAACTGTAATATAAGATTTCTTTTTTCTGTCTTCCTAAATCTGAAAATCTCTAAAAGCTGAGCTGTAGCCAAAGATTTCAAGAAGTGCCCATTCAAATGCAACAGGGATATAAAGGAAAGAAATTTCTGCAAATTAGGGGCAAATTGATGTTGCTGGTAGGATTCATCTCATCAACATCTACATATTTACAAACTAGACTTCTGTAGTTGCACTGGCTTCCTGGACTCCTTACACAGCTCCAATTTAGAGGCAGTGTAGAAAAAAACCCAGCATTTCTTGAGAACAAATCATCTGGCTTCTTTTAGATATCTTCATTAGGATGAGAGGAATTCTGTTGCAGAATTGCCCATTGTTTATCTGTTGCCTATAAAGTGAAGGTGGAATGATCAGTAGTTGTCTGACAAATGCCACACTGAGTGTAAACGCAAAAACAGTGTAGTTGGAGTTCTGCTTGAAAATAAACAGATGCAACAAATCTCCTTGCCTTTCCCTGTGACTAAAGATGCACCCATAAATTTAGAATGAAGTTCTTTTGGTTCAGAAGTGGCAGTAGAGTAAGTAACAAAATGAATGTGGAGTCCGTTCATCTCACTTGTTTAAAGGTATATTCAGTTTAAATAATCTGTACCAAATTTTTATATTTTATTGTGAGATTCAGAGGCTTATATTAAATATTTGCTGTCCACTTTATTTCCATTAGGCTCATACAAAACACATGCTAAAATCTATTTCTGAACAGTAATGACCTTTGAGAAAATTCAGATCTTCCTGTCACTTTCATAATTTGCATGCAAAATATTATTTCTAGGATTATCCTTAAGTGATTTCTGTGCTTTTTCTCTTGATTGTTCTAGCTCTTGGTAGAAAGATAAATATGCCCCTTCTGATTTGCTTGTTTAACCTGATAAGGTACTAAGATTAATTTTTCTTTCATACACTTGCTAATAAGGAGACATTAGCAATGAGAAGATAGTCTCATTAAGCATTTGATTCACACTGGATAGAGATATAGCATTACATTTCTCTAGCAGCATTGGCCTCATTCAACAGATTTTAATGAAGGATTGATTTTGATGCCATCTTTAATGAATACATGAACTAAAAGATTATGTCTTTCAGTCAAGCTTATCTGAGACTCAGAAAATAATTGAAAAGCTTAAAGTGACAGAGTGGGACAAGACTGCTCTAATGTAAACAAACCATTTAAAATACCAGGCTGTCAATTTGGTTATCAAATACTGATTGAGTGCTTGCACAGAAAAACCAGAACTGAATATTCATTTCAGATTGAACTAGGATATATTCCAGAATGACCAATTGTTCTCCCCCACACTTTGTATAAATTCAAGAGATGCCAATAAAGCCACAAAATACACCTAACTAGTGCAGATGCTGCTGCTTACATGATAACCTCTTCAAACTGGAGCAGCACCTACTTTTTGTAGGTAGCTTTAGATAATATGGAATAAGAAAAGACAACTGAAAGTGGCACCACAATTTAACTTTAATTTTTGCATCTTTTAAGAACGTAATTTCTATGTTCTAATCTTGTCTCACTAGACATTTTTACATAACTAAAACCAAAATAACTTTAAAAAATACTTTTTTTTTTTCAGTTCCTGTGTGCTTTTTGTTAAAAGTCATGTTATTATTTAAGTATCAAACCCAAATATGTCAGAGATAAGATGCACTTGCCAGTTTTGGTGAATTTTCCTTTTGTAATAAATTCTTGACAAAACTAAATTTTAAAGTTTTTTATCTGCAACTATTCCTTTGCAATGCACTATGACTTACAACATTCTTCTACTGACCTGAATGGGTTTTATCTTTTGAGATCAGAGAGTGATATTGCAGCAATCTGTGAGGGTGAGCTATATATAGGAAACAACAAGTGAGCTTAAATATTTTCCCTTGTGAACCAGGTAGATCCAATTTAGAGTGGCAGCAGTGAAACAAATATTTAAGAAAAGAATCAGCTTTTCTTTTTACTTCCCAGTTGAAGTGGTTTTCTACTTCTCTTTTTCTTTCCCTTCTTCAATCTAATGGACCTTATGGACCTACATAACTGATGAGACTGTAGAATAGGACACCTTTGAAATCACAGTCTTGCAAAAATTTATTTGTAAATAGAGGCACACACATGCACTGTGGAAATCCATGCAAATATCTATTCATTTTTTACAGCAAAGACTACAGAATATTCCAAGGTGGACACAGGACAATTTAATTCTTGCTAGTTTTTTCTTTTGATCATTTTATACTTTGTATTATCTTTCATTCTTTTTTCCCTATTTCCATTTCATTTCTTCTCTTGTTTGAAATAAAAGTGCAGAAAAGAGGCAAATGTCTGTATTCAAATATTTGATTTCATTTTGATTGCTGCTTTGACTTCTGGAAGACTTGAGGTAGTATTAGAAATATTTCTTAATAATTGAATTGTTTATTTTTTTCTCCCTCCAACTGAAATCTAAAGACAGTAGACTGACTGTAATAAGAAGCTATCTAGCTTTCATAATACCTGATCTAGCATAAAGAAAACAAATTTTTCATTTAATGCTTCAACACACGCCTCGCTTAAATTCGTGACTGTAAAAAGTTTTATTTTTCTTGCAAAGAATTGTCACACAAAGTCTATTCCCAATTCCAGTTGCAGGTGTTTAATGTATAAAGGAACTAAAACTCAGAGTTTGGCTGTGAAAATCAAATTAAAGTCTCAATACTACTGTAAAATAACTTGATTTCTCCTGGTGGAATCATAAACCTTTTAATGAAAAAAAAAAAATTAAAATGCCTCTCTTCAAAGACACCCTTTTATGAGAATCACCATCCAGTAGCCAGCCCATGCTCACAGGTGACACATTGAAGGAGCTTATTGAAGGCTTCAATATGAACACACCAGCTGTCCCTGCCTCCACTTATCCCCCTGCCGTCGTTCACTTTTAAAGTTAAAAATGGCAGGAGTTTTTATGTAATACTGGAACCATTTCTAGTCACTTTCTTTCCCATGCTGCTTGGAAAAATTGGAAATTCTATTGGGATGGGCCACACAATTCAGTGTTGCAAAGAGGTTCCAATGGCACTGAGTCCCTATCTTCATGTCTGAAGTTCTCATACTACTTCTCAGTTATGCCTGCTTTTCCCTACCTCAAAGCTTTGCCAATGTTTCACCTGCTTGGAAAAAAAAATAATTTTTGTATTCAATACTTTTGCTTTGCTGGGACTGGCAAGGCTCCTAGTCTGTGATGTTTTTAAGAATGAAAATTGACAACAACATTCTTTGCTAGTATGATGCTAATGTTCTTTTCCCACTTCCTCTGGGAACTCTCACCTTGGGATTTCAGGTCTTCAAATTCATGTCACCATCCCTCCCTGTCTCTGCTTGCTCAGATGGGCTTTGACACATTTCAGGAAAAGCCCAAATCTTTAATAACTGCCTAAACTCTGCACTTTTCCTTTGAAGTATTGACATCATTTGAAAACTATTCAAGTGTCTGATGAATTTTTGGTTTATGGGCTTCATTGTTCTGTTTCTTTGCTGTTTGTGAAACAGAAATGTCCTCAGATTAAAACCACCATCAATATTACTCTCATGATAGGTTTCATCAACAGCTATGTGACTCCCTCATTTTGCCTAGCACAGCTGGTTAGCATGCCTGTTGTTAAGGCACACTGAACTTAAGATAATTCCAAGAGATCTGCTCTTTCTTCACACAGCTCCAGAAGCCTCTCCCTTACAGGTTTTTTTCTACAGCCTAATGAGTCATTCTGAAAGTTCAGCTCATTCTACTTTAAGATCCAGTCTTAAATATAGTTTTCCAGATAAAACCTTTCAAGTCAAAATTGGAAAAATATACAAAAAGTTAAAAAGAACATAACTATGAACATGGTTAACAAACATTAATCAGGCTATTAAGTAAAAGTTCTCACATACTCTGTGAACTCTTCTACAAGGATACATAAAAGCACTGGGCTTTGGGGAACCACACCACAAATGGTCTAAGAACAACAGACTCACCTGTCTATGTACTGAGGTCTTGTACAGAGGAAAAGTTCTGCACATGGAGAGAAATAACCCCAGGTACTAGTACAGCTCAGGGGACAACTGGCTTGAAGACAGCTTTCTAGAAAAGAGGGTGCTGGAAGCAAGAAGTTTAACATGAACAGCATTCTTGGCTTCTTTAGCAACGGTGTGGCCACCAAGCCAAGGCAAGTGAGATGCTGTGATTCTGCATCTCAGATATTGCAGGACTAAGGTCCTGTGGTGAGCTCCCATATCGCTCTCCTTCACGGGATTCAGGAGACATAATATATGTTAGTAGCATATGTAATTTGAGTGATGACCTCATGTGACTGGGAAAGAACCTCCTATGACATCCGTTGCTTTCTATGAATATTGCTTTCAACATGGGAATTCTGTGCCTCATTTTCACACTTGAAAATTATTACTTTTCCTTGTCTTTTCTGTCTTTAATTCTACTGCAAATCTCCAGTGTTTCCAAAAGAAGTGTAGCAAAGGGTAAAAATATCTTGGTCAGCTAAATTAAACAGTATTTTCCATTCAGTGATAGAGACATGCTGAGAAACATGGATCTCAATTGTAACTCTTCTAAACTTTTCATTAAGTGAAAATTTCATTCTTTGTTTCTTTACACTAAGTGAACTCCCTTCTGAGGTATTTGAATAGAGATTTCACAACATTCTTATAGAACTGTTTTTTGTTAGTGTTTTTGCCTTGGTATTTTGGTTGGGTGTGTGTGTTTTTTTGTTTTTGTTTTTCTGTTCTTTGTGTGTGTGTGTGTGTGTGTGGTTTGGTTTGTTTTAGGGAGGAAAGTCAGGATAACATTTAGAAGGAATCAGATATCCTTCAGGACTAGAAGTGATAGAAGTGGGATAAATGTGCAGTGTCAAGAGATAATGGTAACAACCTTAGGCAGTGGTACTAATCAATGCCATAATGATTAGGAACTACTGATGTGCTGATTCTGAAAAATGGAAATGAGATGATATTATGTAAGTATGAGGTACTGTCAGTAGAAATAGATGATTATCAATGGCCTGATTAAGTAGATTCTGAAGAATCTCCTATATCAAAATGTTAAAAGCATTTTCTGATTAATTAAAGAAAACCAGAGGGAATCTGACTCTATGTGAAGCAGAAAGATGCTATCAGAGGTTGGAAGAGAACTGTTTAAAAGGCCCCAGTTGCAACAAATATAAGCATTGTTTTCATCTGGAAAGAAAAATGAAGTTTCTAGCTATGGAAGAAGCGAGACTGAAGAACAGCTGTCCAGGAGGAACAGGTACAAACCCTGTGCAAATACCAATACTGCATGTAAAGAGATTTGTTGGGGGTTTCTAGAATATTGCTTAAAAATTAACTAAAATTATCAGGGGAGGTCTTAAGCACTCAAAAGTTAGGACATTTCACAATTAAACCTGCATGCCTCTGCAAAAATCCAATTGCTATTTCCCATATGTATGATTTCCACAGCACTCTTGCTCACTGCACAGGTAGGAGGACAGCAGTGGTATATCAAGCAGTACATGCAGAAAGAAAAGATACATGAAGAAGGAAGTACCAGATATGGCTGTAGAAAACGGGATTCTACTCTTTTCTCAGTCAAATAAGTTTTTATTTCTAGGATGACTCACAGCATTCTCTATAGTTTTCTCCTTGAAAAACACAAGAGCAAGAGGTGTCTTTTTTTTTTTTTTCTGATGTAAAACAGTGCCAACACTTCAACACTTTTCATGAAGTGAAATGGGGAAATCTAGAGGCAAGTGCTAGTGACTGTTTTAAATTAAAGGAACAATTATCCACTCAGAAACCAATTTATCTTAATAAATTAAAGATGTTGTAATAATATCTGTTTCTCAATGTTTATTCCATGCAGGTTTCTTCCAGCTTTGAAAAGAATAATAAGGGGAATTAGGGTTTAGGGGTTTTTTTTGTCTATTTTACTTTCTGATCTTCATTTAAGAACACCCATTAGGTTCTAATTGTCTATTTGCAGGACAGTTCATAAAACAACTTCAATTCAAATGAATTTAAATTAATTTGATTTTAGATTTACAGCCTTTCTTTCTTTTCTTTTCTTTTTTTTTTTTTTCTGTTTGCAAAGTAATAATTCAAAAGGAGACTTCCTCTCTAATCTTCAGCCAAAACTGAATGCATGCTAGGTCAAGAAGTGTTCACAGGAGCAAGTGTTACAGTAACTTTTGTATCATAATGATCTGGATGGAGCAAGATTGATAGGGGCCAATCCTAGAAATGTCACCACAGGTTGGGAGAATTTGATAACGTTTCTGGATAAATTATTAATAACGAAACAAACAAACTAATGTTTGCTCTTCAGGTTTCTCCTACAACATTTTGTGCTTTTATCCTGCAGCACCAAAAGAAGGGACATAAGTTAATTAACAACTGTTTTACTAGAGTCCCACTGACATCACTGATGATGCAGATTCAAAGCAAAGAGCAAAGAGGTCTGGATTGCTTTGATGCAGTTCTCTTCTGAAGCACTGGCAGAATACTTTAAAATCATCAAAATGTACTTTGCTCTTTGTCAACAAACTCACTGCATTTAAAAGAGTTTAACCTTCAGGCAGATCCATACTTGGCCATTTTGAACTGAAAAGGAGATTTAATGAATGCAGTGTGAGTAGTTTCATGACATTGATGTTCATCCTAAACAATAAATATAAACAAACAGCTGTTACATTCCCATAAAATGGCCCATCTGAGATTGGGAGATCCTTTTGTACAAAATCTCAGCCTTTAATTTGAAATGTAAGAACTATACAAGGATTTTGCACACCTCTGCCAAATTATCAACATATGTTCTACAAAAAAACCATGGCATTTGCCTAAGAAAAGGGAAACAATTTTTGATGGCATTATTCCTGAAATAATATTTCACACTCTCCATCTGCCTCTTTTTCTGCTATTTATTACTGGTAATGTTTACTAATACTGACCTGAAATTTACTTGAAACGGGATTTAGAAGTATCAGAAAAGATGCAGTTACAAATTCTGCCCACTCTAAGTCTTGCAAAATACAATTTATGTAATTTCTATCCAAATACTAATGATGATTCAAAAAGATCTGTTGTTAAACTGTGAACAATTATGTAGTGTTGTTAATCACTTCTATCTTAGTTTGATTATAAATAAAACACTGAGATTTATACAGAACCTAAACCCTCCTTTTCAGGCTACTGAAGCCACTGCTCTATGTCCAGCACTGGCTGTGTGAAGCACATAGGAAGGCCATGTGTATGAGGAGCTGTGGCAGACAGTGCTGGGGCCTGAGCATTCACGGAGACTGGGAAGGCTCCTACACCCCAACTTTAATAAGTACAGACATGATGGTAATAAAATCAACACGAAGCTGAGAAGTTTTATCCCAATTATTCTTCCATCCTCTCCTCTCCTGTTTTGATTATATTTTTCAAAAGGGTTCACAGGATGCCATGACATAAAAGTAAGAAGGGAAAACGCTACAAAATTAATTATATAAGAAAAAAAAAGAAAAAAAAGAAAAAAAAAAGAAAATGTAGAAAGCTTCATAGTTCCTCTGGACCAACAAAATTCTATACTTCTATATTTTCTCATCTGAATTCTTTCATTTGTCAGCTTTAAAAACAAACAACTTTAAACATCTGCAAGGAAAGCATGATTATCTGAGCTGGTTAACTTGGACTCCCTTAATAACTGATCAGAGAGAAATGGGCATTTCCAAGATGTGAATTCACTTACCTGATTTTGATCTCTACCTTCAAGTGATACGAGTAGCATCTAGTAGTGCCTACTTCTCTCCAGTTCAAAGGAGCCCAGCATGACTAACTCACATTTTGAACACCTTTAATAAAAACATCTCCAGTTAATCAAATGAATCCTAGATTTCCCTCTTTTATTTACCATATTCTGCTAATGATCCAGTAAAAGGAATTTTCATTCAAGAACATCAAATGCATTTAAGCACATAAGAAAATATTTCATATGACTAGTTCTGGAACAGTTTCTTACTGCTCACTGCTGAAGTGAGCTGTAGCTTCACTCTTCATTACCTTTGGTGAAATTCATATTCTTTTCAGTCTTAAATCAACAGAATAATTAAAAAAAGACACCAATTTCAGAATAACTTGGCATGAAAAATATGAACATTTCTTCAGTAACTTTGGATAAACTTTCCTCTAAATTCTCACAGTGTATTAAAACTTACTAAGCAAAACATTAAGAAATGTGAGTATGAATAAGGCACACAATTAAACAAGAAAAAAGTCTGAAAATCTGGGATATGTGTTTTAACTGGCTAAACAACATCCTCAAATATACTGGAAACAGCTGCACATGACTTGATTTGAATACATTTCTTCTGGAGAAACAATGTGCTTTTTGTCTTTCAAAGCACTTTGTTGACCCAAAGCTGGGAGGTATAATCAATTCAGTGATGATCACATGCCCTGAGAAAAACTGAGGAATAGGTGATCTTGACAAATACTAATTGATGTGAATCAAAATTTAAAACAGTACAGTGTGAAGAAAAATAGGGTGTGAGGGGGCAGCAGAAATCTTCATCTCCCTATATTCATCACTGAGATGAGCTGGTTGTCTACGATCTCTGTATTGTCAACAGAAAGAGAGAAAAAAACATATCCAGGAGGTGATTTATCGTGGACATCTTTGAATGCTCCTCTGGAGATGCTTCTTTCTCGTTTGCATTGACTGTAGAGAGTGTTTACATGATTAATTCCTCATACTCATCATTTAGACAAATAGAGTCAAGCAAGATGAATTCTGCCCTGGGGAAAGAAAAATGTCCACCATAACTTAGGAGTTAATCAGATTTAATTGATTAAGGAGAAAGAATGGTACATAGCAATAATTCACGAGTGACTCTAAGCCACTAGTGTGCTTCAGGCATGAAAGATAAAAGGGATCCTGTGATATGCCAAACAAGAAATTTTGCATAGACAAACAAATATTACCACTATATAAAGATGGGTCAGATCTCATCTGGAATTTGATGTACAAGCATCAGTAACAGAAGAGACCTATTGAAATTCAAAAATATAGTATTAGAACTAGCTGTTTATCCTAGGCTTTGGTAAGAAACTAAAGGCAGTGATTTTCTGAACAGCTGTCTACAAAGAAAGACTACCAAAACCCCAGGTGCTTTTAAGATGCTTCCTGTCTGCACTGAGAAAACACAACTAGACTCAGAGAGAAGGTGGCACTGTTGAATCCAAAGTCCTATTGACATAGGAGATACAAACAGTGCAAATTTTTCAGCAAGGAACATATTAATGTGTAACTTGTGAAGTACAAATAAGGACATTCAGGAAGAATAATGCAATTTTTAATGAAATTCATTTTCAACAAGCTTTGCAAAGAAAACTGTGTTTTCATAAATTCCAGAATAAGCAGGGAAGGAAAAATAAATCTTAAACCCCCAGCAAATAAGTTCCAAAACACAAACTAGACCACAGTATTTTCCAATGTTGTTTAAATACATTGCCTGCCAGTAACTCAGTTACACAAAATTAAGTTTCCTTTAAAAATTTTAAATCACAATATCAGAATTGTAATAGGAGACCTCAGACCTATACTGACTATACTGATGTATTGTTTTACATGCAAGACAGGTCTTTGTGCAGAATCAGTTTTCTTTTCATCATCCAGTAGTTAATTTACTCATTTATGTTGTCTTTCATACAGCAAGAAAACAGAGAAAAAACATTGAGAATTATTTTTTTTTTATCAGTATGACTGGCAAGAGAACGTCACTCAGAAAAAAAAGAATAACCCCTTTGGAAATGACTTTATAGAATGTGAAAAAAAAAGTTAATTTGCAATCTTACCTTCATGACATAAGCAGAGCCATGTGGGCTGAGTAGGCTGCCTCCACAGAGAACCAAAATTTGTCCCAGGCTCTTCATAACAGACTTTGAGTTTTGATGCAGGTTCCTAAGCCTTTCCACCAGATGCAACATTCTCTTTATGGAAGGCATGCTATGAGAGGGCTCTCTAGAAGCATCTCCAAGGCAAAGGTTGTTTGCTTTTTTTCCCCCAGACACCATATTTTACCTGAAGTCCTACCATTGTACAAATGAAGCAGTCAAAAGGCACATCCTCACTTGTTCTGATGAATACTTACCCTTCCTGACTTCTCAAGGAATGTGCTGCTGCCTTGCTCATGTAGTTCTTTCATATATTTATTTTTAATATTCTGTTTCAGCAATTTAAAGAGAAGATGCTGCAGTAAATATTGTGCTTTTTAGAAGGCAGGAACTGCTTTTAGAAGTAAAACCCTGTAAAGCATCCCTGATGAGAAACATAGTAAATGTATTTCTTCTTCTAAGACAAGGTTTTCAAGTGTAAGATAGTTAACAATTAAACAAGTGAGGAATAAAATAGGGAAAAAAAGGTGTAAATCAAGAAGGATTAAATATAATTATCTGAAATGTATGAAAGGAAATTGAAATGACAGTTATAAAAAGCAAAATCCAGTATGATAAATAGCTTGTATTGAAGTGTCTAATCCGAGTAGTGTCCAGTATAGGTAACAGACTTTCAGAGACATTACATGTGTCGAAACTTGACTGACTGGCTGCTTCAGGCAGTAATTGTTCAGCATTATTCAGGAGAAACTCAGCTTTACAACTAGCTGTATTGCATTTGTGCCTATAATTCACTTGCCTTTGAAATTACTTGTAGCAGAAGCCCTAAAACAAGTATTCAGTGGGTCTGGAAAACATTAAAACTTTCCACCAAAACATGCTGACTTTGAACTAGAACTAAGAGAAGAAGTGCAAGCAGTTTTCTCCTCTTACTGCAGAAAGTACTTGAAGATAAGCTGAAGAACTAAGCATGGGTTTATACACTTGGAAAAGTTGGAAGTTTGGGCTGTTCTTTCTGAAGGCTGCCAGATCTTCGGGCTGTTCATGAAGATCAAGAAATATCAAAAATTGCTGAGAAGATGACAGGATGATGCATTTCAGCAAAATGACAAATCAGGAAATTCTTCAGGCATCCACCATGTCTGCACTGCTGACCCAGGAACAGACTAGACCCTCAGCTGCATCCGTGGCCATTTCATTGCCAACAGAAGAATCAAAGTAAAACTGGATCCTTTGGTATCTCTTTCACTAATAACCAGTCCTAGCCATCATGAAAATGGGATTCCCATGAGGTGCTAAGAGCATCTCCTTCCATGGGCACTGGAAGACGTCTAATTTATATTGAGGAATTCAGCGCTTCTCCTGAAAGCAAAGCCTGGGGCACCGGCTAAAGCCTCCAGGTTGTCACCATTAATATCTAGATAGACTACTTTCAACCTGTCCTACATGCAAACTTACAGTTTAGCACATGATAAAGAACATTTACAAGAATGAAACAGTTGATGGCATTTACTGTCACCTCATGCTGTCATTTGAAAGGCATAAGCAACATGGAAGAATCTTGCAAGGCAATGCCAAAAAAGATTTAGAAAACATCTTTTCTCCCTGAAGAAAAACTTGAAAAACATTGTAAAAGCCACTGTGCAACATCTCAGCCACTGTGTAATATCTCCCATACCAAATCATTATATAAAAAAGAGGTGCATGTATGTTTTCGTTTCCAGTTCTCAGCATATTATGTATTAGAGGCAACGATCTTCTTTTGGCCCTTTGTTTATAGTAAGAAACAACAATAACTTAGTATTATAAAATTAATTCCATCTTTGTTGCTACAGACTGCTGTCCCATTATCCTTTACAGTAATTTAGTGGTTGAACAGACAATAGTGATTGATCTTCGAGAAAGAAACATAACTTAGTCTTCTTTAGGATGCACGGTCTATAAATGAATCTGTTCTGAGGGTACATCTACACCTTACCACTCCAGACTGCAGAGATTTTCCTTTGCAGTACCCGTGGACTATGTATTCACGCTGTTGTCATCACCTTTGGCACAGTGGCATAAAAACCCCATATCGTGCCATAAATAATTTAAATTCCTTCTCAGCTGTGCAGACATGGTCTACAACACTGAAAGAAAAGCTGTTAGTAGAGCTCAGCATGCCTTCTCTCTTTTTCACTCTCAAATTCATTTCCACATTTGCTCACACTCTGTGACTTTATAAAATTAGCAGCCACAAATTACCTAGCCAAGATTCTTGGTGTCCCTCATGCAAGCAGCACTTGCAGAATAACTCTACCAAGTGCTGTGGCAGCTCTTGAGGCAGCTTATCAGAGATGGCACAGTGCCTAGGGAAAGAATGGTGGATCTATAGCTGTTCATTAATTCAACAGTCTCACAGAAGCTGTATACTCACTTGGAAGTATCAATTCCTAAGTTTTATAGCCAATACTGAAACACCGACCATCCATCTAGGTAATGGCTGGATCTCTCAGAGATATACACAGTCTGTATATTCTGAGAAAGCCTGGACTACAAATATAGAGGAAGGTCTTTTCCTATTAAAGGTACAAATAAAGCATGTTTCTTAGAAGCATAAGGAAGATGAAGGAAGACATAAACAAGTAAGTGATGTTAAAGACACCACCTTCAGCCAAAATGATGGCTGCATCTTGAGATGACTTTTCTTTGAAGAATAAGGTCAAAGAAGGAAACACAAGGTTATGGATTTCTTTCTGAAAGAAGACACAGATGAAGAATAAACAAAGAAATAACTTGGTTGGACATTGAGAAAAACTGAAATAGTTCTAAGAACATCTGTCTAATAGACTGTGTTGAGAATAAGAGAAGGTGGTTGCAAGCATAGTTACCATAAAGAGCAAACATCCCTCAAACCTGAGTAATAAGATTCACATAAAACCAGTGCAATGGGACAACCAGTTAAAAAATGGAATTTAGACTATTTTCTTAGTGGAGCAGGAAAGATAACAAATTCCTTTTTACTCTTCCTTATCTTTGCAGGCTCAGAATTTTTTTTTCAGGATGACAGAATGAGCTTTAAAATACAATTAAATATGTCCTAATGCATAAAAATGGGCCACAGTCTCTTTTCATAAAAAAAGTGCACTTCAAAATCAGTACTGGAAGGTTTACATTTACTGTCGTATAAGAAGCTGCTAGGTTAGTTTGCCTTCCCTCTCACCCTTAAGAAAACAAAATTTGCTCCCAGGTCTCATGGGCCAAAATTCCCTCTCTTCAGAATCCATTGCTTCACAGTCTCTAAAGGAAGAGGTTTTATTGAGTCTCATGAAATTTCAGATTTTACCTTTTAAACACATACAGGAAAATTCAATTACTGTTTTATTTTATTTAGTTTAGTTTAGATTTTAATGATGAGTTCCTCAAGCACTTTATTGCTTTGGCCAAATCTAGGTCTGAAAACACTGAATCACAGAATATGTTGAGTTGGAAGGGACCCACAAGGATCATCAAGTCCAACTCCTGGCCCTGCACAGGACCATTTCCAAGAGTCACACCATGAGCCTGACAGTATCATCTAACCATTTCTTGAACTCTGTCAGGCTGGGTGCTGTGACCACTTCCCTGGGGAGCCTATGCCAGTGCCCAACCACACTCTGGGTGAGGAACTATCTTGTAACATCCAACCTAAAACCTCCCCTGACACAAATTCACACCATTCCTTCAGGTTCTGTCACTGGTCATCACAGAGAAGAGATGAGTGCCTGCCTGTCCTCTTCCTCTCATGAGGAAGTTGTAACTGCAGTGAGGTCTCCCTTCAGTCTCCTCTTCTCCAGGCTGAATAAACCACATGACCTCAGCTGCTCCTAATACGGCTTCCCCTCAGGGCCCTTCACCATCTTCACTGCCCTCCTTTGGACACTAATGGCTTAATACATTTCTGATATTGTTGAGACCAAGACTGCACACAATATTCAAGGTGAGGATGTGCCAGTGCCAGAGCAGAGTGGGACAATCCCCTCCCTCAACCGGTTGGCAATGCTGTGCCTGATGCCCCCCAGGACACAGTTGCCCCTCCTGGCTGCCAGGGCACTGCTGACTCATGTTTAACTTACTGTCAACCAGTACCCTCAGGTCTCTTTCTGTGGCACTGCTTTCCATCGTCTCATTCCCCAGTCTGTAGGTACATCTGGGGTTGCTCCACCACAGGTGCAGAATACAGCATTTCCCATATGGTTGGTGATTGCCCAGTCCTCTAATTTGTCAAGGTCTCTCTGCAGGGCTTCCCTTCCTTTGACAGAGTCAAAAGCTCCTCCCAGTTTTGTGTCATCTGCAAACTTGCTTATTATCCCTTCCAGTCCTGTGTCCAGATCATTTATGAAGATGTTGAAGAGCACAGAGCCTAAGACAGAGCCCTGCAGAATCCTACTAGTGACAGGTCACCAGTCTGATGCCACCCCTTTTGCTTGACCTGTGAGCCAATTGCTCATCCACCACATGATGTGTTCATCCAGCTGTGTGCAGGACATTTCATCCAGAAGAATCCTGTGAGAGACCAAATTTTCAGTTTGCAACATTTTAGTGCTTAGTGCAATGAGGCTCCAGCTTTTGACATCTGCTGCTACAAGGCTGCAGTTATGCACTATGGAGCCGAATTAATCCATGATAAAATACTACTAACTTTAACTGAGTATCAGTGCAGTGATAGCATCTCTCTTGGATATAAACTGTGTGACAAAGTTACTCAGGAGTCCAATTCCCAGCTTCAAATAATGTGCTAGTATGATTATTTCACATGTCTAGTGAGCAGTGAGGACATCATGAAGCATTCTGGATCTTCGAGTGATCCCAAATTGATGGAGTGTTCAATACTTAGATGGATACAAGAAGTAAGTATGCAGCTTAGTTTCTTCATTTCAAAATGGCAATTGCCTAATGTTATTTTATAAAACAGCCTGAACTCAAGGACTCAAATATGAAAATGCCTCTCATGTTGTCAATTTAAAAAATCACTAAACATACCATGTATACAAAAAAATTTGTAAAATATAGTATATTCCAGATGACATTACATATTTAGTATTTCTTTACTGCATTAGTGAAAGTAGGTGCATACTGATGACATTCCTTGATGTCCTGAAGTTAAGATGTATAGGATTAATTAAGATGCATTAAGTTTACCTTAATGCTGAAGAAATAGGTTATAATTCAGCAGCAACTGATGTGCAAGTTCATATGCTCCAGAATTAATAACAGTTATGTTTATTATCATCCAGGACTCTCCTTAACTGGACAGGACAAGCTAAATCATAACATCTTGGAATCATAGAAGAGTTTTTGTTGGAAGGGTCCTTTAAAAATCATCTAGTCCAACCTCCCTGCAGTAAGCAGAGACATCAACTAGATCAGGTTGCTCAGAACCCTGTCCAACCTGACCTTGAATGTTTCCAGGAATGAGGCATCTACCATCTCTTTGGCCAATCTGTTCAATGTCTCACACTCTCATCATAAAAAAAAAATTTCTTCCTTTTATCCAGTCTAAATCTACCCTCTTTTAGTTTAAGCTCATTACCTCTTGTCAATCAGCAATGGACCCTGTTAAAAGATTTGTCTTTGTCTTTCTTTTAGGCCTTCTTTAAATATTGAAAAACTGAAAAAAGGTTTCCTGGAACCCAGAAGAAAGATTAAAATACTTCCTGACAAAGGATAATTCTGAGACACAAACCTAATACACATGTGATTCTAGAAGACTGCAGACAAATTATTTCCAGCAGCTGTGCCATTGTACAAAGTTCTCATAAGGCAGCATTTAAAAGCCTGCAAATAATTCTGTGTGGAAAGATTACAAAAAAGACATTTGCATAGTACCACTTGGGGATATCTGAAATCCTGGGAAAGGAGAAGCTGCCTGTTAAGAGTTACCTTAGAGACCTTGGCCAGGTGCTCCTATTTACCAAAACTGGGACAAGAATATGGTGGTGGTTTATGAAATCACACCACAGAGTCCAGTGGAGGGTAACCATGATGGTCAGGGGCTGAAGCAAACAGTATACAAGGAAAGGCTGAAGGAACTGATTTTACTCAGTAGAGAAGGCTCAGGGGAGACTTTATTACAGCCTACAGCTGCCTGATGGAAGGATATAGAGAGAAGACAGAGTCTGCATAGTGATACAAGGAATAGCAATAGATATTATTGGAACATGAAAAATTCCAATTAGACAAGAAGAATTTTTGTATTTTTTAACATTAAAGATTGTCAAATGTTGCAACAGGTGCCAAGAGAAGTTGTGTGAAGTTGGAAGGTGTCCAATAAACAACTTGAAACAGCTTTGAGCAACCTCATCAGACCTGCCTTGAGCAAGGGGTGGACAAGATGAACTCCATCCAGAAGACCCTTTACAATCCAAATTATTCTATGAAAATGCACTAAAAAAGGAGAGGACCCACCCCCTACACACACACACACACACACACACACACACACACACACACAAGTTAAACCCCAAAAATATTATCACAAAAAAAAAAAAGCAAAAAAAAAAAAAGCCACAGTTAGCTTTAGGGAGCAAAAAGATCATGTCTACAATCAGAAAAGTGCTTAAACAGTACAGACAAAAAGAATCTGCTTACCTTTGAAATAAAATTAGATTTTGAAATGGAATCAAATGAAAAAGACTGGACTAGCAATGCTGAAAGGGACACATTCCTATAAACTATGTCAATGCTTAGCTGTGACAATCCTAAATTTATTGCTGAAACTTAGTATTTCCAAACCACTGATGATATTTTTATAAACTCAACAAAAAATCAAAGAATACATACCCAGTAAAACAGTTCAGCCTGTTTTTTTCCCCACTATGAAATACTCAAACCCCACAGTATTTGCAGCAGCACAACAGCAGCACACCCAGCCCCACTCTCTGGGCTGCTGGAATGAGAGCACCAAATGTGAGCACCACAGAGGAGAGGCTGTTGTCACCCACCAGCAATGTAATTCAGCCTGCAGCCTACCTCTGAGCTGCCCTCCAGAGTGGGTCCATGTGCTAAAAGAATTGGTCTCAGAAACCACATTTTTCTCCTATGGACAACAGATTAATCTTCTGATACTGTGTTTCTGAAGATGTTACTCTGCAGTCAGAGGAAAAGGCCTATCTTGGGTTTCATAGTGAAGTGAAAGAAAACATTTCCTTAATTTTGTTGGTTTAGTCTTTCTAGTTCAGTGCAGAAAGCTTCACATGTGCTTCAACTGAATGGGTAAGTTTTGAAAACAGACTGGTAATACTCTTTGCATGTGATGTTATGACCAACAGATGAAATTAGCTACACCAGTTTGGAGAATGGAGGCTGCTGCTCCTTGGTCACCGAAAAGTTTAACAGATGCTGTTGTGAAAGCTTATTTTCCAGCCAGAATTGACAGCTTTTGCTTTGGCTGCCTCTCCAACATGAGACTACAAAACATTTTCCAGAAAGGTTCAGATGGGAGAGATTATTCACAAATTGCCTTTGTCATCACTCAAGAGAAGAACTGTCTCTAGCTGGAAATATTTCAGAGATATTTATTGTATTCTGAAAACTTCATTTTATTTCTAACTTATTTACAGTTAAACATTCAGAATCATAAAATATGAAGTATAAAATATTTAACAAAATAGATGCAGTTCATGTTGTTCAGGTGCACCATAGATATATGATGAAACAGTAAACAGCATATGAATTTCCTGACGATCCTCTCTCATTTATCAGGGAAAGAGGTGTACAGACCTGTTTAATACATTTTGGTCTGACCATCACGGCATAACCTTTCACTTCAGAGAAAACCACCACCACTCTGGTTTCTGCGTCCTTAGTCTTCTACAGGTACCTGCACTATCTAAAATGCCAACACTAATGTTCAATACATCAGATACCCTTGAAGTTGGTATTTTCAGTAGTTTGGTTTTTTCTTTTTTTTTTTTTTTTTTTTTTTTAATACAGAATTTCCTAGAAAAGAAGAATCAGGTAATTCAGTCCATATGAACAAAAGAGTCATTTATTATATATATATTCTCTAGTAAGTTATAATAGTCTCTTGGATTTTAAATGTCTTTTTGCTATTTTCAATGCTTAAAAATTATAATTTTAAAACATTAAATATTGTGTTATATACAGTATGATTTATCATTTCTAAACATGGAGCATTGTCCAAGTGAAAACTTGGATGAAACAGAAAACAACTTCATTGACATAACAGGCTTTAGAAGTTCACTTCATACAACCATAAATTTGACTATATGAAAAATAGCCAAACATCAGTTTGCTCCTACATGGGGTTTTTTTCTGTTTCTTTTTTTTTCTGGTCTTGGGGAGAGAGTTGGTTTTTTTTTTTTGGCTTTTGTCTTTGTATAAATGGAAGGACAAATCTACTAATTGCTTTTTTCAGTGTTCAGTATTTTAACTTTGTTTAATCTCTTACCTATTTTATATAAAATAACAAAATATACAGAGAAAGCTGAGTTTGTTACACTAGTTCATACACATACAGTAAATAAAAGTTTTTTATGTATGGCTTTGCAAAGGTAGATTATGAAGTGACTTTTGAATTTTATTTGTTTAAAAGCATTTTAAGAGAACGTGTTAGTGTGCTTACAATAGCGGCCATGGTAGTCGAATGTCGAGCCAAGAGTTTAATGCTAGGATCACCAGAGGTCTTGCCTGACACTGCTTCTGCAGCCTTCAGAAGACAAATGTAGTTTATTACAACCTCGTCTACCTTAGCTATAATTTCCTGCTGCTGTGTTTCAGAGTTCATGACTTTAACTAAACGCATGCAGGCTTCTGTTAAGCAACAGAGTACTTGAAAGCTGGAAGTCATAGCTAAAAGCATTTCCTCAGGGCTTTTATCAGCCATGGCCATTTTCCTGCAGGCACTTCCCAACTGTCTCGATTCCAAAGATAACAGTTGTTTGTACTTAGAAAGTTTAAGGTCATATGTTTCTGGATGTAAATCTTCTCTCTTGCCCATACTTGCTCGGACCAGTGAGAGTAGCTCATTGGCATCCTTTTGTGCTGCAACAAATCCATCAGGCATTGCATAAGTCTTCTCTTTCATCACATTTATTCGCATGATTCGTGCATCAAAGGCCACATCATTGAGATTCACATCAATTTGGCCACCTTGGGTGTCAGCACTGCTCTTCTCATGCTCATTGACCGCCTCATCTTGTGGGGGCTCAGTAGCTTTTGGGAACTCCAAAACTTTCTGTTCATTGTTGCTGGACAACAAGTGACCAACTGATTCTGTGAGCTCACACGGGGTCTGCGGTTCAGAGAGACATGAGAGCTGATGGTTGTCTTGGTCGTCATCATCATCGTTGTCATCATTTCCTCTGCCCAGGAAGCAATAGCTGAAGGGGCCACGACACCTCCAGGTGCTGGTGTCCAGCTTTCGCAAGGGCAACATTCGACACTGCTTGGAGTCCTTCTGACTGGTGCCTGTGCCCAAACACCCTTTACTGTCCTTCCTATCAGTGCTGACATACACACAACTCTGAGAATAACTTTTTGACAGCTTTTTGCCCAGAGAAAATTCCACTTTTCTCACTGATTTGGATTCATCCTTTCGGGCGATGTCCAGGCTTTTCAAGCTGGCCACAGTTGCCTTCTTTTCAAACAGCATCTCAATGCCTACAGATCCTCCAATGATGCTGCTGCTGCGTCTCAGCACTTTCCTGCTCTGCGGCATCCTCAGGCTTCCTCCTATCATGTCATATGGCCATAAACTAACTGTTGCCCCACAAGCCTGATTTACTTTGGGAATGTCACAAGAGTCTTGATTTTGACTTGGCACCTTTGATTCTGATAGCATGGATGATAGCATGATGGAGTCAGCTAGAGGCTGTCTAGGAAAAGCTGTAGGCATGCCTCCTTGTCTTCCCTTTTCAGGCTCTGTGAAAGCTACACTAGGGGTAGTAGAAGAGCAGACAGGATAATTAGGCATCAACCTGATAATATTCAGAGACTGAACTTTTAAATATCTTTTAACAGTAAGGAAAAATGGACTCCTGGTACTTCCCAATGGTCTCCATTCCTCAAAATATTCATTAAAACATTCAGTGCTAGTTTTTGCATGTCACTAAAATGCCTTTTAAAATCTATAAACAAATTATAAATTATGAATAATTAATTGTTCATTCCAGTACAGCAAACTTATTTTAAAAAAGGAATAGAAAATAATCTATAAAACATCCTAAATCCTCCCCAATATATGAATTGAATATTTTCTACTACTAATTAGATGAATACTTTCAGATTAAAGTACCTTCTTTAACTACACCTGAGAGGGTATGGAAAGATGTGTTCATGGTAATTTGACTTCGTTTTGTGGTAGGAGTTTTGGCAGAGAAAGAGTATTTCTCATTCTAGCTCCTAGTCTGTTGCACTTTTGGATTTTCATGCGTTCACACACTACTGCTGCATGTGGGTTGCAACCACAGGAAGAGCGAAACATTTAAAATCCAACTGAAAGAATTTCCAATGCTATCTCTGAAAAACTGTGCATTTTTACAGCTTTAAAGAAACACCTACTGTCAGATTCTGAAGTAAATACATGCTTAATAAAGTAGTGACATTTTCTCATCCTTACATTTAGGGCTTTTTATTCATACTGGCATGCTTCTGACAACCTGCTAAAATAGCATATAGGATACATAATAAATGAATCACAGGTTTTTCTCTCCAACATTAATATACCTTCTAAAGTCATCTTATAATCTGGAAGTATCCTGGAACTCAAGTGACTATGGATTTTGAAGAGGCTTCCAAAGAGTAGAAGAGGCCTCTCCACTAGTGTCCCTCCAAATATTTTTAAGTGCAAGGAGAAGTTTTTTAAAAAGTTGATCAGTGTATGCAGCTCATAAGAATACCTCAACATGTACAAGTAAAATGAATATATAACTGAAGGTCTAATCCCACTGTCTGCAACAACTTGATTAGGTATTTCAAGGTAAAGATAATAGAAATGTCTTGCCAAGTCCTCAACACTAACACGTAGCTTTAAAAATAAACATAAGAAACCCTTTATTACTGCTGTACCTGTAGTTTCTTTTATCTTGGGGATCCGATGACATCCTTCTCTCAAAGTGCCAAACAGTGGTTCAGCATTCATTGCTGAATGCACAGCAGGCACTGTCATTCTATGACACACGGCTTCGGGCTGCTGGTGCAGGTCCTTGTATGTCGCTCCGTGGTTTGGAAGAATGGCAGCTCTTTCATCTGCTGGAACATAGGCAATGCCCTTCATTGATGGATCAGAGATGATGTGCTTAACATCAGAGGTACAAAGAGGAGATTCAACAGGGGTAGCACATGTGCTACTGCCTGTGCTGCATCCTGCGTCCACTGAAGAGCACTGAGAGCTCTGCAGTGAGAAATGGCCTTCACTTTGCAGAGATGACATGCGCTTAGCCAAGTGATATTCACAAAGTCTAGCTACACTCTGCTCTGCTTCTGGAAGCTTTGAAGGATGGTCATCTGCAGATAAATCGGTATCTTCTGCATCGTTTAGGTCTTTGGCTGAAGACACAGGAGTCATATCTGACAGGAAGTTTTCACCTTGGCTAAGCCCTGAGGTATCATCCTGATCCACCTCAGGATCCACTTCATCCTTACGCTCAGTTTCTGTTTTACCAAGGACAGGAACCCTTGGAAAAGTCTTCCCATTCCCTGTTTCTGGGCTGGGCTTATCTGCTGTCCCATCATCGGCAGCATACCATCTTTGGCGAAAGGCAGTTCTCTCCACGTTAAAAGTGCTTAGGCGTTGACTGTCTCTTGCTGAAAGAGTTCCAAATTTAGCTTTTAGATCTTCATCAGTCTCTGCTTTTTTATTTCCCTGTTGCTTTTTCACAGTAGCACTGCCATCAGAGGGTGCTTTTACTTCACTATCTGTCATCTTATTTTTCCTTTTACTAGTGCAAGAATATACCAAGGATCCCATGTGCAATTTGCTAAAATAATCAGTGACAGATTTTGTTTCCATGGTCTCTGGCTCCATTTCCATGTTATCAGAATGAAGAATCTGCTTTGAAGGCACAACTTTTGACTGTAGCTCTGTAGCATGATGACCAGACAAAGGCTGTGAGGGCTTCATGCCTGGCCCTCCAGCCTGATTCTTAGCAATAGGAAATTCAGTCTGCTCTTCCACAAGGGGTTGGTAGCCTTCACTTGTGGTCAAAAACATGCGCGCAGTGTTTTCCGACTGCTTCTGTGCTGCGGCTAGTTCAGAGCTTTCAGTCATTTCAGAGGAATTTGTTTCATTGCCAGAATCTGAAGATGACTCAGGGCTATATGCTCGCAGGATAGCTACACCTGCAAGCCACAAAAAATAAGACTCAATTAAATGACAGCAGCTGAAGCACCTGGATAAGTGACAAGTAAAAGGGGTTGTATTAGAGACAAAAATATGCTTTGTAAGAACACTGAATTTATTGCACAGTTCCCGAAAAAAAGTAGTTTAATAACATAATGGTGCTCCATTAAAATATGGAATACGATGTATGCAAAATGATGGCAAAAAACAAATGGAAAACTTAAAAAAACCCCCAAAATAAAACAAAAAACAAACAACAAAACACAAACCAACCCTCATGAAATGGAGTATTTCCAAAGCTAAATGGATGAGATGAAATGGTTTTCAATGAATAAATGTAACTATGGTGAAAGAACCTGAATTGTCATTTGTCTGCTGTTCCTCTGAAGCAGCCAAAGCTTCTAGTGCTTGAAGTGTAGAGACTACAGCATCATCTAGCCCCTTTTCACATTTCCCCTCTGTATTAGTAGGGACAGCATCGATAAGCGACACTGGAATGTCATCATTTCCTAGATTACTGTCTTGCTCCTTGTTGTCTCTAGGCTGTGTTGCTTGATTCTGAGAGTCTTCCTCATCTGAACTGTCCCTGAAGCCAGGTGGAGGGGCAGCAATGGCCATGTTTAAGGTATGCAATAGGAAATCATCTTCATTATCATCACCTTCTGGAGGCGGAAGTGAAGTCAAATCAATAATGTCATCACTAGAACCAGAAAGGCTGAGAAGAGCAGGTCTATTGATTTCTCCTACCATAATGTCTTCTTCACAGCTTACTTCATCTTCATCTTCAGCATCATCTGTGTTTTCCGCATAACAAATATCATGCAACAAAGGCTCTTCTATCCCTTCCGCAGCTCCAAATATTTTACCATCACTTATAGTTGCATACACAGAATTTGTAGCAAACTGAATGGTTTCAGAATCTGGTGATAACTCCAGGCCTTTAATATCATTGGCATTACTAATAAAAATGGCTCTTTGTTTTTCTAGTACTTCTGGACTTTCATCCAAAAGCCTTTCATAGCCAAGAGTCTGGGGACTGATACCATCCAAGTTGTGATCTCCAAATATAAAGGAAACTTTTGCTGCCCTGGGGGAATCCTGTGCTTTCTTGCTAGATTCCAGACCTGAGAGTGACAGCATTGAAGGCTGGTTAAAATTTCTGCTTTCTTCTGCTTCAGCAGGGTCACTTTGCTTGGCCAGATGCTGATCAAATCCAACTGAATTATAAGTATTTTCTATGTACAGATGTCTGTGTTCTTTTTGACATAACAGACTTGCTGAAACATCTAGAGTCTTCTGGTTTGGATCAGCAAAGGACATTTGAGTCTCCTGATCTCCTTCAGCCAGGAAAGTGGTAGTTTTTGGTATACAATTCCACTCAGAAGCAATGATATTATGCTTCCCTCTGTTTTCAGGCCCTAAGAGTGGTGAAATAAAATCAACACTGTGAAATCAAAGAACAAAGTCATGCAATTTGTAAACAATAATTTGTTTATGCTGAGCATTAAACACTCTGAATAGGGCAGCTAAGCCATCAAAGACTTGAGAAAACCTCTTTCACACTCACCTCTGTTCTAAGTTAAATACCTGTTGATTTAAGGCCCTAAGGTTTAACTCATACTTTTGTACTCTAGAACAAAACTATACCTCTGCTAGGTACTTTGCTACAGTAAGAATAGTAACAGAAAACAGATTGTTTCTCCAACACCATATGTACTCTTACAAAAGATATATGCACATAAAACAAAAACATTCACAGAGAGTATGCATCGATTTCACTAGAGTGGGAAATAAATTCAGCATGTGGCTTATTTTACCATTAAGATGCTATGATAGGCTGGATACTGAAACATTATAAAGCTGAACTGATATACTATGGTGCTAGGGCTGAGTCAGCAATCAGATTTTACTTGGCATAGCCTTCTATTTATCTGGAGGTGCTCTGGCTTAAGCTGACTTCTGCTTTATTCATCAGACCACTGTAAATGTACTGTGAAAGCAATACCTGTTTCTCGGCTCCCTGTATTTTTCTTGTTGGCCATGTTAAATATTGAACGCCTTGAGTCAACCAGCAGCCTGTAGTATCCAGCTGTCAGGCAAGCAAGATTCATTGCATCTGATGACTCCATCAGAAGAGTGATAGGCTAAGAAGAATACAATCAAGTTAAGGCTGTTCCTCTTCAATTTGTTTACCTGCTGACAGTATTAGTACATTGAAGCAAAAGGAATTACATCACAAACACCACAGTGAAAAACATATACAAGAATTTTTTTCCTCACTACCAATATCAACAGCACAAAAAATTTAGAAAAGATTGGAGTTGTAGTAAGGCAGAACTCCACCTGAAATCTTAACAACTGATTGCTCTCTTTCTGAATGAAGCTAATAATTTTAAGACTCTAGCTCCATCTTTTTCTTGCATAGATATTTTATTCCTGACAAAGCACTATTTAATGTTACATTGAATTTGGCATGGGTTAAGAACATGGTACATTAGGCACTGGAGTCTTGCAATAGTATGGGAATCCGCAGCTTCAGAAAATAAGGTGCACTAAGCATATGTAATCAAGCAAGAAATGGGAAGCAAACACTCAGGGAAAGTTGAGGTTCAGAAAGCACAGTAGTGAGGTTAAAGCTATCATTACACAGCAGATAAAGTAACAGGTTAAAAGATTCCAGTGTTTGTGGCCTGGCACTACTGAAAAGACAAGTGGTAAAAAAATAATCAGATAAACAGAGGTAAAGAGAATGGAGAAAGGTCCTCAGAAGGGAGATCAGCAAAAAACCCAAACACAAAGCACTGTAAAAAAACCCCCAGACCTAACAAAAATTAGAGATTTAACAGCTTTGAAAAACTATGGCTGCCAGGCTAGCAAGCATCAAACCCGAGATACCCATGTGAAACATACTTTCTTTAAATCTCTTTTCTTTTACCATCATGTATACATTTCTTTGCCTAAAAATTTTGTTCATGTCTCTGTAGCTTTGAATACAAAAAGCTGTTCTCAAATTTATTTTAAGGTGGCTAGCCTCTAAAATTCCTAGACAGGAAATAAAAATGAAGTCCTTACCATGATGCACAGATAGAAATTATACCGTAGACAACCCATCTTATCACTCACATTTTGTAGTGACTCATAGCTATATGGACATTTGTGACAGTTTATCATAATTTAGTATGCAGAGCCCACTTTCACAAGACATATGCAAGGACCTGCATAATTCATTCCAGAAGTAACATTGCATGCAAGAAGCATGATTTTCCAACCTACTCAACCCCTTACTAGTAAAAAGACAACTCATTCTGACGGAAGCTGTGGCCAAAATATAACTGATGATCCAAGTTTACTACCAAACCCACAATGGGTCTGGTGAGTTTTTAAATGCCTGTGCTCCAGCATCTAAGGCCAAAATGTCCCAGTTGCCCTGAATGTTGTATAAACAGTTTTCAGCAACTTGGAAATATTTATGCTTTTCTTTTTACTTTGACGTATTTTTCGCTACAGCTTGAGCTTCTATTCAATGCATGCCTCTTTCAAGGTATTCAACTATAGCTAATAAAGTTACTATAAATTATTAAACTTGCAGTGCATTAATTAACCTCTGTTCTTTTGAGTGTCTACTAAAAATAACATTTGAAATGCTACATTCATCTCAAATTTTCTGCAGTGATGGGCAGAAATAGATGAACTCCACAGAAACTTCAGATTGCTGAAAACAGTGCTGTGAACTTCTGATAATCCGCTGAACAGTCTGGAGACAGTTAAACTTTTATTGCCTGCCTCTGCCAAGTAATACATGTTTGATAATGTATTAAAAGAAACAAAAATAAAATAAAAATCTGAACTGTCCATTTGTGAAGAAAATAATGGCATATATGACATACACTGGCATATTCAGAAGCTGGATATACAAACCTGTTACCTTAGAGTAAGTGAGGGAATGAAAACATCAGCTGAGAATACCTACCTGTGTATCCCTGCATCTCCTTGACAGGATATAGTCACAACCCCTACCTGTGCCCCACAGGGAGGCATTTTTTTGTCAAATTCCATCCATAGCCTCCAAGATTTGCAATCATAAGACAGTCTCTCTGACTTTAAGATTACATGTGTTGAAATGCAAGGAGATGGGGATATACACAATTTGCAACAAGACAGTAACAGTACTATAATATAAAACAACATAAAACTACAGTAGTACATAATACTATGGCATACTGTGCAGACGGGAAGGATTCAATTTCTAAATTACTTTCTCCATCTGTAAAAGGGTGCTAACAGCTTTCTTACAAGAGGGCTATGAGTTTAGCACAGTAAAGCAAGTAAAGTAGCCTGGTATCCTCAGATGTTACCATTGTTAAGTAAGGTGTAAAAGATGCTGTGTTCACCAACCTGTAAACTTTGCTTATGTTGCTGTCAAAGAGCATCTAGATTAATTTACAGCAGTTTTTTTCGTTGACTTAAATACAGGGAAACAGTTCCAGGTCAATATACATACACCATTCAAAGCAAAACTTAATAAGGTATTCCTGGTGTGTGCTTTTTGTGTATAGTTGGGTAAGCAAAAAGAACTAGTAGGCTCTATTTATTTTAATCCAATATGTAAGTTTCAAGTATAATGAAAACTATTCCTTCAATCTCTAGTTATCCTTATAATGTCCTAGAATGTCTATGAAACTTTTCACTTAAAAAAATGAATAAAAACCACACCAAGAAGAACCAGAACAGTATAATATACAAAACTCCAAGGATTTTGACAGTAGATGCCACAGATGCAAAGTGTTAAGTGGGATTCAAGAGCAATTAAATGACTAGAGGTAAATGATATGCATCTGTGAATATACTATGCAGGGGAAAGCACCAAACTGGAATTACAAAGGCTAAATAAAAAGCCATGCCTTTCTACAGTCTATCTAATTGGTAACTGCTCTGTGGTTACTTGCATGAACTCTGCGAATGTAACACTGGATTTACAGGGGACCTGGACCGATGTAGCTGGTGATCCTCTAATGGTAATAATATTGCCTATTATAAAGAGCTTCAAAAGAAGACCAATTTCATCATCACCTCTTTTTACCATGGAAATCCAGGAAGACAATAACAAAGTGAGTTGCCAGAGGTCAGCCAAGAGAAAACTCAGAAGAGTATAGAAGTACTGTAAAGATCTGGTCTGATACACTGTAGGCCCCTCAAATGCCCAAGCTATAGTATGCATACATTGTCACCAGAGAAAGAGCTAAAAAAGCACCCTCAGAGTATTATTGGCATAAAAATGTTCAGAACTGTATACTTTGATATAATACTAAAATTAAAAAAACCTATTTATAGATACTATATCATCATAAATCAATAACAAACTTACTTTTACATCTAAGACATGCAGCTCAACTCTAACATTGACTTCATCTTCTGTAAACATCTCAATTCTGTTCACATGGCTGAAGTCAGCCAAGAGAGCCACGAGGTTTGTTTTGGTGTTTATCACATGGCTGATTCCGTACCGTGGCCCTACTAACAGAGTCACTTCTGAGCGCTTTTCTCCCTGCTTTAGCAGAAAAACAAAAAAAGCACAGGTGAGAAACATGATAGCTACTGCATAGTGACAGAAATCACTTTCAGTGACAACTTTCAGTTACATAGGGCTACATTTCCATAGCATTTCTACATTAAAGATTATTATGTTTTTATAAGAAGATACTATACACAAGAGCATACTTGATTCATAATCATAAACAAAAAGTAAAGGAATTTCCTGCTGGATGCTGATTGTACTCTAGTTTTTTAGATGGATAGGTAGATGGACAGACTGATGGATGGACTCTCCTTCTGTTGAAAGAAAAATTTTGTCATTAAGATTTTTCCAGACTAATAATTTTAGCATTCTATAGTTAATTGAATAGTGCTATTTGTTAAAAAAGGGCTACTTATCTCAAAATTTCCAGTAAAATTCAAATTATATTAGGTACATTATTTTCAAGATGAAAAGAAAAAAAAAGTTATTTGGTTCAATTAACAATGACTTTTCAGTTTATGAATAGAACATAAACTTCTAAAGAAAATTATATGATTAGGCTTTTTGGGGGAAAAAAAAAAAAAAAGCATAGATAAAAAAATCAAGAGAAGAGATAGACTATTTTAAGAGAAATGTTACCACTAGTGTTGCCTTGAAAACACGGCCTCCATATAATCGCAGATCACTGAGGAACTTTAGATAATGCACCTTGGCTTGCAGAGCAGAGAGCTGAGAAAGGAGAAACAGGGGTAAGAAGCAGTTGAGAAAATCATCACATTATAAAATTCAGAAAGAAAAGGTATTTTCATAACATAAGGAAAATGGACTGCAAAAACAGCTCTTTGGAGCCTGAAACTAAATCTTTAAATGCTTGAGTTTCAGACTGGGGACATCTCATTCTTAACATTAATATCTTGCTTGTTTAGTTAAAATGCACCAAGGACTTGAGAATGGGCTTATCAGAGCACTGCAAGAACATCGTAACTGCTTCAATGAAGGGAAAATGTTAAAGTACTCAGATTAAACATCTGTTCATTGAGGGATTTCAAGGCTAAGACAGCAGCTCTCCATTCATAAACTCCATGAGTTCTTAAACGTTTATGTACCTACACAGAGAAAGAGAACAAAGAATTTGCTTTTGTCAGCTATGAATACTACATTTGGCTAGGTACTTGTGGCATTTGGTATATTATTCCAACTCATTACTGCATTTCCTACTTGGTAAAATAAAACTCTTTCACTACATTTAGTAGGTAATAAATCTGAAAGCTAAATACAGCACATCAATACATAAGATCATATCATGTCATACATGTCATAATTTGTCTCCTTTTTTTATCCTCTGAGCTTAAACTCCCTACTAAGAAAATAAAACTTGGAAATACTTTATGAGACAGAATGGAAACAAGAAACAGTTTATTTCACCCAAAGAGTCTGGACTCCAAATTTATACCTCCATGGTGTCAATCCTTATATTTGGACTTCTCAAAGATAATATAAACCAGTCTCCTCTCATTTGCTAGTTTCATTTCAGCCGCTAGAAGTATAATTCAAAATCTTATTTGATTTGTAACAAGATTTTAAGGGCCCCCTATCCTAAGTTTTTTCTAGACGTCCATGAGGAAATGGAAATGAAGCAGAGCAACTAGTGATAATGCTTTCCCCTTTCCTTCACCAAGTATTCACTTGGTGGAGAAACACACAGGAGTTGTAAAAAACAGGAGAATCCTGAGAATGAGAAGCTTCCCTTCACGCAGACGAAGAGAAGACCCCAGAAAGAAATCAGTTCCTGTGTTAGTACCTACAGATGAGATAGAAAGTGATGAGGAGCTCAGATGTTTTGTTTCTGATACCTACCTGCTAAAAAAGGCAGGTCAGAAACAACATACTTTCAAAGCTCAAATCAAAAAGAATGAAGCAAACCCAGAAAGTCTGCTTGCTGCAGGAAGTTCTTCTAACCAAGAACAGATACTGTATACCACTGTAAGGCATATCTTACGCCTGCAAGGTCTGTAGCAGTGATGGCTTCCAAAATTAATCCAAATTTACACTAACAAGATAAATAACAAGCCATTGGCATAATTTAGCTTTAGTTTCAGTAGTATAAGAGACACATAGAGCTTCAGAGAAGTGGCCTTTCTTCCTGAGCATGTCAGGTCAAATACATGTTCACAGTCATGATCTGGAATGTCCAAGCAGGATTTCTGCTGATCATCATGAACCTTTGCTCAGGCACCAGATGTTTTGAGGTTTTTCCATTCAGAAAAAAGGTGCGATGAAGCAGGATTCAACTCATGTCTCAACTAGTCATTCTTAGATTCTTTTTGTAGTCCATGAAGAGAAATAAGCATTTCTAGGACACAAATAATCTGACCTATTTTTGGTTCCTAATGTGGGATGGGATGAATTGCTCCCTCGGAGTGCCTATTTCTCTTTATTGACTACAGAGAGAGACTAGATGACCTGCATTACTCATTACAATGTCTAAAAGCTGTCTCTGATGTATGCATGTAACTAAGACATTTCTCAGAGACATTGTCTTCTCCATGTTTTTTCCAGCTAAAGTGAAAGCTAAGTGCTAGGAAAAGCATTTTACAATAGTAAGGAGGGTCAGTCACTGTAAGGACCATCATCTATCCAGTTAGATCTTGGCCAGCAAAAAGTCTCTCTCTACAGTCTAACAGAAAACAATCTGAAAAACAGCATTTATGTCCAGCACATAGGTTAATGTTTTTCAGATGAGAACACCAGAGAGACAACAATAACTTTACTAACAAACCTGACATTCATAGAAAGTACTAAATTAATTTTAAAAAAAAATATATCTTTATCACACATGACGTATTAATAACCAATTCTCTGTCTTTGTCAAGATAAGAAGATAGTTTAGTTGGGGCATAATTAATTACATTTAATTGTTCTTGGCTGTGTTGTAGGAGCACCTGAAGCTAAATCTCTGAAAATGTAATGGCTAGGTGTTTCTCTGAAGGATTAGCTTTAAATGTTTCCCATGCATGCCGCCCTTCCTGTTCTTTTAAACATACTTTCCATTATGATGCAAATGTAATACCTTTTTTCCTGGAGGAACCAGGTTTTGATTTGCTTTGACAAGGTGGGAAAGTGCTTTCTTTATGTTCTTTTCTTTCATGCTTTGTAGCACAGCAGATGGAAGAAAAGTCTCTAATCCCCATTCTTTTCTGCAATAAAAGGTATATATTTAATTTCTCATTCCTGTGGTGATTATTTATCTAAAGACTGGTGACTATGATGTCAAGATCACCTGAAAACAGAAGGAGAGTTGATCGAGTCTGCAGTTGTGCAATAACACATTATTTTCTAGATTCAAACTATATATTTCTTAAGAAAAAGATGTTTTAAAATGATAAATAATCTCTCTTCCATCCCTTCCATCTCTTCAATTGTGCCATTCAGAAAAGAATGTTTAAATTTGATACTTCAAGTCACATTAAACACTATTTGATTTCATGGGTAACTACCATTACAGAACTAAAATAGCAGATAATTTAACAATGTACTGTCAGATGTAACTATTTTCTAGGCTTCTTTTAGAGCTTGCAAACCAGAGAGTCATTTTCTTTGTCACTTTTTTTTTGGGGGGGTAGGGGGCTCCCCCTCAAAAACAACCCTCCTTTTACCAATCTTTTTCTCCTACTTGAAGAAAGACTGACTCTTCACTTTCTAAGTAATTATTTTTGCTGATTCATTAATAGGATAGCATGTAACACGATCTTCAATATGGTGGATAAACTCTACAAGACTAAGTGTGTAGCAGTTATTATTTCCATTCTGCAAGTAAACTAAGCAACAGTAACAAAAGTTTTAGAGTTTGGGTTTTTTATTTTGTGGTTTTTTTGTTTGTTTGTTTGTTTGTTGTTGTTTTTTAATCCAAGCATATGTAGTCATTCACAATGGAACTCTTTCTTTGCTTTGCAATTACATACATATGTTGTCTAACATAAAACAGGTCCCTACTGGGATACTTCTGCATTTAAAAAATACTAAAACATGGAATCCATGACCCAAATATCTTCGAAAAAAGCAATTATCTGAATCTTACTATAATAATCTCTACTAAAACTTTATGATTCAGACCATATAAATTTAGATCTTAGATACTGAAAGCAGAGTAGTTAACCTGATTTACATTCACAGGCTATTTCACATGCCCAAACAGATGACCAAAAGGCAAATGGACTAAAAGGACTATAGATACTGCTCTTAACACACCTGAATCAATTTCAGTGACAAAGAATAAATCTAAAATTGGTGCAGAAACTCAGACATAGTAAAGAAACAACCTTGAAGAATATATGAGTTACTACTAATGTTTGACTTTTAAAGAACACACAGCATTCTCAACTTACTCTATGTATTTGAGTGAGATTTTCTGAGTTTGTTTGGTGGTCACAGTTGCAATATACATTTGTAATGCAGCCAAGCGCAGGGCAATGTCATATTTCAGTTCTGGTCCAAATCTCTCTTGAACCACATCGTTACAGCTCTGCCAAAAAACCAGTAGAGGGAGCATGAACTTTAAAAATCTTGCACTAAAAATAAATTGTCGTCTTTTTTTTTTTTAAATGAACACTGCATGAAGAGTAGCTCCAAACTCAGAAGCAAGACCACGCTGAATGTAGGACTGTTGCTCTCAGAGGTGTCAGATTCTCATCAGGATATGGGCACTTACAAAGAATACCAGTGCTTCTGCCAAAGAGCAGAAGGCATGAGCATTTTGACCTTAGCTCTCTTCATCGTTCCTGGGTAGGACAGTAATACTCCATCACAAAGAGTGCTAGGAGAGTATCAGTGAAATGAGGATTCTACCTGGTGAGATACTCGGGAGAATCACATTGCTTGTGCATTTGTTTTCCCATCCACTTTACTGGAAGTTCCTTTTCAGACATCATTTCTGTCTGATATTACAGAACCATAAATATTAGCAACTAATTCAGCTTCACTCTTTTCTAAAGCCAAATATACTTTGGAGAGATATCAAAGCATTACTGTTTGGAGAGACTTATGAAGAAAGAGGACTTTGCAGATGATAGAGATTTACACATTCCCCAAGTGCAATCACTGGCTTTATGCAGCAGAAAACAAAGCCAGGATCTCCTGTAGCCACACTTTCTTTGTGAAGATGTAAATGTATATATACAGTAAGTGCAATTTTTATTCTCCTTTTTTACTAAAAATGGCTGTACTTTCACTTACCTGTACATACAGATATTCAAAAGCAACTGGATCTCTTCTTAAAAGATCAATGGGATCCTTTGGGACAAAGCTAATCCTGAAAAGACATCTCATTTTGTGTGAGCTTGGCCTTTGAGTCACCTAGGACAGAGCAATAATAATATTAGAGCTTGGCAACCCCTGCCTGAGCAATGTGCTCTGTAGTGTCAGGCAATGTGACCCTTCTCCAGAGCCATGTGGTAGCAAGAAAAATAATTCTGTCCATCAAAGAACTCTGCCATGGGCTACTTATTAAGTTCTTCACCTAAGAACATCATATTTATAATCTTATGGAAAGACTTTTAGACTCATATAGGTATGACTGCCTGATAAAACTCATCCTCAAAGCAAGAGAATTCACTCAGTTAAAACCAGAGTGAAAGGACAGAGAAAACAGACCTTAATGAAAACCATCCAAGTGAAATACAAACTGAGTTGAGCTTTGGCAAGACTAAAATACTTAATAAATGAGAAAAGACAGAAGTATTTTGGGGAGAAGTCACATTTTATTTCTGTTTGAGAACACAGGTGAGGCCCAGCTTGGGTGCTTTCCTCTCTTTCTCTTGCTTGCTTTAATCCATTAGGCAATTTGCAAGAAATTGGATCTTTTTCCTGGGTTGAGAGACCTACTCCACAACTTCTGACTGAGACTCAATGCATTAAAAAATTAAAAAGATCTCTTTGTGTGTTGGTCAGCAAAACTTTGTTAGGCATCTAACACTGTCATCTAGGTATATTCACAGGAGACCACCACATAGCTAATGAATACTGGATGAAAGGATAACAATCCAACAAACACCATTGTAAGTCATGGTCAGCAGCAACATTATAATGACAAATTAAAGTATTGCTGATTTTACAGGAACTTCAAAGAAGACACCCTCAGAATTAATCTAATTTACCTAACTTACTCAGTTAGACTAATGTAGTATTTTAAAACCAGCAGCTTTACTTCATAAAACTATACTTTTAAAAATCCCCAACAAAGTCTCTGCCTTGCCCTAAAAATTTTCAAAAGATGCATTTATCACACACTGTCTCTGACCTCATTCCTAAGTATCTAGGCATACTCTGTACATATAAATAAAAGCTCTGGATGGGATCCTTGAAAGCTCACTGTCTTGCTTTATTCAGATCCTTCTAATTTCAATGAGAATTTTACCAATTACTACAAAGGAGACAGCTAGGCCAGGAGAGCCAGTATTGAGTACTTTTGGATACTGTGCAATCACTGGGTAGCTGATACCCACAAGAAAAAAATGTTAGCCTGGCAAAAGCAAGTGCTTAAAGACTAGAAAATGCAAGCAATACTGTTAGCCGGTAATCTATCCAAGCTCCTTCATACCATTACACAGAATCTAGTTACAGGAGATTCTGTCATTTAAATTAAACATATTTCCCCATGTGATCTAAAAATGCATTTCTTTTTTTTTTCTTTGTTTTTTTTTTTGTTTTGTTTTGTTTTTTGTTTGTTTGTTTGTTTGTTTGTTTCCAAATAGTTGAAATTAAAAACAAAGTACCAATGTTCTCCTGAGACACAGAAATTTCATGGAAAATTTCAGGCTAAATAATTTGGCAAAATGATAAGCAGCTAAAATCAGGGTACTGTACTGCTAACTGTGAAGCAACATCACCTTTGGTCACACCTCCCTGATCTAAGTAAAAAAGTCATACCAGCGTTTTCTGGGTCACAATTCATCATCACTGAAGTGACACAAGGTATTATCACTGCGTAAACAAGACAAACTTGACTTCCTCAGAAAGAGGAATATTCTCAGACATACAGATCTATATAATCAGATTGGAACCAAAGACTGAAATAAGGTTTTTAAAGAAATTTGGGCAGACTGTGGTTCTCGTAACTTCTTAATACTTTTAAATGGTCCATTGAAGCAATGAAATAAGATGTTTCTATAATAAAAATATTTGCTTCCTGTGATAACCTGATTCTTACAACCACATCTAAATACCACTGCTGTTTGATAGACTGGATCAAATTCTAAGTCTTGTGGCTAACTCACTTCAGTAATGAAAAAGATGGGTAATTTATTGATTAATCCATGTCATTAATATCTGTTTTCTTTTATCATTGCACAAACCTGAGTCAGAGTCTCCTGTTCATGTAGCAAAAGGAGCTTCGTTCCAGATCCTTCAACCCTCTGCTCCAGCATCAGGGAAAAGTGCTCAATACACTTGATGGAAAGCTTTTCTTGGAGTGTTAAGATGACATCCTAATTAACAAAGGATTTATAAAATGTACTTAAATTCATGAAGTGATGGGAACCAAGTTATTCAGTGTCCCTTGCCCTGCATGTGCCCAGCATAGGGTGGAAGCCCACACCTTATGCCTGTTCTGCACAAGTATACAAGACATCACACTCAGTGAAAAACCAACATCTTTATAACCAAATATCCCTGAGATGGTATTGTCCACGAATGTGAAAAACATATACATGGGATTGCTGTGAATGGACAACATTCTGTGTGGTTTAACACGCAGATTATACTGGTGTGGCCCTTAAATCATGTGCCTCTGTCTTCCTGGAAATAAAACCATCAGCAAAGGAGAGATGATCTTGCCATTTCATTGGGGCAGGGCGAACAAGCAGTACAACCCAAATTTATATGTTCAACAAAAACCAAAATTTAATGCACGGCCTCTATTCTTATGGCAATGGGGGGTTTTAAAGTCCACTTCCTGAGTTTTAAATGTTGATAAAAAAGTCAATGACAATGATACCTATGCAGAACAATAGCTCTAAATTGATGGTCCTTATCACTATATAGTATAAACCCCAAATTTAGAGACTTCTAATTAGGTTTTTTCTCAGCTGATTATGTCTAAGGGTAGTTAATTTGAGATACTTTGTAAATGTATGGAAATTATTAATATCATCTGGCAAGGCATCTTTTGCTTTAGTGAATTTTGTAGGAAAAAGAAACACATAATAACCTACCATTTAGAAACTGTTTCACATTATGTTGCTGACAGGATTAAAACATTTCTAACCCTTCAAGAAGTTTTCAGATATACGCAAGTATCCAGATGGAAAGGATTTACTAAGGAGATCATGATGAATTGTAATCCAAGTGTTTTAACATAATTTAGGAAGATTAATTAATCTGTTACTGTGTGATTATGGAAAATCAAGACCAAACTGGTGGCAGGACAAAAAAAAATATAAGTGGAAAGATGTTGACAACTCTGTACAATGTAAGGAATTTAAGATAGTATTAATAAATTGCAAGCAATCACTCTAAATAATGGAACCTAATATTATGCTATTCTGACTAATGGGAAATGTATTGCTTACACATTAAATCTACTTTTATTTATACTTCTAAGCTATGCTAAAAAGATAAGGGGCATAACAGTGACATGAAGAAGCTTAGTATTAAAGGTAAGCTTTTGAGAAGTGGTAATAATGGCACTGTTTTCCACTAGCTGCCTTGAACATTTTAAAATATGAAGAGAAGGCATATAGGTGCTGAATTACTGCACCAGAGTAAGCCCAGGTACTACCTCTGAGCAACAAGGAAAGCGAGAACTGCAGGTTAGCTGCTGCTTGCACCCTCCTTATTAAATGCTGAACTACTGGCCTGCTACATGTGGAAAACACCTGTATTTACTCTGATTCAGCTGGGGCATGTCTAGTTCACCTCAGTTATGCAAAGAAGCAACAATCCACACTAACCCATACACAATGAGGAATATACACACACATGCAAGTATGACTCATTTATGGCTGTGCAGGCCTCAGAATAAATAATTGCCTGAATTAGAGGTAAAGGAAATTATTCCTACAAATAGTCAAAATTACTAAGGTCAAAGCAGGTTTACAACATCAATACAGCTACACAGCTGAGCCCACACAGGTATCTGTGCAAATGACTTCAGATTTGACATATGGTCTTATAGTACATGACATATCCACAACAGAACTACTAATGTACCATGATGGCTAAAGACAGATCTTCCAGGGCAAAACATAATGGCCCGTGGGCCTTAGAAGAATATGGAGACCTCACTATCTACATGAATTGTGCGTCCTATTTCTTCACCTAACCTAATTCTCAAATGACTGAAGAAACTCAGTATCCCATTGATATGGAGATTTGTACCCATTACCTGTGCTCAACTAATGCCTAAGCTGTATATATATATATATGAACTATTATATAGGAACTATTTTTAAGTGCCGCCTTCAGTATCTATTTTACCATCAGACTGGAGTAAATTTCCTCTCATCTACCTTACCAAATCACTTTCTTTGCTGTTCTGATTGAGTATGTTGCTGCATCAAACTGAGCACAAAGGCAGTCTTTCTTCAAATATGCAGTTTTAAAATCTCTTAAAACTAGCAAAAGCTGGCAATGCAGCTGAGAATGGCATCTTCAGCCTTTACTGATCGCTCCCACCCCTGCATCTCTCAGGTCTCAGTGTTCCACACATGCAAGCTTCATACAGTGAACTAGATTTGGTAACCAATCTGTGTTAAAACTTTACCCAAACAGTAACACTTACGAGATTAGCAGCATACCAAACAGTGCTAGTCATGCTGCTACACTACTCCAAGTTTCTCACAGACAATGATAGTACCTCTGATTTAGGAACCTACATGGAACAGTGTCACAGACACTCCTTAGCAGCCTCAGTTGTGTGCCAGGGCTTCACCTTGTTATTTTTGTATGTGAAATGTATTATGGAAAGCATAAAGTGCATCAGACTGAAGTGAGCAATTTGTCACTGACATAACCCTACAATATCCCATCTTAATTTCACTGGATGATAAGCTAAATGATGTTCAATTAGCAACCAACATCTTAATCTTCTTAGCTCCTGACTTTTGCTGACAAACCATGCTTTTGTTTGACAACATATCAAAACAATAGGACCACACCATATTAATTGTGCTCCAGGCACGTTAAAATCATCGCTTCTTCTTCAATGACAATAAAATACACTTTTAGCAACAGAAAAATGGACCAAATCCTCATTGTTTCTGAACTGTGACTCCAGCCTCAACAGAACACACTAGTAATTTTGTTCTTAAAGCATTTCAAGTAAATGATTGTCATAGTTTCAGCCAGGTGGGGCCTAAATTTGAGTTTTAAAGTTTAGACTAAGCCTGAAAATTGTCAAGTGACTTGAGGTGAGCTGGGCTAGCTAACAGCTGACCTCTTCTAGCCAATAATATTGTATTCCATACCATAACACATCATCTCAAAAGGTGTAAAATGCAGTGTGTGAGTGTAGCTTAGTCAGTTCTACCATGGCCGAAGTACAGACAGGACCTGTACAACTCCTGTCTGGCTAGACCAGGCCTTGCTCCTGCTGCCGCTACTTGCATTTTGTTTGAGTTCAGAGAAGTAAAAATATTTTGTTGTTATGCTTTCTCTTTCT
>JAWWEV010000001.1:100850800-100863926 GCA_035583235.1 Hafferia zeledoni | reverse complement strand
ATACATGTAGTTAGTTTTAAGCATAAACCTGAGTTTTAGAGTTTTTTTTCCCTCTTCCTCTACTTTCTCCTTTAGCTGGTTGAGAAGAAGAAGAAGAACCCTTTTTACTCTGTCTCGGACAGTTAGCGTTTTGCCAGCTCAACCCAAGACAATGATAATTACTGAAGATCTCATACCAAGGTATATCTAGCCTACCTTTATTGAAGTGCTGCAGTCAAAACGGAAAGATTTGGTTTGCCCATTTTCAAGATACACCTTTAGAACATTTGGCATGAAAAGAAGTGAGTTGTCCTTAACTGTTTCCTGTCAAGCAAATAAGTGAATCAGATTACAATATGCAACATGAGAAATCTAAACATTGTCCTATAAAGAAGTACATAATTCAGATGGAAAGGTAACAACTGAAAAGAAGGTGCTGGCCCTGAGTGCAGAAGCATCTATGCCCTGCAAGGATCTAGCCACGGCCATTACAGATGCCCTCTGTAAGTCTCTGTCTGGAAAAATACAACTTTTCACACGCATTTTGCATCTGGCTTGGAGTTCTCTGACAACAAATATTACCTCTAAAATTGAAATGGGTTCAATAAAACAGAAAAATGGATTACTAGTGAGATAGTTTCTGTCTTTAATCTACAAAACGGAAACTGCATATTCTATAGTAAGAATTACAATCAAAGTGTTTTAAACTTTCTTTGTAGCTGGATATTAAATGCTGGTATCTGTCATCATTTAAAAAGAGCAACATATAACATTGCTACTTAATTTGATAATTCATAATAAGGATAGTAAAATAAAGAGGAAAAAGGAAGTGAAACAAACAAACTCTGGGGTTTTTTTGTTTGTTTGCTTCTTTGTATTTTAAAAAGCAGAAAGTGCTTTTGAAAAATTTAATATCAATATACCTTTGGAAAAGAGTTGTATAAAGATATGAGATCGGAATGATATTCTGGCAAATTATGAAAATTATCTGAAAGTTCATGTTTAAGGAGGTGTTCAGTGCCTCTCAAAGGGAGGCTGACTTTGCCTGAGGGCTGGAAACAAGAAGTTCAAGTCCATAAATATGTTTTAAAGAGGTCTGTGAGGCAATCAGTTTTTTCTGGCATGGTACTTCTCTTGAGCTTAGGGGTTTTACTAATACAAAACTGATATGAAAAAAACCCTCCAACAACAACCAAGCACTATCAAGACTGCAAAGACAGACAGATAAGCACTATCACCACAAAATGCATTTACTAGCACTTAGATTTTAAGAGACAAGTTTTTCCAAAAATTATGGGTCCAATGGAGTTAAAACATATTTGGAAAAACCTCAGAAACAGAAAACCTCTTCTCTTTTCAAGTCTATCACTGTTGTTTCTATCATATAATTTTCCCTCCCTTTCCAGCCATAAGCCATACCTTTGGATGAAATGCTGTCCTTTCTGAGGTTAAATAGCTAAAAATACTCACCGACACCTGGCCATTGATAATTACTTCTTCCGAGAAGCGCACTTTGACAGGATTGGACTTCAATCTTGCCTTTTTTGCAGCACTAATAAAAGCTGATTTAGGAGACTGGAAGAAAAGATGATGACAAGATATATCATATCATTTTAAATGAAAACATTTCTCTCCTTTTCAGTTATTCCTCCTGTTTCTCACACACCGGGAATTCCACGTATACAGCAACACTTTTCATGCTGTTCACTGAAGAATAGAAACACAGTCAAATCGTAATGAATCCTCAGATAATACATACGTACATACACATAAGGAATCATCAATGCCTACTGCACATACCGAAAGTTATCCTACTGTCAGACTGGAGCCATGAGGAGGGCTCTCAGTGCACACAGGAATTCCCTGTAGTGCTTCTACAACAATTGCTGTTGACCAAACTTGTCCACAAGAATGAACACTGACCAGTGACCTACCAATGACCCTTCCTTCAAAAACTGAATGGAAAATTTTAGCATAATCTGTGATCCACCAAATAGATATACACATAATTTTTGCCAAAAAAGTGTTTGAGACCTCTCCAAAATGCAGTGGTGTATTAGTCCACTTCAAAACACAGGTGAAAACCACCAAGAGGTACTGGCAGACCAGCAGGCTTTCCCTAAAGGTATCCCCTAAACACACCCTGTGCAAGGCTTGCCTTCATTAGATCAGAGACTTTGTAGGGCTTCATGAATTAGAAGTCTAGAAGTTTTCCTAATTTTCTTCTGGGGCCTACTTGACTTTTACCTACCATATTATACAATGGATTCATCTGTGATCAAGTGTTCAGCCCTTAGGAAAAAACCAAACTCCTCTATTTGAGGCGTTTGGATAACAGCCCATTTTTAGTAACAAATTCAATATTCACAGTCAATAGGATTTCCATTTTCAGCAGAACAAGAAAGGTTGGCTTATCCTCAGGTCAGTTACAAACAGCGCTTCTGGCTTCTGGCATTAACTCCATAAGCTTGATAATGGGCAATGGAAAAAATTCTGGCTTTGGCTGAAAATCACTAGGCTCCTTCAGGTCAGGTTTTGGTCCTTTTTTTTTCAGTACAATATGAATTAAAATTTTCATAATCTAACTTCCGAGAAGTGGCCTAATAGTTTTGGATAATGAAAAGACTAACTGATGCTGGTATGCCTGTGAGAATGAGGCATGACTGGTGACAACCAATGCAGCATGACAGTAGCCCCAGGAAACACAGGAAGTCTTGTCACTATCATTCTAATTTTGACTCAACTAACAATCTGCAGGAGTGATGGAGTAGTCCCAGGCCATGTGCTCTTGTCTCTGATCACTGTTGAAACTACTTAAATAGTTATTTTCTTGTGATGCACAGACCTTATATCTAGTAAATAGCAGTAAGAAGCCTCTAGTTCATTTCTCTATGCTTCTGATTAATTATCACACTGAAAACATGGTAACTATTAACTACAGGCTCAGTATCAACAATTGACAAGGAACGAACAATGCCACATTCTCCCAGGAAATACCAAAGACATCCAATAATTCCTGGAGCACAAAATAGAACAAAGATATAAAAATAAACGCTTCACTTCCACAGTTCATTCTTTCTTACTTTTCTAGCAGCTATGACCATTAACTTTTTAACCAGTAATTGTAAATGACAGAAAATTCAACCCCACAAAGAAACGAAGCCCAGCTTCCAGTCAGTGTTGAAAAAGGTGGTGGAAGGTCCCCCAGAAGATTTGAAACAACTACCAAAACAAAAGTAAGTTTAAAAAAAAAAAAGAAACAGTGTCTCAGGGCAGGGGACCCTGTTGACTTCTTCAGCAAGAGGGGACAACATGGAAATGCTGAAGCAGCTTACATATTGTGTTCTAGAGCTTATTCCTAGAAAGAGAAAGACACAGTATGCAATAGTACTATGAATGATATAACAACTTTACAGATGCTTATCTAATTTCCCTTCTCTCTATGTAGTACTCCCCTGAAGTGTGTAAGGGAGATAGCCTATATGGCAACCAAGTAATGGACTGCAAATTTTTGATTCCCACTGCCACAGGGCAGCTCAACTATGGGACAAGGCCACTGGCTTCCCCTTGCAAGGACACAGGAGAAAGAGTGGCTTTCACTTACTTTTCTTGCTGGAAGTTCCTTTGTACAGTTGTTTGCTCTTGCAGAGGAGTCACCAGTCTAGCCTCTCTTAACAGGCAAACTGCCAAATTTTCTCTGTACTCTGGCAAGGTTATTCCCATACAGCAACTCTGGCGATCCACTATGTATCTCTATCACTCCCTACAACCTCTCGCTTTTCCTCTCTACAACCTCAAAAGTTGCTTGCAGGGGACATAAGCACTTAAGTTATACTATTGCAACAGTGAAATAGGGGAGTCCAAGACAACTGAAAGAGGTCAACATATGTGAGTTCCTAAGAACTCCTCCAGGACATGGAGATTAATGTACATATTGCATAGCCATGGGACCACACCATGGTCTACCATAAAACGTGGGGCTTCATTTCCATTTCTGTGGCAACATGGGCAGGACTCTGGCCCTTTGCCAGACACTCTGGGTGAGCCTGGAAGCAGATTTCTTTCCAAAAAGCTTCAAACTGCAAACCATGGGTGTAAAAAAACCCTAAAACAGCTGTGCCAGGTATTTGGGAGAATATTCTCTGCTGGTTAAAGGTTTGAGTAATAGCACAGCTTTTGCATTTAATTGCACATTCTCATTGTTTCTACTGCTGCATCAACTTGGCACTTGACATTTTCTCTTTGAGAAAAAAACTGTTTCCAAAGAATGTGGCAAATTCCTAAGAAAATAGTTGGGTTTGATTGTCGAAACTTGCTTGTCTGACAAAGTCTCAGCAAGATGATGTGCTGCTCTACTCTTTTTTAATGTCTTTAGGTTTGTAGAAGAATGCTATCAATTAATGATTTTCAGAGTGCCAGGTTCATTTGTTTCTGATGCTCTGTATTTTAGCCAAATGGAAGCCATTATCCTCAGTTAATGACCTTAAGCAGGAGGTGTTTACACTAATGCAGAGCATTTATCACTGCAAATAAAGTATTTGCATTGTCAAAGATAAAAACAGCTTCATTTGAGTGACTTTTGAAAAACAAGGGCACACATTTTAACAAGGAGTCAAAATAATTAAAACCCCCTCAAACTTCACTCTGTGTGACCTAAGCACTTTTTCCTATTAAAAGCTCAAAGTTATCAGGATTTTAAGTAAGTTTCACTTGTTTACAGAGAATTTTAATAAATAAATAAATAAATAAATCAGCTGATCATTTCAGCACTACTTAGAGAAACTGCTAACAAGAAAAATGAAGTACTGCACAGAGATTCGCCTGGAGAAAATTATAGTGCAGACCAAGACTCTACTTTGAACCCTACTTACTAGGGACTGCAATCAATGGGCATCCCATCAGCAGGGTCAAAAGACAAGAGATTGCTATAAGAAGAAGAGACTTTCTATAAAATATGATTTTCCCATTTTCTGAACTTCTCAAAATTAGATACTATTTTTGTCAGCAGCATTATAGCAGGTCATTTTTTGATAGATCTTAGAAAAAAATAACCTATGTTTTGAGGGAAACTTTTTTGACAAAAATAACAATGTCTTGTACTTTATGCACTTTTGCAGCTAGACTATAATTTGGGGGAGATTCTAAGGGAGGTCATTTTCATTTGCTGAAAAAGCCCCTTTGACTGCTCCTACTAGTAGAGGTGCTGCAACAACAAAATCTTTATTAATGCTCAAGAAAAAGAAGGCTTGAGTATTTAGAAGACCATACTGTAGTACTGGGTTACCATAAAGAAGTAAAATTACAGCAGTATAGGATTATCACAAAGTGAAAAGAAAACCTGCTCTGTGACAATAAGTATCACAATCAGAAATACTACATTTAAAACTACAGAAAAAATGTAGTTTTTAAATAGCCATAGAGTGTATATATGCAATAAATTTTAACCTTGTTACTTAAAAATAGTCATTATTTTAATATGAAATACGTTTGCCAGAAAATAAGGAAAAAATTGCATCACTGCAAAAATGTGTTGACTTTTTGGTCCACCCCTAACAGCAATTATATAAGCCAAAATTTAGCAAGGAAATAAAATGTAAAAACAAGGAACAATTAAAGTTATTAAAAAGGACATAATGCACAAAGGCAAACTAAATATGGTAATTTCTCGCTGTGAATGAGGCTGAAACAACTACAGTGGCTCACAAGAGCATTGTAGAAGAGCAGGTAGGGACACGGGAGAAATAACATGGGAAAGTTTTACCAAACAGTAATTTGTTCTGATGACATGGCACTGACAAATCTTGATCAGGAATATTTCTTGGCACAAATTTAATTGCTGAAATAGTATTCAGATCTGGGTTCTCTCTTAAAACTTGGCAATCTATCATAGACAATTGTATTTCACTATTTGCATTACTTATATTTTACCATTTTTAGATGGTTATCATAGTCTGATCATTAGTCTCATAAACCCTCAATAAGATTGTTGCCACAATTATGATCTATAAATAAGTGCTTTTTATTGTAGTTTTTCTGCTAACACTGTGCCTCAGATATGCAACCATATTATAGTAAGAAGCATCTCTTCCAAAACAGAAAAAGATCCTATCTTTTTCCTGTTGCAGAACTTCATGCACAGCAAAATTGCCATAGATCTCAGTTGGGTTTGGACTTCACCCAAGGAGCTTAAGAGATTAATCAGGAAAGCAACCAATCAAGTGATCTCTGTACATAAAATCTGAACAGATATCAAATAGGCAAGTTATTTGATTAGAGTAATGCTTAAAACTTAATAAAGCAACAATCAGAATGATAGTTCATTCACAGAATAAAACAGTCAAAAAGTATCATCAAATGCCATACTTCCAGAAATCAAAACTTTGAACTGCTTCAACTGCTCAGTGACCTCCTTATAAGCAGTGGTGATAACCACCTAGCACAGATTTGTAAACTGATGGAAAGAAAAAGATAGCCCAATGCTCTGGTTTGGTCATAATTAAAATGAAATTTTAATGAGTTTCATTAAACAAAACTGAATGCTCTTAAGCAAAAATGATCTGCAAAACCTTTCAAAGAGTACTGAGTTCTACAAATGTAGATCATGACTACTTTCACCTGTAATCACAAAGGATGGTTACTCAAATGCAAAACCAAAACACACTCTAAATAGCACAAATGAAAACAATTAAGAAACAGTACTCTTGTACTGAAAACAATTAAGAAACAGTACTCCATCCTGCCAGATATTTTTCATGCAATAGCAGAAAGAAAATCACCATCAAGAAGAGAGATCTATGAAAAGTTTGTAAAGATGTATTCCTGCCAAGAACGGGGAAAATATTGAGTCTATTTAATAGTTCTTACTTTGCCTGGTTTCTACTTCATCATTTTGGTTTTACTGGCAACATAGTAAAAGGAAACACGGAGGAGGCAAAATTAAAGAAATTAGGAAAGCACATGTGCTATCATAATTTTTGAAGACATAAATATTGTTTTCAAACTGTAAGACAAACCATATTTACCAGAGAATCCCCCTGAACAGAAGACCAGGACAGGTACAGAGCTGGAGTGCAGCAACACCCAGGACTGCGGAGCTGAAAGGGATGTCACCTAATGGGCTCAGGAACTATTGACAGCAACCTTGTGGCAGCATGAAGGCCAGCAGGGACCAGATGTTCAAGGTGAGTCAGGAGTACCCAGGAGACTTTGCAGCCCAAGCTTTACACAAACTGAGGGCCTTTGCATTGCTTCAGGGCTCAAACTTGTTTGCATACACTGGCAGCATCCCAACTGCTCCACATGCCTACACACACCTTTGTTCCCACTGCAGAAAAACTTGCAGTTGAAAGTGACAAAGTAAGAATGCTATGAATCAGTAAGACCCTGGTCTGGACAGGTAGGGAGGTAAAACAGTACTGCACAAACATAAGAAACCTGCAGGGTGCAACAGTCCTGTAGTTGAGGCTCTCCCAACTAGCTCATCCCACTGAAGTATCCCAACTTTGGGATAAAATTGGGTCAATTAAAGCCAGCACCAATATGCTTACATCAATCTCATCTTCTAACTGCTCTGTGCACGTACTATGGGCGACAATCTTCGTGCCTACACGAGATAAAATATCCATCCCCCAAAACAGGAGTGTTTTTTCTGCTAAGGCAGAGTTGGGCAACTCTTACAGACATGCCATAGTTTAGCAACACAAATGTATGTATAAAATGGGCACATCAGCCTACATGGCTGACAGGACAGTAAAGTGTTTCCATGCCATCCTTAGTTCAGTGACATCTAGAGGTAGTTCGGTTATTGATTAGTTTTTGGAGCAGATTCTCCCTTGTCAGGCCTCATACAGAGCTTGGACCCAAAGAGCTGGGAATCAGAGAATTATAGAATCACAGAATGGAAGTGACCTTAAAGATCATCTAGCTCCAACTCCCCTGCTATGGACAGGGACACCTTTCATGAGACCAGCTTGGTCAGAGCTCCATCCAACCTGGACTTGAATGTTTCCAGGGACAGGGCATCCACAACTTCTCTGGGCAGCCTGTGCCAGTGGTTGATTGCCCCCACACAGCAGAGAATTTCTTCCTAATATCTAATCTAAACCTACTCTATTTTGGTTTGAAGTCATTCCTCCTTGTCCTGTTACTATATGCCCTTGTAAATAAGTCTCTCTCACCATATGTCTTGTAAACTCCCTTTGGGTACTGGAGACTGCAATTAACATTACCCCAAAGCCTTCTCTTCTTCAGGATGAACAATCCCAATTCTCTCCACCTTTCCTCACTGGGGAAATGCTCCATCCCTCTTATCATCTTGGTGTCCTTTCTCTGGACTCGCTCCAAGAGATAGATGTCCTTCCTGTGCTGGCGACCCTAGGACTGGATGCAGTACTCCAGGTGGGGTCTCACCAGAGCAGAGTGGCAGAATCTCCTCCCTTGACCTGCTGGCCCTGCAGGTCAAAGGCTGGAGTAGGACTGTACCCATGCTGTAAGGTCTTTCACTGAACATGGAGTGCACAGTTTATTTGGGTTTCATATTCCCTTACATTTCGTACCTATAGGTTTGCTCTCAGACCAGCAGTGTTGTGATAACAGAACACAGCACCTCACAGAAATGCAATACTACACTTTACTGTCCACTTCTAAGAACCATTTAGTACATTGATGTACTAAAGCACACGCCCTTTCTTCACCTGTCATTTAAAGAAAAGAATGAAGTCTGTCAATAGATGAAACATACATAAAAAAGAAAAGTGGGTGAGGATTTCTTTGCCGCCATATTATATATATTCACAGTGATTGAAACCACTGGCTGTAAACCAGCAAGCTTTAAAAGCAGTTAGGTTTCTTTATTTAATCAGGCCATGCCTGCATTTTCATTTAAGATGGCTCATGTTGACCAGATCCCAGCTAACCTTCCTGACAGTGGTTTTATGGCTGGGTGGTAGCCCCTGCCTGGTTTTGCTGTGGAATGCATGCTTTTCTCTCATTAATCAGTTGCAGTGCAGACTGGCTTCTAGAAAAGGTGCAGGACTAGCACAACTACATGATCACCTCAAAACTAACCAGAAGGGTTAATGACTAGTACAAAGACACACAGCAAGGGCCAAGTTGCATTTGCAAGATGTGTGTTTTGGCAGTCTCATCAGATAAATTTGTTCTCACATCTTTGTGTCAAATCCACCTCATCTCTAATTCTTGTGTGAAAAGGATGCAATTATCTCTTGCTAATATAAACTACGGTGTATCAGGCTAACCAACAGGGAGCTGAATGGACCTGCTCGATCTGAAATCACTCCTGATGCATGACTGAAGCTCCTCAGCAGCCCACAATGCATGCATGGCTGTGCACAGATGTATGGCAAGGGAGAGATGTTCATCCTTCCCTGGCTTGGCTTCTCTCCTTTTGTCATGGGAGATGGGTTTGAACTGACAGGTCACGAATCCACTCTCACAAAATACTGAGGCACATCACATAAACCAGCTCTCCGAAGTGGGCTGCAGTTTCCCCCAGCCCACTTCTCCCTGCTTCAAGCCAACCTCACACAATTGCCTGTCTGTCTCTTCTCTCCCCTCATCTCCATAAGCTCTGCACTGGTAATGCAGACAGAACCCTGCCTTACCTAGGGTACAGATGGTTTGCTACAGCAGAGTAACTCTGTTTGACCAAGGCACAATCAAGAAAAAGCCAGGAGGAACAACAAATCAGAAACTGAAGCAGAACTCAGCGCCCTGCTCCATCGATCTCCCTGATATGAGTTTAAAGACACTGCTGTTATTTAACTTACTAATGAAGCCTTTGAGTGCAGAACACAGTAACACTGTCTTAAACATCACCTTTAAGAGACACAGCCCTTATGGCACTTATTTCTTTTTACTGCACAAATAAGGTAGATACATGGACAGAATATAGGCAGAAAAAGAAGGTGCTATGTTGCTAGGAAACTAATTCAGAAAACACTGACAATACTTACAGGGTAAGGTTGAACAACAGTAAGGAGGATTGATTCTTTGCAGCTTCTATAAAAAGAAAAAAAGTAAAATCAAGTAAAGATTCATATTTTTATTCACTACAGATAACCAGCTTTTCTTTTTAATGGAAAAAACAACTAATATGGCAAAATGTTTATTAAAATCACATAGCAGAGAATTACAGAGATTACTATTAGGCCAAAATAACAATGGATATTAAGAAAGAAGTCTCCTGCAATCTAAAAAAATTGAACTTACTTAACTTTATACTTTATGCTACAACTTTTTGCTTCATCAGAAACCTGCATGCTGCAATAATGGTTGTCTCCAGCAAGAATGAAGTAACTTTTGATTTATTGTATTAGTTCAGTACCTACAGAGTATGAATTTCTTTCACCTGCTTTACAAATGCAAGTCACTGTTTATGCCATCTAACTCTTGTACACTTAAGGTCAAATCCATTTGAGGACAGCAGTGGTTTTTTTTCCAAACAAACATGAGGATAAAATTCAGCCCTCATTTCTTCTTTTGCTCACCTTTTTAAATGGATGGGAAAAGACTAATATTTGCTGAATATCCCCATAAGAATTTTCATATTTTTACAAGATTGCTAAAAAAAAGTTTTTCTTTCAATTTAAACAGCTCCTCTTTAGGATGAATTTAGTAAATGGAAAACATATGAGCAGCTCTAAAAAAATCCAACTGATTTATGGGATAAAGAGAAGAAATTACTAGGAATCTTCATGCGATCAAGTGATCTAGACAAATAACATGTGTATTTTGGCTGTCAGTGGGTACTTGGGGGTGGTGGACAAGTGGGGAAAAGTAAAGGTAAAGTAGAAGAGGAAGGAAGAAAAGCCAGAGTCAAGATCTCTTGTGTTACCTTGTTGATCAGATGGCTGCTGAGGGCAATATTAGCTAAGAAAAGGTTAGTTGCCATTTCGTTGAGATACAATGAAATTTCTGTTCCTCTTACTACTTCCAAACTCAAATTGTTTATTTATGTGACTTACTGCCTGGCACTGACATGTAGCTGACTTGGCATGCCTGAGAACTACCTAAAAAAAATCCCACTGTATTTGTGTTACAAAGGGTCACCTTACACGCATATTCACATCTGTGATATACGAATTAAAAAGCCAAAAAGCAACAAAAATAGAGGAGAGACTGAAGGCCCAGTCAGAAACTGGTTTGGAAAGCCAGGCTATACTTGACAAAGCCAACATATCACAGAAAGCCAACAGGGATAGCAAATTCTACTTTTGTCAAGCCATCAGTCATGAAGGGGACATGGTCTGATCAAATATCCCTAACTAAAAAACAAAATTTATTAAGTTTCAATTTTTACTTCTTAGATATTAGTATCATTACAATAAAGGATTATAGGCAGACTTTTCAAAGGAAGAGATTGAAGGTTTTGGCTGCCTGTCTGGACCTGGAACAACAGCAAAAACATTAATTTAGAAAGTTACAAAAAAAATAAATTACAAGGAGCTATATGTGGTGAAAATTATATGTTCTGCCAAAAACCAACATAATTTTATCCCCTTCAGATATAATTATAACTATTTTCAGGAATTTCCCACAATTATTTTTCATTTCAAAAGAATATATTCTAAAGTTAGATTCTAGATATTATTTATTCAATCATGAAACCAGCTTCGCATACAAAGTTTATAATGATGAAAACTTACACTTCAATTTTAAGGTCTGCTAGCTAAAGTTTTGGAAATCTCCACAATTATTCTTTATTATTCTCCATTGTTTTTCTTGAAGACTTTTAACTTACAGCTTTAAAAAAAGCAATGCCCTTTCTGATTGGGGTAACAACAATATACCATCCACTTTTTTCCTATTCTACTACTCTACCACATTTTTGGGAATCTAAAAAAGCATGATAAGAAATGTAATTTTTTACAAGAATCTCACAGCCACATCTATGGTGTCCACAGCTATCCAATTAGGACCGCTTTATTAACCTAGGCATACAAGTAGACAAAAAGGCCCACAGTTAGTTATGGGATGAACTGCTGCCCTGGGGTAACTATGTCATGCCCAACTGACTTCTTCAATTACTTTCAACCCACTATTTTATGCTTCTCATGCAACATAAGATTACCAGCTGCCTCTGCCTCCTCTGGCCCAGCTACCTTAGAGAGTTGTCTGAAAAAATGAAAATCAGCTTCTCCCTAAAATGTTTTTCATCTGTTCATTATTCTTAGATTAAACCAGTCCAGGTACCAGTGTGTAGGCAAGATTTCTTCTAGACTAACATGTGCTTCTTTTTAAAAAAAATGAAAGGTCCAAAGATATGTTTTGTGGACAAGACTTTCCTACAGGATAACCACTTGACCTGGGAGAATGCTAGACCCTGGACCATTCATTCAACATTTGAGGCCCTTTTCAGTGTCTGGACACAAGCATGTTACATGTACATGAGTTTGGTATCAAACATCACATACACACCCCACATCCTTAGAGTAAACATTTTCTATAAAATTCATGCTACATAGAAAACATCACTCAGAAGAAATAAATAATTAATATGTAGCTTTTTCATCTGCAGTACTCAGTCAAGACTCCTCTGTTTGTTTTAAAACTTTCTCAACTGATGATGACAAAACTCTACAGCACAGCACATTTTTAATACTTCCAGCATGCTTAGAAAATCCTATAAACCTATATACACAGCACTGGAGACTGTCAATTGTATCATGTACTGTATATGTCACAATAATGAAGAAACAACAGAATCACTGACTGTGTGATCTGTGAATTTTGTTGTTTAAACATATGTGTCATGTGGGCATATGTATGTCCACATGACAGTAAAACATATAGACAGTTTAGATTACATAAACTAGGTACATCACCATACTTCAATGTGAGCCACTTCTTTTAAACAGATTCTGAAACATAGTGGCAAAACCCCCTCCAGTTGACATCTTACTTTCCTCCTGAAACGTCTTTCCTCCTCTAAAATGTGACTAAAAAAATAAATATTTATTATAGTTCTTTTATTACCTTTCATACTCACTTAACAACTGCCTAATTATTTCTATTTTAAATCTAAATACTCTTTTAGAGTCACTGTTGTAGTTTCAGCCAGGTGGGGCCTAAATTTGGGTTTTAAAGTTTGGACTAGGCCTGAAAATTGTCAGGTGACTTGAGCTGG
>JAWWEV010000001.1:100818488-100850700 GCA_035583235.1 Hafferia zeledoni | reverse complement strand
GCTGGTTGGGGGGGGGGAAGAACCCTTTTCACTCTGTCTCGGACAGTTGGCGTTTTGCCAGCTCAACCCAAGACAGTCACTCAAGACTAAACATCTGCAACTCCAAGCTTGGACAACAAGCTGAGGAGTTTTTCGGTGCTCTGCCATCCAACCAGCTAACACCAACATCACAATAAAATATCACGATGCTTTTTTCATTTCCTGACATTAGAATCAAATGGTGAGAAAAAGACCAAAATCTGAAAACTCTGATGAGAATTTGTGATTCATTTCTCTGTCCTTCTCCGTGTCCTGTGTGGTAATTACATTTGTCAGTTCTCTCTACTCCTTACAGCTACCTGGTCTGTAACAAGGAGAGAATATAGATAGTTTGAGAATCAAATTATGTCTTGTTATAAAAGTTAAAGTATTACTAAGTATCATGCATCTTGAGCAACATGAGGTGTTAACATTCTGCTGCAATGCCTGCCATTGACTTTATCTGTGAACCTGAGGCTGGAAATCACTGTCCCTCTTCTGCTTCTTGTGAGCTGGAAGAGAGGAGGAGCAAGGATAGACGAGGGATGTGGGAGAATCCCAGTGCCTGAGCCAAATGGAGTGAGTCTGTTCTCTGTACGCATTCTACTGCAAATACAGCATATGATAAAGTATACCTATATTGCTCTTGAGAGAAGGAAAAATTATTGTTTATGTTAATTTAAAAGCTTTCAGCAATATTACATACAAGAGGAGCACTCAATTTCTCTCCTACTGAAGATGAATGAAGAATGGACATATAATAAATAATATGATTTACAGGCAATGCAATTCAGAAAGATCTTTCTCCTAACTATAACTTAGCACTGTTTCACTTAAAATGAACATCAAATTCTGAAAATCTTGTTTGGAAATGCTTTGTTCTCTGTTCCTTTAGGATCATCTGCTTCGCTCTGTCTCTCACTATTAATGAGAAAGGTCTAAATTTTACAATTGTGGAGTTTGATACCATGATTTGTAGTGTTTGATGCTACATTTTTGAAGTAAGGAAATGGAAATCAGTGGATCAAAAGCTAACTACAAAACGTCACAGGTTACCTCAAATTCCTTATTCAGAGCTATGCAAAGTGAAAATTGTCTTCAAATTCTAGAATCCAGGCTAGAGAAAAATCATTCAATGGTTGAATGTCTTTCAGTATCATGAAGATTAACGCAGTAATAATGAACAAAGATTTTTCAAAGTCACTCTATTGTAGTACATTTCTAATTACTTCATAGAATGAATCACAGAATTATAGAAAAGTTTGGGTTTGAAGGAACCTTAAAATCATCTAGTTCCAACTAGGGATCATTTTGATTTGAGCTATATATACATTTTTACACAAAACCTGTTCTACAGTATTTATCTTCATGTAGAGAGGCTCCAAATTTCACTTTTCCAGGACCTTATTAAGCACAATAGTTCCTGTGGAAAAAAAAACAGTTGTCCCCAGAGATCTCGGTAGATTTATTTCCAGGGCTAGAGGCATCTTCTGGAAGGATGTTGGTGGGACAGAATAGACCCATTTTAACCGAGAGTCTCCTCATTCTCAGCTATTATCACACAGCACACACATACACACATACAGGGTGAGCCTCCAGGTCTGGTAATGATGCCAACCTGCCAGAGTTGACTAGTGAACTGTGATAAGTTAGCAGACAAACTCAGTATCCATGGACACTCATGAAACAATGCAGAGGGACCCAGGGAGAAAGGCTTTAAGAGCCTTTCCCCAAGGCTATTTTTGTCACAGGAGAAGCAACACTGTGCAATGACAAATACACAAGCTAAAAGCTCTCTGCACTGGAGAACATCTACAGCAAGAACCATGGTATGTGGGGCTTCTCCTGTTTCATTTCCAAAGGTAACACTGCAGCACACAAACTACAGGCAATGGTTTCATGACTCTGTAGTTTCTAACTGACAAGTACAACAGATTACACCAGGCTGGAAGCCGTGCTACTGTGGGCAGATTGGTTTTGGCCTCTTGATTATATCTACCCATGAATAATCATTGCTTTAGCAGCAGGTGAAGTATCAGACCTCTCCAAGCCTAGGAGGAGGATATTTTCCAGACAATCTTTAGGGAAAAATTTATACTTTCTCAAGGGGTTGCCAATACATGGCACAACAAACTGCTTGAAGAGTGGCAGTGGGATTTCAGTCTCTGCCTGTCCAGTTGGTTGCACTGACCTCTGTGAAGTCTCTTTGAAAGTCTTGTACACAGTTACACATGGAGCTTCCTGCCATTGTGCTGGTACCCTGCTGGTAAGGCAGGGTATGCCACACATGGCGTTACATCCCCAACTCCATGTCACAGAACAGTTGCAGGAATGCAGCAGGCATGAAGTATAACAAGAGCCTCATGATAAAAGGTAGGCCACCACAGAGGTAAGGCCTGGGATTCTCTTTTGAGGAGGAGGTGTAACATTGCATGGCACATAGATATAGAAGATGGGGACATGAGGTCAAAGTTCAGACACATGAGGAACACTTAAGAGATGAAAGGGAGCATCAGCTTGGACACTGTTTTTTTCTGGGGATGACAGAGCACAGAACACAAAGATCATTTTTGGAGATAGGGAAGGTGCATTGAAATCCTTGGTATTAGAAGGCAGAGGGATCACAATCACATTTAAAAAGCTTTGGCTGCTACGTCTACTGATGTTAATAGTATTACCTGTCCTTAGCCTCGCTGTTAATGCAGTAAAATATTCTTGATATCCAAGCAACTTCAACTTGTGAACTCCTGAACCCTGCAGTTTAATTTGCATAGCCTGCTGCTTTACAAGGTCCTTAAAATTTAAGTCTGCCATCAAATATGTGAGAGCTTGTGGCAGCAGAAGCAATCTGCACAAGAACAGGGGAATTTTGCAGGATTCTACTTTGAATGTCTGAGCCCTAAAACCCATGCAAGTAATGGATGCTTGAAACGACCGCTGCCACATAAAGCATAAAACACATAAGCATGGGATTATTACAGCACTACAGGATCAAACAGCAGCAGAAACAGCTGAGTGAAAAGATGCTCTGATTCAAACATAAATAACTTCAATAATAGCATACTGAAAATTTCTGTCAGAGCAAATTGTGTTTTGTATAAATGTTCTTCTTTGTTTTAGAGGCCTGGCATGGTGTGAAAGTCAATCTTTAAAATCGTCACAGTCTGAAGATGGCACTAACTGGAACCTTTGTTGGTAGTGTCCGTAAGGGGTTGAGGAGAGAATGTGTCTGCAGGCTGAATTACACTCGCTTCCTCCAAAAAAAGTGATCCCTTCAGATCAGGGCTCTGAAACACTGGTTGGCATCTGAGATGCCATCCCAGATACCTCACCAAATAAAGGCTTTGAGAATAAAAAAACACTCCTGTTCTCTTAAGGCTGTCCATATGTCAAGCTTTCACATATACTAAACTCACTCTGTTTTCTCCATTATTAGCAGTGCTGCAAAGTGAGCCCTATAAAGTTGTTGTTCTTGGAATTTCAGTGCTTATGAAGACTTCTATTTACCTCTAGTTAACATAATCCTTCTGTAAATAAATATTCAAAGTTGTCCAGTTCCTTATAATCTCAACTTTAAGGCTATTACCTTTGTAACTGAGTTAACAAAATGTTGGTCAGTTAATAGTTGTGCATGCTGTACAAGAGTGTCTTGGTGGGGCTACTTCAATAGCAACAGCAGCATTACATGGCTATCTAACTGATGAGCAACGTTACCTGCTCGTTACTACACTGGCCTTCAATTAATTTTTGAGTTCACCTCTTAATATCAGGGATGTGCAGAAAACTCAACACTGACTGAGGTGTCTTCCTTAGACAACCATTTTCCTACTTACACAAATCTGAGACAGTCTCCCTCAGCCCCTGAGGGCACTCAGGGTTAAACTTCAAGATGGAATAGAGGATGTATTATGAGTTATTAACACTAGAGTTGTTTGATTGAACAGAATTGGTATTTGCTCATTTTGCCCAGTGTAAAAACCCCACAAAAGCCAGAGGAGCATGTGTGTATATATGATGGACTGAGACTTTGACCAAGTCCAAATCTTAGCATGCCACTGCTGCACCATCACAGCATCAATTACTTCACACTGTATGGAGTTGCCATACAGCCAAGGAGAAAAATGAAGTGCTTATTCCCCTATTAATTAATTGTTCAGCTGTCCTAATTAGATCTTCTGCACAATAGCTTTAAAGCATCAAAGATAGATAAAATGAGATAATAATGGTCTCTCAGGTCACTCATCCAGGCCAACATTTGAATGCTAGTTTTCCTATCATTAACTGCCAAAGCCTTAAAAGCTCTGAGCAAAAGTTAATTTTCAAAGTGTAATGAACAAAATGTAACCTAAGATAGACCCAAGATGTCTATTGATGACACGTCTTTAGAAATGGTGCTATATTCAATACTATCAAAATAAAATATTTACAGAAGAGGTTGGGCTTACCATGGAAAGGTCAGTTGTACTCTTCTGCAAATTTCCCTTCTTTATTTGTCAGACTATACTATTTCCATAAGATTGCAATGACTTCTAAGTGGCATTTCCATGGGCATTTTGTTCACGGCATTTCAGAAGAGTTTCTAAGTAAGCTAGGTAGCTCCCCAATTTAGTGCTCTAACCAAACCTGCAGCAGCACTCACTTCCTCCTAACCCTAACCCTCACCACCTCCAGCTGGAGTACAAAAGGCAAAGATCATGGGTTAAGATAAGAACAATTTACTGGAAACAGCAATGAGATTAAAAAATAATGAACAGTAACAGTAACAATACTAATCACAAAAGTGTACAAAGAAAGTGATTTACAGGCAAAATGTTCACCAAGCCCAGGACAATGAAAAAACAATGGCAGACAGACCCTCCACTCAGCACAGTTTCCTCCAACTACAAACCACACCCACCCTGTTCCAAGAAGACAGGCCCTCACTTCCAACCCCCAGCAATGATGTGAGGTGATACAGAATAACAACACAGACACACTCAGACAGCTCCAGGCTCCACCCCATCGAAGCTACCACAAAAAAACTAACTCTGTCCTGGCCCAAATCAAGAAATAAGTGCAATTCTGTTTTCCCATTCAGCAGCTGTCCATGCACAGAATCCGACAGGCACACAACAGCTGCCCACTGCTCATACTGCTCAAGTAACTAATTTGGGATCCTTTGCACTAACATTTTTATATAGGACATGCAGGAACTTGGACTGTACTGAAACACAAAGGTTGCAGAACAAATTGCACAGCATGGTAAATTCTAATCATTCCACAAAATCCAACCTAATGCTGACATGACAGATTTTGAAACAGTGGTATGAACCAATTCTCTGATGCATCCACCACAGACTCAGTAAGAGTTATGAAACTTATTCCAATTACTCCATCATTTCTTATCTTTAACCTTCAAAAATGGAGCCCTTATGATTTTGCTACAGTAGTATCAATGGACATACAAAGTTTAAGTTGAATAATGCTAAATCTAATTATGGCATTCTTCTATTTTCTAGAATAATTTCTGTATTTTTGTAAATACATCTGGAGGGTCAAACTGAATTCTCAGTTCACTTATCTGTGAGAAAGGACTACAACAGTTTGATTACTTTTCTGTATACATCCTTTCTTACGCTGTATTGAATTTTCAGCCGTTGTTTAGACACATTGATGCAGTCACATAGTCACTTGAATTTTATTTCAGTAGTGGAAACAGACAAAATAATGAAGGTTAAAGACTCAAGGAAATGATGAGGCAACTTTCCAAACTGTGAAAATTAGTTTTATTCCATTCACTTACCTCAGTGTAAAAGAGAGATTAACAATATGATCTAGTAATTGAAAAGGATGTTTCAGGGAGTAAATATAGTTCTAACATTCACATAATGAAGTCTTTTTGGTTTCCTTTTTTTTTCTTTCAAAGAGACAATGTAAATCTTCATTTAGAAAAGAAAATCTGTCTTCTAGTGGTTTATTTTTAAGGTCTGTTTTTGCTGAAACTGTGTTAGAAAGTGACAATCATCACTTTATTCAGTAATTTTTTTCCCCTAGTCTGGCTTCGGCAGACCTCTCATGCCCCTGGGAAGTGAAAGTTTTGATTTAACTGATGATGAACTATTTCTCTGTGTTCTAAGTGACAGAGAAGCATAAAGTTAGCCCAGAAGTCAACAAAACCTTCATGACACTTTTAATGCCTATTTTCTACAGAGAGGTAATTTTGCCCGGGTTAAAACTGCAGTGGTGGTTGAACAAGACCAAAGCTGGACTGGCAACTGACTGCTTACGGATTTGAAGGAAAGTACACTTGCTGTGATGGTCACAGCATCTTCTGGCAGCAGGAAAAGCAACACTGCTGTCTTCCACAATGAAATCTTGCCTCTAGCAGAGCTCTGGTTTGCCTGCCTAGTCTTGACAGAAGTTAGGCAATTGATATACTGCTGTTAGTATAATGCAAATATTGCTCCATTAGTGCTTCTACTCTCCCAACAGTTTCCTGCAGTACTCTGATTTTTGTCATAGGTGGGCATACTTTGGACAAAGGAAATCTACTGTATATGCTGACACAGAATTTTGTATAGTGTTTGACCATTTCAGATAGTATGACAATTAAGAGATCAATAAAAAGAGTATTCCAATGAAGAGCATTATCTAATGCCAAACACTTTGAATAAATAATTACAATGATGAATTAAAATAAAACTAGTGTAAACTTGTTCTTTGTTGAGAAGCAAGGAAATCACATACTCTAAAATTATTTTTTAAATTGGAAATAAAGAAGTGAAAGAAAAGATAGTTGAACAGTTCAGAAACTGTAGAGGAGCAATGTTGGTGTCTGTATGAATACAAAAGAGATTTATGAGAGTTACATATTAAAGAGGATGAAAGATCACTAAAGATGAGAAAATCTTGAAGATATTTCTATTATGGGACAAATTAACCATAATCTTTTATGATCGGAGTTTCATTTTCATTTCACTGAAGCATTAGAAATCATTATAGCTACTATTCATAATCTGTACAGTGCTGGCATTTTCATTTTCAGGTTTGGGCATTGTGTACGTAGTAATGAAAGGTCAGGCGTTCACATACATCCTTCATTCCTGGAGCTATTAATTTTTTTCTTTTCCTTAATGCTTTTCAAAAAGCAGAACATGAGATAAATTTTGCTGATTAAATGTTAAATGCTTTAGGATCATCTTGTTTTACAGAGTTATCTGAGTTTTTTTAATAATGCATAACATTCACTTAGGGCTATTTTGAATTGGAAGTCCTTCACAGCATTATCCAAGCTCTAAGTAACTCGGCCAATAAAGAAAAAGAAATTAAGAAGAGGAAGATGCATTCAGAAATGAGATGAAGCTCTTGAATTCTGAAGAATATTGCATTTTCAAGCACTGTATGATGTAATATTCTCAGTTCAATATTATTGGCTTTCTTATCATTCCTTAAGAAAAACATAATCATCCAATAGTATTTTTCTTTCACATATCTGAACACTATTACTTTTGTTTTCCTGTCTTATCTGCTTTTTTGAAACTAGACTATCTGATCCATCTATGAGCATCTATGTTCTTTGTTATGGAACACAATGGTATTATTATGTTTTAAATAATTACAGATTGATGGAAATCATTTTAAGAAATAAATGTTATAGCAAAGATTAACTCAATTCCTCATTAAGAAAAGTTTTTGCAGTCAGTGACTTGAGATTTGTGGGGTTTATGATTAGTATTACTGTAATTATTATTATATCTGCAAGGTTAGACAGTTGATGGATACTGAACTGCAGAGACTAATGCAGAATGATTTTTGCTTACTGAGTCTGGAATAGAAAATTGATTGGTCAGATGCCAAAGACATATCCATGTGCCACTGGAACAGTATAAGTGATGGCAGATGTGATTTTATAATGATTTGGATGGGTGGCCAAAGAAGCTTCTCTTCTTAATGTACTGTGCACGTAGCACAATAATTCAGACAACAGCAGTCCCGAGGTGCAGACTGCTTGGCTATATTTGTGTCCTCACACATTATTTAACGTATTTAAGAAGCAGAGTGATAGGAGAAAAAATTGAGTCAGAACTTCTGCCAGACAATTAACCACTTCCTTCTGTTAAATTGCATTAAAAAGTCCTGACATGACTGATATATACCAAATATCCAGAATGTTTCAAATTGAAAGGTTCATCCCTTTTTTTGCTTATTTAAAGAATTTGTTTAATGTGATAAAATTAATAAGACATGACTTTTAAAATCTATTCTATTTAAAGCTCTGTCCAATCTTTCAAAATTATACTGTTAATTGTAATTTAATATATCTAAATATTTATGCTGGTTAACCCCATAAAGCATTTACACTATTATATCCTTTATTTTTTCCCTTTTTATATCACTAGAACTACATCATTTGTTTTACATTTTCCTTGGGACAAAGAATCACTAATATGAGTTCACTGAAAAGTTACAAGGCAAATATGTGCTGCTCATAAACATGGTCCTTAAGTTAAAACTTAAATTACACTTAAGCAGAAATTCTTCCTTGATAAATGCAAAAATATTGTCAATTATAAGGGGGAAGGAACGTTTTAAAAGGGGAGAGGAAAATTACCCATCAGAAACAAACCAAGCATAAAATGCTGAATGGTTGCATTCTTCTATCCACACAGAACATAAAGACATAATTGCAGTGTAGTCAGATATAGAGATGTGAGCTCTAGCCTAGATACGATGGGTAACATCAGCAGTAAAAATATGATGCCACTCTCTTCAGCATCAGTTATACTCCCATCCCTCGCTCCCCGAAACGCCCACGCTTGCAGAGCCAGAGTGGTGTTTTGGTATTCATACAGGCAGAATAAAGTTCGCCTGGGGACACGGCTCACACACGTGCTGCGCCCCGGCCGGCCCAGCCCACCGCCCCTGCCGCACCCGCCCCCTCCGCCCCGCCGCAAGGGGGGGAAAAAAACAAACAAACAAAAAAAAAAAAAAAAAAAGGTGAACATTAACCGTTTATCACTGTCTTCTCCTGCTCCTCAGACGCTGTCGGTAACATGCAGGACGAAAGGGAAGGACACTAAACTATCTCTCTGCTTTTCAGGAAAACAGTGAGGGGGAGAAGGGAAGCTGTTCATGGGGGAAGTGAATACATAACTCACCATATAGTTGCAGCCAGAAGGTGGCAGGAGGGAAGATAGATATTGGTGAAGGGAAAAAATAAGACAGGACTGACTTGATGTGACTTGCTAAATTAATTTTATAGCTATTTGATAAATAATTTATTTTTTTTTTCAACTAGCTTTATGCCCCCTGTGGCTAGACTGGGTGCATCTGTTCTCCCAGAGAGCCCTGAGTCCCCCTGCTGCAGCTGGCAGGACATGCCACAGCCATGCTGCCCTGCACTGGGGCACTCAAAACCAATGGTGTTGGGGAGAGAGTGCCTATGCCTTGGCACACGCCCTGGCACAGACACTGCCACAGCCTCTGCTCCTAGCATAGCTGTTCTACCGAATCAAGCAATTATTTGGCACAAAACAGTAAAGCAAGGGGAGTCGTCTTACACAAGCCCTCTCTGAGCACAAGCCATGGTACCAAAGGGGTGAGGTCACACCACCACTGCTGCCTCTGACTGCAGCTCTGAATCAACCTGTCAGTAACCATCTCCCTCTGAGCAGAGGCTGGCATGGCCAGCGTGGGCAGCACTCGCTGTCAGCAGGTCTCTGGGGTGGAGCACAGAGACCTCACCTCTGAATTGCAAATGGGCTGAGGTGAGAGATCACAGCTGAGGGGCTCTATCAGCCCACCCAGCACGGGCAGCCACACCTGGCACTCATCCAAACAGGAGATTCACCTCAAGCTGTCTCAGGGCAGGAGGTACCACAGCTCAAAGTACTTCTTTAGATGCTTCCTGAAATCAGATGGACAGTTGCTAATAGCTTCTCCCACCCTCAGCATGGCTGTAGGCAACTAGATTGGGCTAAAGGCCTGATTTTAAACAGCTGGAGCTCACAGGGGTGAATTTTCAATCAGGTATCGGAGCAGTTTTACTGTTCAGAAATTACCCTGGCTCACCCAGACAGACCAACAGGCTCTGTGAGCTGCACACAGAATTTTAGGCACCTTGACTCCACTACCTGGGCTTTGGATGCTGTAGGACTTGCTCTTGTAGTCTGAGCCAACTCAGATATGCTTCATAAAAATGGCTAGATCAGCCATGTAAACAATTTCACCAAGTTTGAAAAGTAGGCAATGTTAAGGTTTCCCTTCTACAGAATAACTCCTATAAAGAACAGTCTTCAGGGTCTGCAGTTTTCTTCTCTTGGGTGAACATCCCATTCTCCACTTGAACAGCTTGTACTTCTGTTTCATCCTTAGTATGTTAAGGACTTTCATTTAAAGCTAGTTCATGAACTTGTTAGGCACCACAGATATCCCTCACTTCAGCTGCAATCATGAGATAAGCACAAAAATAAGCACACTTCAAAAGTCTTACCTTCTTCATTTGTACACACTGACAATGATCTGTCTGTGTAAGAACAAATCCCTTGTTCCAAGGATGTGCATTAAAATTCAATTCTCGAAGGGGACACTACAGAGGATTTAGTATGCAAGGATATATGGTCTTTAAAGACTATATGTCAAACTGCAAGATTAAAAATAGACTTGTCAAAATTGAATCTGACAGAAATTACTGTAACATCTCCATGTTTAAATGGACATAATATTCTTCATTGTGTAGTCATATAGTAATGTTTTTGGCAACCTGGAGACTTCTCTGGAGTCTAATTAGACTGCAAATATAATTTTAAAAAAGTAAATTAAAGAATTATTTTTAAAATTAGTTTACTGCTGAAGCAAAGTGCTAGATTATGAGTACTGGCTGGCAGTTTCTTCACATCTATAGGTCAGTAGGTTTTTGCATACATGTAAGTAAGCGGAACAGTTAGATTCCATCCTCATGCATAATTTTGGCCTTTAGGTGGAATCTGTCAGCAAAAAGTGGATGAGAGTAAGAACAAGATCTAAACATACAGGTCACAGAACACTGATAATGCATTTTTATCACCTGAAACTCAAACTAGACACAAAACTGCCAATGTGCATTTTACTAAATCCTCATGAAAAATAGTTCAAAATTATTAATCTGTGATTCTACAGAAAATGAATAAACTATTAAAAATATTTTAAACCTTGCAAATACTTTCCATTTTTTTAATATACTTTTCATTCTCTAATACTTTTTTATCCTAACAAAAAGATTATCTCAGGGCAAAAGCTCTTAGTCTTCAAAGGACTAACAGTCACAAAAGTGTATAAAGAAAATAAGCAGGGTAGAGAAACATCCTTATAGAATCAAATTCACAAAGCTAATCACTACAAAGAAAAGTGGAGGAGGGAGATCAGAGAGGTTCAAGAGGATTTATTTTGTTTACTTTCCTCTCTCTACCCTTTCCCCAGCTGCAGCTTCCCAAAAACATTCGAAGTTCATATTTTCCCTGTGGCTTTTCTGAAGATGAATCTCCAAAAGGGAAGTTTCAGGAAGGTCACCTGTGAAAGGGATCTTTGCCCCTCAAATTCTGTTAAGTTCACCATTTGAACAATGTACTATTCACATTTTTTAAAGGCAATAATAAACAATACACTCTCCTAGTTAATTGCTTCATCATGTGAGACCAAATATCTGACTTTTGCTTTGCTGTTCTGCATGCTGTCGTTGTCAGCATCATTAACCTATTTAGTCAGCCTGAATCACCTCAACGTTCTCCAACACATGCTGTAACTTGGTACTTCACCCACAGGGCTGCTGCTGCTGCTGCCTTCTTGTACATTGAGGCAGTGCCCCTGCAGGAGCAGAGGCCTAAAGACCTTTTCCTGTTCTGGACATGGGCAAAATATTCCAGGTGTCCCAAAGGCCATGCGGATTTCAATGGGTTGCACAACAGAGTCATTGGTTACACAAAGCCAGACACTGGAGATACTTACTGACCCCTACAGCTATGCAACACTGACTTTACACCTGCTGCTCTTTTTATCTCACTCTCAAAGGGCTGGCTCTTGGAGAGGGCAGGGAAAGGAATGGCAGGCTCTCTCAGATGCTCCCACAGGCTTCCTATGATGAGCATGAGCAGAACGGTTGACTCCGATTTATTCTCTGATTTAGCCTGCTTTGAATCTCCATCTTTAACACTGTACTGACATCTGGAAAATTCAACCAACTGAGTTAAGGAAAGTAAAAACAAACATGAAAAGCAATGAAATTTGATTTCAAAAAATTTCTCAGTATTATGGAAAAGATGGTAGTGATGATATAGATAGAGGTACTTATTACAATCCATCAGATAAATGGTTAAACTGCATGTAACACTTGTGAGGAAGAGGATGAAGACCGAAGTAGCAGAGAAGACGTAACCTCTTTTCATAGTAAAACAGCCTCAGGGAAAAGAAGATGAACTGATTTATATCAGAAAAATTTATCTCAGGGCTGTCAAACTCATGCATTAAATAATGGTGTACCAAAGCCTGCCATAACTTAAAAGCCATGATGCCAGCTATAATAAACTTCTACCTTCTGTTCTTGCATTTTTTGTCTTTCTGAGCTCATGATTTTATGCTTTCTGTAGTCAGTAAGACTAGGCTCGTCCACTTAAACAACACTGTGACTTCCATTCATTCACATGAATACCATGACTCGTATCAAAGCACCAAACAGTTTAATTTAGACTAATGAGAGAAATACAGGAAAAAGACTTCAAACTGCCTGCTATTGTTCAGTTCCTACACACAAAAAAAATCCACTGATTTTTTTTTTTTTGGTTGTAACAAACAAGTGATGTTGAAGGCTGTTACTGCATGCTATGATAGCCCACTGCTGCAGCCCCAGAGATGGTGATGTGAAATTGGTTCAAACATAGGGTGATGCAGTGAAAAAATGGTAGGAACATCATTACACAGACCATTTTACCGAAGCACAAAGCAACTACAAATATTTTAAAACTCTGTATGTTTTCATTTAGAGGCTGGGAGATAAACAGATCAAGAGCAGCCCTGCTGAGAAAGACTTGCAGGTGCTGGTGGATAAGAGACTGGACATGAGCCAGCAGTGCAAGCTTGCAGCCAGAAAGCCAATTGTATCCTGCATTAAAAGCAGCAGGGCCAGAAGGCCAAGGGAAGTGATTCTGCCCCTCTCCTATGCTCTTGTGAGACCCCATCTGCAGTGCTGCCTCCAGCTGTGAGGTCCCCAGCACAGGAAGGACATCGACCTGTTGAAGTGAGTCCAGAGGAGGGACATCAAGATGATAAGAGGGATAAAACACCTCTCTTATGAGTAAAGGCTGAGAGAATTGGGATTGTTCAGTCTGGAGAAGAGAAGGCTTTGAGGTGACATAACTGCAGTCTGTAGTACCTGAAGGGAGTTTACAAGAAAGATGGAGAGAGAGACTATTTACAAGGGCATGCAGCAACAGGACAAGGGGGAATGGCTTCAAGCTGAAAGAGTAGGTTTAGATTAGACATTAGGAAGAAATTCTCTGCTGTGGGAGGGTGGTGAAACACTGGCACAGGTTGCCCAGAGAAGTGGACGCCCCATCCCTGGAAGTGCTCAAGGCCAGGTTGCATGGAGCACTGAGGAACCCAGTCAATTAAAGGTGTCCTTGTCCATGTCGGGGGTGGTTGAAACTAGAGGATCTTTAAGGCCCTTTCCAACACAGGCTATTCTATGATTTATTTACAACTTTCATTTATTGTCATTTCTACAGTCATAAAACCTAATGCACTAAAAAATCCTCCAATGTCTCTCTCCTCTATGGTTTTGTTTTGTAACATATAGTATAACCTTAAAAAGGGGTCTGGTCTACTTGAAATATCTAATTTTCACATCATGAAAACACACGCCTTGGTAGGCACAGAGCTTCAGAGAAGGGAGAGTGATGGGAACGTGAAGGGAGAGAATTAAGGGGAGCGATGGGAAAGGGACCTGCGGAGGTTGGCATGGGTTTTCACTGGGAATGGCGTGACCCAAAACGACCCCCTGAACTACCCTAGATCAAATAGGGGAATGTTTTATTAAAGCATTTTATTCCACCTTTTGACAGCTATCCCTTAAACAAATTAGTAGGTTGCAAGCAGAGCCACTACAAGCAATCCACGGAGTAATCAATAAACAGTCTGATCCAAACTCAGCCGAAATCCATCAAAAGACTACTACCATCTTCAGCAGGCTTTGGATCAGACTCCTTTTGCTAGAGAATGAACACTGCTCCATAGTTTCCGAGAAAACTAAACACAGGTGAAAAAGCAAAACGTTTTGTGTCATTATGAAAACATCTTTGTCAAATCCTTTCCATAAGCACAGCCTTAAACAAATAGGCACTTCTTTCCAGAAAGGAAAATGCATGTACTTCTAGAAGCAGGGAGTATGCATTTTAGTATTTATCACTATGGACATGTTATTTATATGTTCAACATACAAAATATTCATCCTGTTCCGAGCTGTCCCTAAACAAAAAATAAAGTAGGCATTAATCTTTGTGCCTGCAAAGAAAGAAAAATCTATCACCAGTAAGCAAAAAATAATTAATTTACAAAGCTGCAGAAATGCTTTATTTGTGGTTGACTGTTTAATGCAGAGGAGTTTTAAAAGATCTGGCACTGGCAGGATGGGATGAAACAGCACTCTCACTGTCTCATGTTTAATAATTCTAAAATGTTGTGGTTTATTGCTCTGTTTTCAATAATAACAGTATTGTTAAACAGCTATAAATAAAACTGCATTTGTGACCAAAGAGTCACTGATGTTTGTCTTTGTAAATTAGGCTAGCCATAAAAGTCCATGTTTATAATGGTATTACCTTCTTTGAAATAACAAAATATTCCACTGGTGGTGTACCACAAGCACCTGCTGCCTGCGGGGAAATTTATGTTGTCCTGCCGCATGCATCAGATATCCAAATGAACAGCCTTGACAAGAGCATTTTTTCCCCCCTCATTGTTAATGACATACATGCAAAATCACTATAATTATTCTAAAGCAGCAGCTGAGGGAAAAACTCTCATGGAGCTATTACTAATCTGTTATGAAGAGAGTAGCATGAAGACAGCAAACAATTAAAAATCCAAATATTCTTTGCTAGAGACAATTTAACTATTCAAAAGCATCTATCAAACACTTACACAAGCACATATTGGAACAGTTTCCTAAATTTACAATTTACTCAATAGATTATGAGTTTATGTGGAATATGCAAAGTGTAAGATATGAATACATTTTGGATACATTTTACATGTGCAGTAAAGTAGCTATTTATAGAAGCTACTGCATGCTGCCCTTTGGTAAAATTTCATCTTTCTAATTAAGGCATTAGGAGTAATAAATCCCTACTGCAAATAAACTGTTGCTTGAATCAAAACTAAGTTTTAGATCAGTAAATCCTGTAAGATTAAGGCAGTTATGCCATAATCTTCACCATACTATAACCAAACCAAATTACTACTTCTTACTGTTTCTGATATTTAAGCTATAATTGCCAAAACAGAAGTTCAGTGCAGAAAAAAAAATTAGTACTAAAAGCTAAAGGAAACACACTGTAAACTGTGTATGTCCAGCACTATGTACCAGAAAAGTAACTCCTTGTCATGCTGTATTTGACTTCCACTTATTAGCTCCAGTGAAATAACACACACCTCAAAACAAAACAAAACAAAACAACAAAAATCCAACCAAAACATCAATCAAATAAAAGCAAAAAGGTTTAAAAAATAAACAAGAAGGAGTAATGTCCTGTATAGCATCATATCTGGTGAGGCTGCAAGGCAGGAGAAGACATCCATCTGTCAGCAAGCCTTTGAATTGCACCATGTAACAATAAGTGCAGGTAGACAGAACACAGGCATGGGTGACAAGTGAGCAAGAGCTCAAGAGCAGAAATTTACTGCTGTAAGGAGGTCTACTCACTCTCTCACCTTCCTGAAAACGCCACATCTTCCTAGAAAGGGCAGATTATCCCACAGGGAGTTAGCACAGCTTTTTGAGCTGCTCATAGCCCAAGATTCAGGCTTGAAATGAGGAAGTCTTACTACTCTGCTGCACTCACAGATCCTATCACCAACATACAACTTAAATCTGACTTCATCAAAACACAAGCTTCCCCATAAAGCATTGTTGGCAGATGTTTTGTGAAGGCCTTATCTTATACTTGAGCTATAGCACATCTTTCCAAAGAGATACCAGATTATAATTTAAATATTTGAAATTATGGAGAAAGACCACAGCTTGCTGTCTCTCATCTCTCTGTGTTACTAGCTGTAGTTCCATAGGACTGGATTGTACTTTTCTACTAAGCTGAAGAGGTACTTGTTATCCCAGTTTCTCCTTGTTCACCTAAACCTGTCTGGATCTACCTGCAGTAACCCAGCTAGACTGAGCTTCTCATGTCTCTCATAAAAGGGGAAACTTGCGGTTAATTTTTGCTGATTTTCCGAAACTACCTCCAATTATCAGCACACTTTCAGGAACAGACAGCAGTGCAGACCATCTATGGTTATATATAAAATTATATTGCCTCCTTACTCCCATTTGATATTCTTATCCTTTTAAAATCCATTTTATAGTCATTCTATTAGCTACAATGTACCATACTGAAAGGTCAGATTCAATGAATTATTTAATGCAATGGCAAGCTGAGACACAAAATATTACATCTTAACAGTCTCTGGTAGTTTCACCCTAGGCTGGGCTTCAGTTATGCGAGCAAAGGGAATCTAGACAGGAATGCTCATGATATCATCTTTCATCCACTTGCTCTGAGCAACAGGCACATCCACCCTGTGCTTCACTGTGGCAAGGCTTCTTCTGAAGCAAAGTTTTTATTACCAGAGCCCATATTTAACACACTGCACTGGAAAATAGCACCTGCCTTGTAATGCCAGCATATGACTTCCAAAGCTCCTTTCTCTAAATTTCTGAACTTCTGGAATCGGGTCAGCTATTGCCACATGACAGTGGTGCCATCAGATAGAGGTGGGAAGGTCACAAAAATCATCAGAGGGATGGAGCACCTGTCCTTCGATGGCAGAATGAGAGTTGGGACTGTTGAGCCTGGAGAAGAGTAAGCTCTGAGGAGACCTTACAGCACCTTTTACTACTTGAAGGAGGCCTATGAAAAAGATGTGGACAAACTTTTTAGCAGGCCCTGCTGCAACAGGACAAGAGGGGATGGTTTGAAACTAAAACAAGGTTTAGAATACAAGGAGGAAATCATTTACAGCTAGGGTGGTGAGGCACTGGCACAGGTTGCCCAGAGAAGCTGCAGATGCTCCATCCCTAGCAGTGTTCAAGGTCAAGTTGGAAGGGGCTCTGAGCAACCTGATCTAGTGAAAGGTGTCCCCACCAATTGCAGGGAGGTTGAAATTAGATGATCTTTAATGCTCTTTGCAACATAAACTGTTCTATGATAAAATATTGACATGCTTATTTTGTCATCCTGAAGTACCAGCTTTTCACTGTATCACTCTGATCTCCAGCTCTGCCTTCCTGAACTCCTCAGCATCTCACAGGAGATGTAGTTCCTGCTGTGGCTGGCCAATTTACAAAAGTCTCATGACACCCACAGCCCCTCCTGTGGATGAGAAAATCTCCAAAGGGATTAAATTAAGTGTATTAGGTACCTTTGGCAAAATGTATGCAGCATATATTTATATCTCCATAGCTAACCTGTATATTCTAACAAAACCCCCATAAAACTAATAATAGTCATCAAATGATAAGGGTTATAAAAAATCCCCTATGTCCACATCTTTCTCTATTTTAATGCATATTTTCCTAGTAAAACCCAAATGAAACATGAGTTTCTACTACTGGAAAGAATCACAATGACATGACAGAATTTACACTTCTTATTTATCATTTTCAGGTGGAGATAAATGTTTCAAAGAACTATTTCAACACTGCCTAAGAACTCTCCTGTAGTAGGTTGGCTGTACAAATCACATATAATGTCATGATAAGATTTTGAGTTAAATGAGCTGCAGAAACTCAGGTTCTCGTTTCTAAGTAACGTGCACATCCCAAGTCCCTTACAATAGAGCTTTATGAATCATGTTCCTCTCTCTCTGTACATACATACAAAGGTGCAAATGCATACGTACAAATGTAGAAGACATACTTCAGGCTTATGGCATGTTATTTGTCCAATAAACAGCCCTAAGACTTACTCATGGCTGCCAAATTGTGTGCTGAATTTTCTGTCCTGCTCATATATCAATATGTAGTATAGTCCCTTCCTTAAACCCATGGCAGTCTTCCATGGCAATTCCTTCCTTAAACCCATCACAGTATGAATTATTATTAACTCAAAAAGTCTGCTGGACAATGTAACATAATTGGTGGGGAACACTAAGAAATTGTTTCAATACTTTTTAAGGAGAAAAGGAAGCTATCTTTACTCTCACAGTTGTTCTAACATTTAAAGACTTCAAACACAAATAAAATTTCAGATAAAATGCAGAACAAAAGGGGATTTCTGGTCACTAAAGTATAATTTTCATGTAAAATTGAGAAGTAAAGAGAATGGCACAAGATAAAGAATTAAAAAGAAACTGGACTGAAAACTCAGTTAATGAATAATTTTATTTTTTTTGCTGTCTTCCAATATGGAGAGGTTTTGTTATTACTCGTGATAAACTCTTAGGCAGATGATATTTTCCTTTTAACTCTCACGCACACTGTAATGACACATAGAAAATCATGACTAAACCTCATGACTCCTACAGTTTTTATGAAATACAGATGACCTCAAGGATTTTAAACTGCTAGAACAACCAATTTTCTTCTTCAGAAGAACTACTTTTTTCATGTACTGCTTTCTGAGTAACAGACCTGCTGAAAAGCTGAAGGGATCAACATAAAATGGGTAAGCTATATGATACAAGATGATAAGACCTTTGCCTCTTCTGGAGTCTTGTTTGATTCATAAGCTGAACAAATTTGGTTTTAACTAAACCTCCAAGCAAGCTGAATTGCTTTATTTAACAATATAGAGAGTAGACTGTAGGGATTTTCCCTTGTACAGTAAGTAAAATATATGAAGCTTTAGTCTGTGTGAGGAGGAATAAGAGCAAAAGGAACAATTAACATTTCAGCACATAATATATAAGAAATATGCCTCTGGGAAAATGAAGGCTGATGGCAATCTGGATTTATTTCTGCAGCCTTTCTTCTGGTATCTGTAACCTCTATTTTGATATTCTTATTTCTTGTTTTTCAGAACCAGCTTCTCTTGGTTTTTCTCAAAGTCAAAGTATGACTAAGACCAACATCATTCGGAAGTTACCTCCTGTAAAATACACTTGATTTGTCTTTTCCCTATTCCTGTTGCTGCTTTCAGTAGGTCTGTGAAGACTTGGATGTTACAAGTCAAGCAAAAAGTCAAACAGAGAATAGTATCTATGGGGAAAAGCTGAAAAAAAACTAAAGAAAAAGATAAAAATACTTAGTTTACATTATTTTTCATGTGTTGCCTATAATAAATTACAGATGATCAATTGTCACACCAGAAATCAAGAAAAAACTGACTAATAAATCCCAGAGAAATCTATCACATTAAGCTGCCTTTTGAAGCACTCAATATTTTTCAAGGTAAAATTATTTTTAGTGTTTTAGTTTCTACTAGTTTTTGTCTCAGTTTCTTTGTTTAATGAGAAACTGTTTTCCTCCTTTGACGTTCCACTGTGACCCAGACTCATCCCAATCAGTGGTAATAATTAACTGAAGAATTTCACTTTGGGGACTAATGAGTCAGATTATGTAAAACTGTTATCCTTCCCTTTTAACTAACCTTCTGATTGGGCATATCAGATAAAGTTGGATGTAGATACTCAATCTCTTGGCAGTTTTGGGGGTCTTGTTGGCTGCAGAACTGCTAAATTAAAAACACGATCTAATTCTGTGTTCTAAGTTTTCTTGTCCATCAACCAACACAGAAGTCCCTATAACATTTCTGTTCCAATTACACTAAACTGTGAACTACTAGGAGAGACTATGAATCTTCTTACTGCAGGGAAGCAGGGAAGATCAAGAACTCACTAACGATAGTCTTAACACTTTTGATCTTATTTTTTAATATTTTTGAAATATCTTAAAAAAAAAATTAAACTGCACCAAGAACCAGATCCAATTATTTAATAACACAATTAAGTCTAGACTTATCTCAATCAAAAAAAAGTTTGGTTTGAGAGAGTTTTATCAGACTAATATTCACAGAATCATAAAATCATGGAATATCCTGAGTTGGGTTGGAAGGGACTCACAAGGATCATCAAGTCCAGCTCCTGGCCCAGCTCAGGACTACTCCCAAGAGTCACACAATGTGTCTGAGAGCACTGTCCAAATGCTTCTTGAACTCAGACAGGCTTGGTGCTGTGACCACTTCCCTGGAGAGCCTCTTCCAGTGCCCAACCACCCGCTGGGTGAAAAATCTTTTCCTAGTATCTAAGTTAAACCTCCCCTGAAACAACTTCATGCCATGCCTAACCTCGAGTACTGTGTGCAGTTTTGGGCATCAAAATATAAAAAAAGATACAAAGCTTTGAAAGCATCCAAAGGAGGGCCAAAGGATGGTGAAGAGTCTGGAGGAGAAGCCTCATGAGAAGTAGCTGAAGACACTTGGTTTGTTCAGTCTGGAGTAGACTGAGGGGAGAACTCACTGTGCTCTTCAACATCCTCATGAGGGGAAGAAGAGGGGCAGTCACTGATCTCTTCACTCTCATAACCAGTGATGGGACTCAAGGAAACAGCATGAAGCTGAGTCAGGGGAGGTTTCAGTTAGATAGCAGTAAAAGGTTTTTCATCCAAAGGGTGGTTGGGTGATTGATCACTGGAACCGGTTCCCCGGGGAAGTCGTCAAAGCACCAAGCCTGTCTTAGTTCAAGAAACATTTGGACAATTCTCTCAGGCACATGATATGATTCTTGGGCTGTCCTGTGCAGGGACAGAAGTTGGGCTTGATGATCCTGATGGGTCCCTTCCAAATAAGCATATTCTATGATTCTGTGACCTTTCTTAGTCAGCCTTCTTAGTATCTGTACATGAAGTTAACATGCAGATATGTTAACAATCTTCTGGACCTGTTTCTTCTAGATGTATTGTGTTCCCAGTTAACATCCAGCAATGGGAAGGTCACAGATCTCACCCCACCAGGTTTCACTTTTTTCTACTATTTTTTTTTTTTGTGATTTTCCAGCTCTTTAGACAAACTACAGGTTACAGATTTCAAGCACTGTCACCCCCACATATCTTTGGCTGACTGACAGGCAACAACATTGGTATCAGAACAGGAATATGAAATGCAAGTGAAGAGATAAGCCATTGGAACTGGATCCTAAATGATATGAGGGACAGCCACCTTGTGGACACATACAGCTTCAGGAAGCATGATTCTTCATTTTATTTTACTTTATAGACTAAATCTGGGAAGTACATGGAATTATGATACTAAAAACTAACTGAGAATCAGAAAGCCAGAAAGACACAGCATCAGCGTACCACAGAGGCAAAGACAGATCTTGTCATCTTCAGGAACTCCTGAGTCAGCTTTCCATTACACAATTCATTAAAATTACACTATTATAGCAATGGACCATGAACTACTAAGACCTCTGGGTGACATTTTGCTCTGAGTTTTACTAACTTCTCAATCACTCTCTTCATCTCATTCCCACCACAAAGAGTGCTGTTTCCACCTTCACAGGGAAAAAACCTAACAGCTAAAGACTACAGGTATTTCAAATTAATGGAACTATACAAGACATTGCAAATTTGTCACGATCCTTTCACTCTTCTCTCTAAACATTTCAAATCATGTTTCACCTCCTATGAGCACTGGTGCATATAAAACTGCCACCCCCAAAAGAGCATTCCTTAAAATCAGGCAATTAAAATCTTTCTCCCTTTCCCTGTACAAGGTACATGTAGCTGACAGAAATCTCCAAGTGTCAGCTTACAAACCCATAAAAAATATCATATTTCGCTCTCAGCTATTGACATCACCACTGCTATATTTCTATCAAAATACAGCATTTTGGTATAATTCAAAGCAACTATAAGGTATTTTATTGATGCTACCATCTACCTTTCAGTCCTGTAAAGAACTACTACTCTATCATCCTGGAGCTATTCAGGCAGCAGATAAAAACAGTTCATTTCTATGAGTCAGATGTCCAGCACTGACTCAGGATAAAAGGGAATGCTGATGCCATCACTGTGAAAAGCCACATTGTGAAAGTATTTCCAAAGCATCACAGGCATGCAACTATTATGTCTTCCAAAAAATGGCTGTATTTTTTCATTACAATAGCTTCATAAGCTGATGTGTATGTGATGAATCAGTTACCAACTGACTGGCTGGACAAGGGAATTGTAAACTTCACAGTGAGGCAGAAACACACTTCTAGAAGTGTTGGGGAAGAGGTGTGTTGTGAGAGGGTTCTTCGTGCCATCGCCAGCCCACCCCACATGGTACCCTCGGGCTCGGCGCCAGATATCAAGGTGTGTTCTCATAGAGATAGAGCCTTGACTCCAATGGTTAAAAGCAGGAACGTTCAACTTTATTGGGGGGTGAACAAGTTATATAGCTTTTGGGGGTGAACATGAGGACAATAACAACTTGGGATAGGGTAAGAGGCTCTGGCGATGAGACAGCAGGCTGCTCTGATTGGTGGAAGGGCTGGTGTCCACGAGGCAGTCAGCATGCCCCTGGTGCCACCGAGGCTGTGTTTTTCTCGGGTCTGAGGTTGTTTACCTGCCTCGTGGCTGGCTCAAGGTCGCTGTGACCTTGCCTGCCTGTCAGCCCCTGAATCATGGGTTGTGCATAGAGGCTTAAGGCCAAACCTTCCCCACATGGAGGACAGAGTTGCTTTCTGAGTTCTGTGCATGCAGTGGTGAAGGAATCTCTGTCACCTTCATACCTCACAGTCAGTCCATGCTGGCAGTCTCAGATGCATGCCACAATCCTCTCCTGTCAGCTTATGCTGTTTCTCCAGTCCTATAAACTCTTGCGCACAGACTGGTGCTGCCCAATCAAGTTCCTGAAACTGTTCCCATCTTATCTTTCTCTCTAGTTTCTGCTTTCTGCTGATTAAATTTCATAGTGCATACACTTGTATAAGTATAGCTGTCCTTTTGTAATGTCTTCAAAGCATCCACGAAACATTCAAGTACAAACAACACAATGTAAGGGGCTAGCTTGCCCAACATAATCTTTTATGATTTGGAAATGTCATTCCAAGAGACACATATAATGTAGTTGAGAAAGAGAAACCATGAGATTTCAGTAGTTTGACAAGTCCTCCCTAACCCTCCCCACCCCAAACACAAGCATGAGATTTTTAGGTACCTCCTGCTACATATTCCAACAGTAAGCAATCCTTTGATGTGTAGGGCTTGCATAAACAGTGCAAAGAAGGATAAACATCTATTGCTGAGCATGCAATAATGAGGAAATCTATCACTTGGAAGGGTTAATTAATAACAAACTCAAAGCTGGGTGTTTATTTGTATGACTTTGCATAGAAACAATTACTTTCAAACATTCACATCAGTGCATCTGGCTTTAAAGAACCTCTTCCATTCAGACAAGCCAACGCTTTTGTTTAGTTGGATGAGAAGCGATAAGCCTGCTTGTCAGAACAAGCTAATGAGAGGAACACTTGCTGCTTTGCATCTGAAGAAGGCATTCAGTACAGTTACTTGTGTTTTGAGCACAGCTGTTCCACATCTCCATTCATACCCTTGCATTTAGTTACCACAAAGCAACTTGTTAGGGAACAGCTGACGTGAAATTCATCATGGCTTTCTCCTTTTTCTGGAGGACAACAGAGTGAGATGATGACACATTTCAACCAGATGACACATCAAGTCTTGAAATTTCAAAAAGGCCCTAAACTTGCTAACTCCAGAGGCCATTCACCATGGTTAACATGAGAAGAAATTTAAGTTTACACAATAAATTCTCAGCATTCCAAACATTTAAATTATTGAGGCCAAACCTTTCTAAATCATCAGTCAACTTTCTGCTAAGCGTAAGCAATGATATGAGACTGCACGCTTTCACAGATACAATGGATTTAACAGAGAACAATATCCATAGTTGGTATTGATTTTGACTATAATAAGTAATACCACTATACAGCTTTCAACTCAGCTTAACTCTTATTTGAAAAAGTGGACACCATATTGCAGATTAATAATTTAAATCTGGATAGATCTGAATTAGCTTTCAATATATTAGCTCAAGAACAAGAAGCAGCTCATCATGAAAGCCAAGCAAAAAATTTGAAGGAGACAATACTAAATCTGTACTTTCACAGAATCAGAGCTAATTTAAAGTGTGATTCAGTTATCTCTGTATTATGTTGTAGTAACACCTCAAAAGGTAGAAGATGCAGGAACTGAGTACTCATATCCTGACTCCGAGCTCCACACATGGGCTTGCTGATCAGAGGCAGCTAATTAAATGCCCTGGTAGAAAGCTTATCTCCACTTACACCACTGTAAAACTCCTACAGAGTTATTGGTCCAATATTTTGTCCCTATGTTCACGATTTTGTGTTTAAAACCTAAAACAGTAGCAATTCATCAATCAGGGCCTAAAACAAAGTGGGTATAGCCTCTGGATTTATATAATGAACTGGGGGCATAGTGGAGTGCATTCAGATTAAAAGGTCTGTGAGACTGGTTTTTCAGAAAAACCACTTTTCAAGATTCCTGGTTGCTAAGCAGTATTGTCGCCAACAGCTTAATATGCTTGAATTTTTCTCTATGATTTTGATGAAGAAAGAATATCTTTAATAATAAGTCCACCAAAATTACTTGATTCACTAAATGAAACAGTCTAAGCCTAGAGCCAGAAATTACTTTTGAAAAGTGGTATATTTAGCTGCTGTGAGACAATGATGGTGACAGGCACTGTCACTGAGCTCCCTTTTACACCTATGAGTATATAGAGTAGAAAAACTGGGCCCCTGACATACACAGAGTCAAATGGCAGTGACAGAATCCTCATCCATTTCATGACAATGGTGAGGAGGGTCAATATTGATCAAATTCATGTTAGCATTTAAAATGCAACAAACATCCTAAAATTCTGGAGAGTTCCTTCTCTCCAGTCTTATGGCAATACAAAATTAAAACATAAATTCTACTGCAGAATTGAAAGAATCTTCCAGATCCTCTTGATGAAAACTTGCTGTGACATTAACTTGCCAAATCAAGAGTTATTTCAGAAGGATTTTCAGTCATTTCTCTTAAACGGAAAGTAGAACCAACAAGAGAGAAAAGCCCTTAATGATTTTCACCTTTTTCAGTTCTCACTTTGCAATCAATGTCTTTTAGTGGAATTCCACAGGACGTCAAACACTAATTTACTGCTGTTACTGTCACAAGAGGTGGACTAATCTAGCCTAATTTAGTAGCTCAGAAGTAAGGTTTCTACTCTAAAATACTTTTCTGCTCTCCTTTAGTCAATGCAAAAACAAAGCTTTCTGCGACATGGTAGTTTTTTCCAAAAAGTATCTCAGCTGGATCTTCCTCTTCAGATGCCCATTTCTCCTCATAAGTTGTCTGAATAACCAATTAAAGTGTGAACAAAATACCACTACCATGCCCTACTCACACTTTATGGAGTAAGCAGTACTTAAAATTTCAGTAAAATACCTTACTAAATAAAGCAACAGTTTACACATATTGGCATCCTTGTAGACTAATGCATACTCTGGATCATCTGAGATAAACAAGTCATTTGTGTTATAAAAATTGCCTATAAACATCTAATAAGGCAAACTGTTTGTTAGATATATTTGTGTTTAAAAATAGGTTGGTTAAACTGATGCTTAAAAAGATAGAAATGTAACATTAACCAATGATAATGAAATACATGCACCTCTGAGCAACCAATTAATTGATAACATACATTAATATACTTGTTTTATATTGCTGCTCACCTTCAAATAAGGAAAAATTGCTCCATTGTGCAATGACTACTGTTCTTTTAAAGTACTTATTGCTAAGTATGTGTGAAAAGCTTTAGTTCACAGTATCTGTATCAGCACTAAAATAAAACCAAGATAATTAGCTCCTCATACCATTTTAAACTGACTGGACTTCAAATACATCTTCTTTCTTGAGTATTCTTTTGGCTTGCCCTTTGTCTGGACTTTAACCTTACATTTAGAAAACTGACTTTGTTTCTTCCTCTGTTTTGAACTTCTGTAACTTTCTACACATCTTGACCACAGCCGTAAGTGATACTCATAAACTGGCCTCTCCTGGTTAGGGAAACCATGAAAACAATTTTTGAGTTTGTGCTCGAAAAAAGCTCAGGAGAGCATAATATGGTGCAAAAGACATTGAACATCACCCAGAAATAATGAGTCCAAATGGATTTTGTCTGGAAACCACGCTGTATTCATATTTCTGCAGCCCTGGCTTTCAAAGGATAACTTGGACACTAATTATATGTTGCCAGTAAAGCAGAGTCAAAAGAATTCAATGGATCAGAATGATTTACCAGGAATATTTATAAAAAATATCCCCGATCATCTCCAGACTTGAGACCTCCTAAGATACAACAGTATCCCTCAATTCTTAAAAAAACAAACCAAAGTCTTTCACCAGGTTCCTGCTCAGTACCCCGCAGAGCCAGCAGAAGAGGCTTTAACACCGTTTTCTACTTAAGGAAGAGTGTTTTCAGTAATGAATGTTTAGAAACCATACACACAATTAAAATATTAAAATGCAATAAAAAGCCAATGGGAAAGTTTCTGTATAACACACTCCATTTAATTTCTTGCATTTTCTTGTAGTAAAACCATTACACAAAATGGACTTTTCTTAAAAGACAAGTCTATCTATTTCTAATCCTGTAGGAGTAAAGGGTAGACAATGAGTTTGGCATTAATAGGAAAAGAATAAAAAGAAATTATCTGACAGAAATTACTCTGATTTATTTTGTGGGAAATTTAGAAGTAAAGCAAATTTATTGCTTCAGGTATGCTTTTTCTCAGTGAAAAAAGATTTAATTGACATTTTTCAGATACCCTTTTTGGTGAACATTGTGAAATTTTTTATTTTGTTTTTTTATTTCAGATGGATCATAGCAGAAATTATCTTTACTGTTCTCTTTTCTTTCAATCACATAACTCTTTTCAGAAACTGTCCTGACAATGCTTTTTGGAAAAAAGCTAAACATTACATTACACTAAAAATTCTCACATTTAGGGTTGACATAACATCTAACAATTGTGTATACTTTTGTTTGGAAATTTTGGGTTTTCTAAAACACTCATCTGGTTGTGAAATCTGCCTTTTTCTTTACTCACACAATTTGGGGTTTCTTTCTTTTTGACTTTCTATGATCTTTATGTTAGCATTTTGCAAGTAGACTAATTTTTTCCACACTCTCTGCAATTACAAATTTTTTCTTGACTTAACAAAAAGCTTTGCGGGAAAAGTGCATAAAAATATCCACTGAATTTCACATGAATATAAAATAAACCTTGTTATCCCTAATCAGCAATAGTATGTAATCATAGAAAAAAAAAATGCAGCGTGGGAGTATCAAGCTTTCATGTGCTGCAGTGACCATGAGATGGTACAGTGTAAGATCCTAAAGGAAAAAGGGACAAGGAGGCCAATCTAAAGTCAGACTTCAGCTTGTCCAGGGCACTAGTAAGCAGGGTCCTGTGGGATACAGCTCTGAAAAGCCAGAGCCCGGTACAGCTGGGTTATGATCACAGAGAGCCTCCTCCAACTGCCAGAATCGTCTGCTCCAATCTTGAGGAAAGCTGGCAGGCACAGCAGAACACCAGTGTGGCTCCACAGGGAAAGCCTGACCAAGACCAGTGCAAAATGGAAGCAAACCAGAGATGGAAATGGAGAGAAGTTACCCAGGAGAAGGAGAAAGCCCTATCCTTGCCATGCAGGGATGGGGTTTGCAAAGCTCACTTGGAACTGAAAGTGATCCAAGATGTGAAGGGTAACAAGAAGGGTCTCTACAACTACAACAGCAGTGAAAGCCAAAGTGATGTGAACTTACTGCTAAGTGGAGTGGGTAGCCTGATCAAGGACACTGAAAAGGCTGAGGTGCTCAATGCTTTCTTGGCTGTGGTCTTTAGTGGCAAGGTCTGCCACCCTGAGATCAGTGACAGAATTTAGGGAACAACGGTAGACAAAGACTGAATTAGGGATTTCTTAGGTAAGAGGGACCCTCACAAGTTCATGGGTCTAGAAGGGATGCATTTAAAGCTACTGAGGAAGTTGGCTCATGTCTTTTTGAAAGGCCACTGCTTAAGAACTGAAACATCTGTCCAGTGTGGTTGTGAAATCTCCACATTTGGAGATATTAAAAACTTGATTTGCCAAGTGTTGAGCTGACACATTTAATTTTGACTCTACCTCACTTGGAGCAAGAGGTTAGACTGTACGACCTCTAAAAATCTCCTTTGTTCTTCTATGCTTTTGTGATCAAGCCCATTGCATAACCTATACATTTAAAATGCACTCATTGCTGACCACTGTCATGCTGCTGCTGGCAGGAAAATAAGATTTCAAAACTTCTTCCATGCACATTCAAAAATGCACATGCATTGAAAAGTTGTAGATGTATTTAATCCATATGAAAACCTTCCATTAGACAGAAGAAATTCATTATTTCATGGGTGCAAATAATTGCTTCTGCTACAGTGTCAGGACTATACACTGACAGTGCTAACCATTCCAGGTGTCCCCACTGGCAGGAAAAGAAAGCTCTTCATTTCAAATACTGTAACACAGAACCTCAATACATTTCATTGAGTTTCATGAGTCTTTGTCAAATTCCCAACAGCAGACAGACTTTAAAAGCAGAGGTAGAATTACAGTGCAAGAAAAGCATCACCAAAAGCTTTCCCTCAAATGCAACAACACTTAATTTGACACTACTTAGGTAGTCAATGTAATTGGGAAGGGTGACATTCATACTGAGTTTCTCATTTGAAGACAGACAGAGAATCAGCCACACAATAAATTCAGTTTGTCTCAGGTCTCATCCATCTATTTTCCTTGCTCTTATTACTACATATTGCTGGTAGCAGAAAAGTGAGATAGAGATCCCAACTCCCCCTAAATACCAAAGAATCAGGGAAAGAATGAAGAAGGTAATATGATCACTTTATGAGGAAAAAAGGCATCAAAAATGAGTATAAGACCCATTTTTGAGGCTTACGCTGGTGGTCAACACAGAGCACAGGACACCTCTTGCAGATCTTGGGGTCTACTCATCACGAGAAAAGAAGCTCTTTAGCGAATTGTGTTTGTTAGCTGACTAGTAGGTTAACACTTTTTGAAAAAATTCTAAAAATATGTTTTTTCTAATCCCACTAACTCATGTAAAGGCATAAGCATTGGTGGTATTTTATAGCATTTCTGTATCTTCTTGGAAAATTTTCTTCACAGCTGAATCCCCAGCAAATGAGCACTTGTTTGCTCAAATTGTCATCTGCAGGAGGAGTACAACCATCATGGCACCTCCCACCCCAAGTTCTGTAAGCAAATGTGACTTTTCAAAATTACATGAGTAACACTGAAAACACAGGTACCATTTCTAAGGAGAGGTACCTGCACCGTTAAAATTTTAGTATCTCTTGGGAATCAACTAGACCCACCAATTCAGAATTTACGTCAATGCAAAGGAAAACACAGAAACAAAAGCAGTGTACAGCAATCAGGCTACTGGAATTTAAATAATTAAACAAATAAAAAAATTAATTACTGACCATATTTGTTTGCAACACAGTAACATTTCTTGTTACTACAAATGAAAGTTTGTTATGTGAACCGCAACATATCTCTTTCTACATCCTTAGCACTTGATAGTCACTGTCCTTTCTTTCCTTCTACATACCATTACAAACAGTGACATATCTCCTTTCCTGAATTATCGACAGTCACTGTTTTTGTCTAATTTTCTGTCCTCTATCTATACAACCCTGCCTGCTTTTTTCACACAAACTCACCTACCTACAATCCACTCAAACACTCTTTGAGCTTCTCTATTTACATGCATTCATTGACTCTCAAAAATCACCCTGCCAAATTTTTTTCCTCTTCATGTAAGGCAAACCTGACTTAAATTTCCTCATGCAAAACAATGAACAATAACATAACAGTGACTGGAGCTTCCTTACTCCAGGAATTACCTTTTCAACAATCCAAAAATAGATACTAGAATACTATTCCTCTTTGGATACCCAAGTACTTTGGAGCTGCTGCAGGATTTTACTACACTTTTTCAGCTACCCAGATGACATTTTAAGAGGACACTTCATGTCAATAATAAAATATTTCAACCATTCTTCATTATGATTAAAGCAACGTTATTTTCTCTTTTCTCAGCCACGAGAAGGCCAGACTTGCTGTACTATTGAATGACCGCACAGGCAATAAGGCACTGGGTTCATAGCTTAAGTGACAGAACATCAACTACCTGACAAGGTCGATGACTCTCTCCCTTGGAGCAGTGCTGACTGGCTCATCATTAATCATTATGATTTGATCCCCTGGTATAAGCTTTCCTTCAGAGGGGCCGCCTGCAGAGGAAATTAAAAAAAGTACAGGTTAGCAGACCATTGTAAATGCACAGACACATTCTGTTGTTCACACACTACAAGTGGCTTTTTCCTTCAACTAATGGCATGTTTAATACTAAGATTATTTCTGACATTACCAGTACTTCCTCACCAGGAAAATCTTGAAACCTAGTGGCTTAGCAGCTTCTACTGAAGATCCTCAAGCTCAAAACCCATATATACCCACCAAAAATAAGGACTTGATTTCTGGAGGGCCAAAAGAACAACCATAAGGGGTGGAAAAATGTACAATTTAAGGTGTGATCCACCATACTTTACTCATCCCTGACCAATGTTTGCCTGATATTTTGTAAGACCACCCTGAGAAGGATTCTTTTTCCTGTAAATAAATCCTGTTTATCTACCATTAAGATTAGGAAATCTTTTTCCATGGTGTCTACACCAGACCTTCCTTATTGCAACACACTGTTTCCTGTCCCAGGCAATTTAACACTAGAGATCGGGACCATCTTATTCCTCTTTCCTATGAAACATCACTTACACATTTGAAGGTCATTCAAAGGTCTCTCCTCTGAATTTTCTGTTCGGGGCAAAACAAACCTGTTTTCTTCAATTGAAGACAGTAAGTTTTTATACTTCCAACCTCTGAGTCTCTTTTTGTCTGGATTCCTACCACTTGTTGAACACAGATGCATCCAAAAGCATTGCCCTTTTCAGCTGGACATAGATATTTGGCATTTGCCTGAATAGAAAATCAGTCATGTATATGTCTATGAGTTTTAGATTCAGACATTGCTGAAATTCACAGAGAGTTTATGCTTTATCAAATGCACATTATACTTCACTTCTCAGCATGATTACATGCCCAGAAGGTGGTGTGATATTGCAATTCCTAATGAAAAGATATATCCTCTCTAGTCTCTGTCTTTAAACTCTGCAGTGAGGATATTTAAATATCAGAGTAATACTACAAACAGGGAGATAAAGTCTTAAAAGAAAATTTCTCAGTATCAAAACCAATTCATTCAACAACTGAGCTAATGCTGTTCCTTTCCCTTGCTTTGAAAACTTTACTCCACTTACATATCCAGCATAAATGGACACGAATCCATGTAGGAAAATGTTGTCCTGAGCTCGTATTTCCCTCTATTCACTTGGAACAGAATATAATAAACACATTTTACAAACTTTATCATAGAACTATATTAATAATATCAAGTTGAGAGAAATAAACTGTATGGATCTCGTTCAACTATTAGTTACATTGCTCACTTCCTGTGAAAGCAATACAAATGTAATCAATGCACACACAAGGCTAAATGACATCAGAACTCCATAAGGTCGATTTTGCCTCTTCTCTGCTCTCTATGGGGGTTCTGGAGAACATATCGAACAAGAGCAAAGTCAAATCCCTGCCCTTGGCTTCATGGCAATTTTATATAACAAGTGAACTTCTATACATAATGAGCAGAATCCTTCTGTTTCAGAGACTAGTTAGTCCCAGGCCTGATCCTTCCTAACTTTTTTGATTAATTTTGACCTGGCTTCTAAGCACATAGTTATACAGATGCATCCACGGGGGGGGGGGGGGGGGGGGGGGGAA
>JAWWEV010000001.1:100806022-100818388 GCA_035583235.1 Hafferia zeledoni | reverse complement strand
ATCTGCAAACTTGCTAATGATGGACTCAATTCCCTCATCTAAATCATCAATAAAGATGTTAAACAAAGCTGGGCCCATCCCTGGGAGACGCCACTAGTGACGGGCCGCCAGCTGGACACAGCCCTGTTCACCAGCACTCTCTGGGCCCAGCTACCCAGCCAGCTCTTAACCCAGCACAGAGTGTCCCTTTCCAAGCCACGGGCTGCCAGCTTTTCCAGCAGTGTGCTGTGGGAGACAGTGTCAAAGGCTTTACTGAGGTCCAGATAGATCAGATAGTCCAGAAAGACGTCCCTGTCCTGGCAAGTGGGTTGGAACTAGATGATCTTTAACTATTCTATGATCCTATGAACCAAACCAAAAGCCAGTCTGAGAAAAAGCCCCAAACCAACTACATCACTAAAAGCTGAAAACTGTATGTGCCAGCAGATCTGCATCTGCAGTACTTTTCATAAATACACATGAAAAAGCTAGGAAAAGATCTAGAGAGAAGTAGAAACATTAGGATTGATTAAAGCATCATCTTATGTCTTCACTGAACATCAGTGTGTCTCTCTGCAGTATAACTTCATATGTATATTTCACATTAGAAATGTTACTTGATAGCAGAGATGCAAATAACCTTCTTTCCTAAGTGAACTTAAGAACACTTAAAAATTAAAAGAAAAATGGTGTTACTATGCTGTTGGATTTTTTTAAACTATTGCAAAAAAATTTTTATGCTATTTGTATCCGAAATAATATGGCTCTCCAGGTTTTAATTATGAAATGCTAAATAAATCCCTCGAGCAAATGCTTATTGGTATCTGTCTGCTAAATTCCTATTTGTAATTCCACCTAATTACTTCCTCTGTCAGGAAAATACTCTCTGAAGTCCCAAGGTGCCATAGAAGTACCTCAGTCTCTTTCATTTCATGTCTCTCTCTCAATGTTCGATACAGAAAATGTAAAGTTATTTGTCTACGGCTGGAAGAGTCAGAAACTTGAAATAATCTCTGCACTGTCAGCAGGTCTTTACCTTATGTGCTTAATCCCTGTTGCCATGGTGATATTTAATTGTGCAGCCACACAGTTCTATTGGTTTATTTTAAATTGCAGTTTTTCTGTAGAATGGTCCAGGATTCCAGCGAACATGAGATAAACGGCTTTCAAAATATTGCAGTGAGTCATAATGTTGTCAGTGACTAGATTAATTTGAGTTCAGTTAAACTATTTCTTTACCTTAATCTTACACATTTATGACAACATGCATAATACGAGGATTTTTAGCATTATCTTTCGAGCTGAGCATTTTGAGCATAATTAAGCAATATGCTATTGTAAGAAGAGCAATTAAAAACTAAATGAGAATTGAAATTCAGCAAGCTTTTGTTGGTAGTATCGTCTTTCTAAAACAAATTATCTTTCTGTCCTACAATATCAATCCAGATAAGAACCTTTTAAGTAGGCTTATACTTGATTTTCTTTGTAGAAAACCATAAATATATTAATATGAGAAGCCAAAAGGATAAATTAGGCTTTTTCAGTGCTGGCTTCCATGTACCTCAGTAAGCAGTTCCTTAGTATATGAATGTCTACTGGAAAAGTATCATCTATATGGTATTTCCTGACACAGCATAACACATTAGGTAACTTGTTTTAAATTCTGTACATACACCATGATCAACTCATGAACTTCAACTATGCTACTTAAACAGCAGCAACATACTGTGCTAATTCTCACGTTTTTTTCTTTTTTTCTCTATAATCCAGCTTCAGCAAATTTTTTCTCAATATCAAACTGAAGCTCTGGGGAAAATTGTTACCTGGTCTTTACTGTGAAAGGCCTCAGTACCATCAACAGGTATCAGACAGCTCTGACTTAAGTTTTCAAGCTCATGGCCACTAAGGCCTCAGTGTACAGGCTCCAGGAAATGCCTTTTAGGTGATTCAGGGGCTGTATTCCTCATTTTATTTTCAAGGACTATCAAGTAGCCTGGTTGAATTTCATATGCAGAACCGCTGTGTTTGCATTATTGGGGTTACCAGCATGTGACCCGAGATAAGACTTGGCTTCTTACAAACCAGTACCACTCTTCCAACCACCCATATGGCTTTGCAGAAGCAGAACCTGACACCTCCCTATGATAATACTTTGATCCTGGGTTAGGATACCTTGATTTTTTTTTTCTATACAGGTCCTGTTCCAGAAGTTTTATTCTGCTTCTTAATCCACCTTCAAACACACAAGAGTAACAAGGCTCGGAAATGCAATACTTATCTGAATTTCATGGTGTCCCCACCCAGTTTGTGTTTGGAGAAAACACAGAGGAATACCTCAGGAACACTGACTTGGGTGTAGCAGAGGCCCACAGTTTTATTCCCTGTACTCCACTTAGGAATAATTACATCCAGGCAACCCAAAGCAAATGACTTGAGTAAAAGCTTCTCTTCTGAGTAGTCTCACTCATGTTCATACCTTCTTGTGTAACTCCCCTCAGCTTTCCAGTGTAAGAAATCGTTTTGCTTAAGCAAGTGAGAGTTCCATGTGTGCACAGAGAGGATTCAAAAATGGCAAGCCAGAAGAGAGGGAAGGAACCAGACTGCAGTGACTAGCTCCTGAGTTACAGCACACTAACCAGCTTAGATACAGCTGCCTTACAGTGCAATGAACTATCCCCTTTTCCATGCTCTAGTTGAAGTCAAATAGCTCCACAAACTGTTATCTCCTTACAATCGCTCCCTCCATTATAACAATGATTTATCCCAGTCGGTATTAACATCATTTTGTCTGTCGTATCTATGACTGCCATGTTTATGGCTAGAGCAACAACTCTTTGTGAAGGAATGACAATTGTTAAATCCTCATCTCTTTTCTGCAGGTTGAGTTGATTTAGCAATACTTTCTTTTTCACCATATACCCGAGTAGTCTCTAGGCAAACCACTGACATAAACAGGTTACTCTATAATTTTTCTTTTTCCCCTTTCTGATTATTCAGATTTGCTTTAAACAGTCACTTGCATTTGTGCATGCCTGCTGCTGCTCATCTCTTCCAGCCCCACTCCCCCTTCCACATTTGATTCTGTCCTTGAGTAGGTCAAACCCTTAGTAACAGAAAGCAAATTTGTATGCAGTCTGAAAGGAGCAGAGTAGCACTCTTTCTCTAAGAGCACTCTATTCATAACAACCGTCTGTATTAGTGACAAGGGAATTTAAAATAAAACATAAAAGAGACAGAAAAAATCAAGAATTGCCATACCAATCAGACCTGTTGTCCTTCTGGTCCAGTATCCTTTCTCTGACAGCACTCAGTACCCCGCTTCAGAGGAAGGTGCAAGAAACCTTGTAATTATAGAATAACCTGATTAATACAGGAAGTTTCGTCCTAGCCCTAGGCAGTCAGCAGCTGACTCACCCGCTTGTCTGAAACATAAGATTTTACATCTGCTCTAATTTTTTTTTAATTCTATGTAATTTAATAGTGAACATCTCATTACAAATGTACTTTGAAAATGTACATTTGAATCTTATGAAGCATTTTAGGCTTTACTGTAACCTGTAGCTGAGAGTTCTATTTGCTAATTATATAGGTTGTACTATTTTTATCGCTATTAAACTGCATGCCATTCAATCTCATTGGATGTCCCTTTTAGGGATCTGGGAATAAGTGGGCCAGAGAGTGTGATTCCACTGCCTTTTCCCTTGGCATCTCACCTGGGAGCAGAGATGCCCAAAGAGGCACACAGCAGTCAGCCTTTGGCTTGAGGCATTATCCAGTACACAGACTGCCTCCATTCACATCCCTTACCTGAAGGAGAAGGCACCCTGCACAAGTAACAAGTGCTCTTATGGACAGAACAGCAGCAGCCATGCTGCTCATATTTTTGCCAATGCCACATAAATCTCCCAGAGGATCTAGTCAACACTGTTTCTGAACTTAGCTATGAAGGAATCTAATGCACACAATAAAGTGCTATATTACATCATACCTATAGGGTAGAAGGTGTCTCCTGTGACTTCAAACTTTCATTATGGCCTCTCATACTATGGTCCACTCTGGCCTCCAATCGGGATTCATGGAGACACACCATTCATGACACTGCTTCTTCCTTTGAGAACGCACGCAGAATCAGTCTCGAGGAGAAAAGACAACGCAGAAAGAACCGTTCCTCGCCAATATCGCCAAAGGAGACATTCCACTGTGCCTTTTGTGACAGGACTTGCCTATCCCACATCAGCCTTTTTAGCCACCAGCACACTTGCAGCAAGTGTGGGTAATGCCCTTCCCAAATCTTCACTTGCGAAGCCTAGCCACGATGATGATGATGATGACTATGGTAGTCTTAAGATATAAATAACACCAGCCTTTTCAAAATCCAGGAAGATGAACAACACAGTAACAACAATGAAGGCTTTCATTATATTTTATTTATATCCTTTGGTGGTTTCCAGAACCTTCCAACAGAGTAAACTCCAAAGAAGTAGTCTAAGAAAGGACTAAACTATCAATAGGCATGTCCAACCTACAGAACACATGGGCAAGCAGGTTGGGGTAGGGCTAGACATAATGAGAGAAAATAACAATTTAAAAAAAAAAAAAGTTGAACGGTCTGATCATATTCTGTGCTTATTTACTTTGAAGTAAACTGATTAGCAGGCTGTGAGCCTCAGTTTCACATCTGGTATAAATCAGTGGTCCTTAATAAGCAGGATGCTTGATTGATATGCCATTAATATTATCAATGATTTTGTTTTGTAATTCCACATTTCTGGCCAGTTATGAGAACAGGGTGTACAAGGAGGAGGATGCAGAACAGACAGGATGCATACAACAGGCACAGAGGCACACTTTCAGAAAACACAAATGAGTTTCCTCTTCTGAGCACAGCAAGCACAGAAAGAATAAGATAAAGACTACAAAAGAAAATTTAGGTATTTCAGCAGACATTTTTGTATTGCAAGGAAATATAGTACTGTGTATGCTTTGGGAATTTAAGATGTTGTGAACTATACTAGTTTCCAAAGAACACAAACATGTCATCTCTGTTTTCTGTAGAGGGCAAAAGCTGACATCTAAGAATTGTACGTTTCAGGAATAGCATAGCTACTAAGCCAAACAAGGACAACCTAAATGTAATGATTTCAAAAGCCAAATATCATGAAGCTGATATTACATGCAGGATAACATACTTTAGAGGAAAAAAGAATTAAGTTTCCCAGATACACCTGGAAGAAGTCTAGAAGAAATTTTGCTACTAAATACAAAATCACCAGTTAAAAACAACAGCAGACACTCAAGACATCAAAATATGATGTAACATAGAATCAGGTTGGAAAATACCCTCAGGATCCTTAAGTCTACCCTTTGATCAACCACCACCTTGTCAACTAGGCCACAGCCTTAAGTGCCACATACAGTCATTTCTTGACACCTCTAGGGATGGTGACTCCACCTGAGCAATCTGTTCCAATGCTTAACAGCCCTTTACCTGAAGAAATTTTTTATGTCCAACCTGAACCTCCCCTGGTGCAGCTTGAGGCTATGTCCTCTCAGCCTGTCACTAGTTGCCTGGGAGAAAAGGCCAACAACCACCTTGCTACAATCTCCTTTTAGGTAGTTGAGGAGAATAAAGTCTTCCCTGAGCTTCCTCTTCTCCAGGCTAAATATACCCAGCTCCCTCAGCCACTCCTCATATAACCTATTCTCCAGACTCTCCCCCAGCTCCATTGTCCTTCTCTGACCATGCTCCAGCAGATTATTGTCTCTCTTGTAGTGAAGGGCCCAGAACTGGGAACAGGATTTGAGATGCGGCCTCAACAGGAGACAATGACTTCCCTGGTCCTGCTGGCCACAGTGTTTCTGATATAAGCTAGGATTTCCCTTCTGAGCCACCTGGGCACACTGCTGGCTCATGTTCAGCAAGCTGTTAACCAGCAATCCTAGGTCCTTGTTCACTGGTCTGCTTTCCAGCTTTTCCTAAGCCTGTAATGCTGCATGGGGTGTTGTGACCCAAGTGCAGGACCCAGAAACACGGACTTGTTGAACTCTTAAGTAAACCTCTCTGTCCCACAATTCAGGAGTCACTCCGGCAGTCGTATTCACACCATCTAAGCTGGGGCCAAGGCCCCTTCACAGCTACAAACACCACATTCACAGTCAGACCAGGTTTCCTTACCAGCTCCACCCCAGGTTTCCCATAGCAGAGTCTCAGATATCTGGATCCTTAAAGTAATTTAATCATGTTGCAGAAACAAAATAGCAGCTCAACTTGCTGTCTTCAAGGAGGGACCCTGAATGCTGGAAACCCTGGGCTTTTATAACCTTTCAGTCTAAGCACAGGACTGTCTGGGGTCCTCAGTTTCTGCTGTGTCTCTGAGTATGGTCACCTGACCAGTATCACAGGTCCCCATGCCCTTTGTTATGCAAAGGGTTGGAAGTTCACAGTCTCATGCCTCAGGCTTGGGCTCCCATGCCCCAGAGCTCAACCTTCAGCTCATACTGCAGCTGCACATCAAGATATCTGCACTGAACATACTCCTCAACAGAACCTCATACTGCTGGTCACAACCTATCGATTCAGCCTGTCCAGATCCCTCTGCAGATCAACTCTTCCACTCAACTTGGTGTTGTCCATGAGCTTACTGAGGGTACACTTGATCCTCTCATGCCAATCAATACAGATACTAAAAAGGACTGGCCCCAATGCTGAGCCTTGAGGAACCGCACTAGTGACTGGCCACCAATAGGATGTAACACCATTCACCAGTACACTTTCTGGGTCTGGCTATCCAGCCCGTTTTTAACTCAGCCAAAAGGTCAACTGTTCAAGCTGTGGGCTGCCATCCTTTCCAGGAGGTCATGGTAGACAGTATCAAAGGCTTTGCCGAAGTCCAGGTAAACTACAATCACAGAATTTTCCTCATCCACTAAGCGGGTCACATGGTCATTTCAACTGTTGTAGCAACCGTGTCATATTAATATAACAAGATTCAGAAAGGCTCGTGACAAGTAGTTCTCTCCCAGCTCTGCCGTGCAGTCTGGAGACTGACCTGTGGTTTCAAGCCAAGCAGTAACAATGCTGCAGGCTCTGATCTCTAGGTGTGCTTCCTTTAATTTCTTGCCTAGGATCCCAGCTGTTTGCTCAATTTGTTCCAAACTGGACCACAGAAGCGAGACAATATGCAAGAAGTACAAGTGGTCAGGGTCCTTGAAGCGAAATAGGGAGCAAACCAAAGTGGTAACACAGACAGACCCCATCATCCTCTCTCAGGCAATAGCAAGAGCAAATAAACATAACCAGTAAAAACAATAAAGTAAAATAAACACAGTCAATAGCATCTTTTGCAAACAAGGATATGGCAATAAGTTGATCCAATAGATTCCTCTATCCTAAGGGGCTAATAAATAACTAACTGCACCTTAGTGGAACCAGTGTTGCTTTGAGCCCACATAAGAAGAGATAAACTTTCTCTAAATTGATTTTGCACTCTCTGTTCTTTATTTGAATCACAGAAACCAGATCCACAAAAATACCCAAGTACCTTATTCCTTAGGAATCAAACTGCAATAGGAATCAAAAAGGTATGACTTTTAAAGACAGTAAATGTTACTTCAACTTGCAGTTACAGTGAAGTTGCAGGGCAGCTTAAGTCAACACAACTTCATTGCAACCCTGTTCCCAAATCAATCAGATCAGTGTGGCAACAACACTGCTCATCACCTGGCACCAGACGTGCTCTGAGCAGACGGCTGGACAGGCTGACCTTCAGAGGATCCCTCCATATTAAACTATTCTGCAACTTCAGCAGACCATGCAAAAGACTGGCTCAGGGAGCTAAGCCATCGTAAAATTCATTGCTTCCTCCATAAGATTGACTTTTTATTAGCTTTCACCAGTTTATTTCCTTCTATCAACCTACCTCCAGGTCTGACAAGCAGCAAGACTGACACAAGGGAAAGGACAAAAATGTACCAGTCCAAGACTCAATAAGATCATAGCAGTGGTAAAAATTAGGAGCCAAAATTGCCATGAAGCTAAAACTTTTGTGAAGAAAATCAGTCAAAAGCTTCTGCTTCACATGCTATCTCCCTGAAGCCCTACATTCACACCAAAACTATTTTTTAAAAATGTCAGGTTTTCATTCAAAGTAGCATTGCAGAATTTCTCATAATCATACACTACACAACATATATAATAAATGCAAATAAAACGGGCCTTTAAAATAATTAAATATACCATATTCAAATTATTTCATATTAAAGGTCCATCTTAATATAGTTTGTGCAGTACAGAAACATGCTGAAAGAATACTAGATGATTGCCATCCTCCCATACTGAAATGTATTACTTATCTCATAAGGCTATTTCAAGTAAAAGTGGCAAGTTAAAAGCGAATGGGTGAAGTTCTGAAACTTTAATTTACCATGTCCTAAACGTAAGAAAAAGTGTATTAGAGGTTTGCAAAATGACCCCGGTTGTGCCATCTGTACAGGAGAGATAATGAATTGATAGCAACATCTGAAAATATTTTGATAAGAGACTCTTCTCACACTTTTACAAAAGCACTGCCTGGTGATGGAAGCTGCCCCTGATTAGCTCATATCATAAGGGCTTTCAGAGGTTTGAAAGAAATCAAATTTGCTTCAGGAGAAAGAACAAACATCTCTTCCCATTCACGCCTTAAAGCATTTGCACCAACACTATATAATTACTTTTCATTTCACCAAAAGATTCTCCTGGATTCTCTATTCCTCCCACCACTTCCAAATTACAATATGTCTGCTTGCAGTTGAATGGAAATGTACATACGGGCCAAAGTAAATTATTTAACTAAAAAGCAGTTAATGTTGCTATGAATTATGTTACTTCCTTGTACAGAACTCATGCATACATTTCATTGTGATAATACCTGGTTTATACATCTTTAATCAATACCAAGCAAAGTATTTGAATTGCTTTTTCTCTTTAAGTGTGATGCAATTTGTTAATCTGCATGCCTATAAAAAGTCTTCGTGACAATAAGAAATGCTTTTATACTGATCTCTCTCCTGCCTTCATTGGCATAATTCTCAACAAATATCTCACTATGTCATTCTTAAAATCTAGGGTAAAAAATGAAGGAAAGACAATTAATTCTGTTTTCATGTAGTATTTGCAAAAGTATTTGTTTTGAAAGCCAGAGAGAGCTTCTCCTAGGACAAATAACAGTTCCTGTAAGGACAGGTACTATATACCTCCACAGAGGAATGGCTGGCACAGTCACTGAGTCTATTTAGTTTTTGGTCATTCTTCTGAAATCAAGATGTAAGTCCTGTAACTACCCAGTCACATCATAATAGCTACCTGGGCTGACGTTCACTAGTGATGGTGAGGGGCTGGCAATTCAGCGCAGCAGTACGTGGTTCCAAACTGTTTCCTGATTTCATTCTATTTCCAAAATTACTGGCTTTTAATGCATCCCAGGGGACTGTCATTTCATTTAAGATGCATTACTACTCTGGATGCACATCTGGTGCACACCCTACAGTCAATGCTATTACTTTAAAACATTTGATATGGGAATATGTACTATAAATCAATCATGCAACATGTAGGTATGTAGCGATGCTCAACTTACACCTAAAAATTGCTCAGAGATTCTCATGGGTTAGAAAGTCTGGCACAAGACATCAAAGGCTTCTACAGATCATCTTCCTCAGATGCCTCAGTCTCTTTACCCCTGAAAGCAGACTATTTTTTTCCCCACATAGTCTGCTATGCACATGCAGAGAAAAATGGAAGAAAGATCAGAGCCCAACCAAGAATGGAAAACAATCACCTTGTAAGAACATGGAAAAAAAAAATAACCCCAACAACAAAACAACCACAAGCCTAATATTACTTAAGGCACAATGTGGCAGTCCATGACATGAATTTTTGTTCCTAGATGCATTTGCTCAATTTAAGAGAGAGATATGGTACTTTAAGGTACTAAAATGCATTCAAGAAAATAAACAAAATAATCATTAGCTACTGAGAGCTAGAAAACATTCCCAAATCACAAAATTAATGAGTAGTAACACACTGCATTTTGTAAACCACAGCTGTTCATAGCTACACAACAAGTACAGCATCCCATTATGTGACCAGTGAGAAAAGACAAGGAATCAAATGTGGTGCCTGTCCTCACAAGCAGGATATTGGTTCTCCAAAGGAATCTCATTCACACAGCGGAGAACATATCAACAGCCTGCACAAAATATGGACACCCAAGGTGTCCAGGTCCCTTCAGCAACTTCAGTAACCAAAGCAGCAATCTCCCATTTGCACAGTACTTTGGAGGCTCACCTACACTTCTTGACAAGCCTAATTATCTCAGGCAGAAAACTTGCACTAATACACATATTGTGCCTGGCATTCAGCTTCACATTTGTCTGGTACTGCACCCAGAGTCTTAAAGACATCCAAAGCAAAACAAATACTTGTTGAAGCAAGAAAATGACATTTCAAAGTCAGCTTCTGAACCCTCATTAACCCAGACAACTTGTTCCAATTTGGACAGGTCTCAATCTTGAAAGCCTGCAGGTCACCAGGCTGCTACAAATCTTTCGGCTCCAAAAGCAAATGCTTGCTAGGAAGCCAAGGCATGGCCCCTGGGCAAAAGGGGTAGGAAGAGCCAGCACAGTAACAGGGACACAGTAACATTTTTAAACAGTACAATTTTTACACTGTACAATTCTTTCTTTTGCAGATGAAGGATCTTGAGAGAATTAAGGACTTTAAACATTCAATTAAAAATAAGTCTGCTCCTTCTACTCTGTGTTAAAAGAAAGAATTGTAATTCTCATAGATGAGTTTTTCAAGCACCTGCAACATTCTATATAGTCTGATAAAGAAAAAATTAAATAATACTTAAAAAATAACCTTTACATGAACAGAATGAAAATGCTAACCTTAAAAATGGAATGTAAGTTAAAGCAGTGAATGCCAATCAGCCAATGGTTCTGCTAACTCAATACCATCTCCCCTTTTTAGTCAACAAGTTCTAAAGGCACATAAGAGTACATTTGCTAGAACGGCAAATTGTGTTTTATCCAAGCCATCTCAGTATTTTAAAGAATAATTATGCATAATTTTCAATGGGAAAAGAAAAGCCAATTTTGTTTACAGTTACATCATCCACATTGACACTTATTTTTCAAACCTTAAAATTCACAGCTAAAGGACTATGGGAAAGCTAAGAATTAGAATATTTACTAAACAGGATCAAAATATATACTTTCTCATTACCAATATAAGGAATACATTAAACAAATCAAAAGACCTCACATGGCAGAGATGGAGAATTTTAGGTATCAGTAAGCATCGACCTTCTGCCTCATTCTTTAAACATGGTGGGTTTTTTGTTTGGTTGCTTTTTTAGTGAGTTTTTTTGTTTTGTTTTGTTAATGACATTTGTTCTAATTCCTCAAAGAATTGCAGGTCCTTATATTACCAGCATTCTTTTGAATAAATGAAATAACCAAGTACCAAAGCAAGGCACAGTAAAGCACAGTCTAAGCAATCCCTGTGCCATAATTAAAGCAGCTGAATATTAACATTAACCATGTAGGGCTGAAGCAGGAATTAGGATTCCAAGGTGATGCAGTAAAGAGCAGGGCTGCAGTACTGTGCTATACACTGCATGGCTCATACTGTCCACTTACTTGATGAAGTAGTCTCTTCCATCTCTGTTTGCCGTCATCTCCCATCCATAAGGTGTCCCCTGGTTCAAGCTCCAGGTCCCTGAAGGGTGAGGCCAGCCTGAAGACTTATTCCTGTGGCTGCAGTTTGGGGAGAGGGGAGGAGGAAGAGATGGGGGGGAGAGGGAAAGAGTTATTTGTCTCTTGTATTTGACATGATTCACTTGACATCCAAATACTTTCATAGCTGTGAAATATATAGCCAAAACCCAGGTGAGGGAAAACAGGTTAGCAGGTCTATTTGCATTTGTAATATTCTTCCAGTAAGTGGAAAAATACACTGTCATTTCTAACAGCCTGAGTTCAAGCCTTTAGTTGGTGAATTTGTAATTCCCAATTCAGTCCCACATCCACAATACTAATTTGCAATGGTTTTTAGTAAAAGAGACAGAGAGCATTTTCATTCATCACTATTCCCTGTTCAAATGCCAGCTCTCAGTACAGTTTAAGTAAAAAAAAAAAAAAACCAAAAACCAAAACACCAACAACAAAAACAAACAACCAAAAATTACAAACAAAAACCTAACAAAGCAAACCATGCAACACATGGTTCCAGATCACACATGTGTTGCAACACCTGGCATGAGAAGGAACATGGACATGCATTCTCACTGCTAGCAAACCATTTTTTTGATTCTTGTGCTGGAATGAAGGGAGGCTGTAACA